>ML799988.1:16038-33104 GCA_009831015.1 Picea engelmannii | reverse complement strand
CATAGGGTTTATCAAGAATAGTTAATTATTTAATTAATTGTCCTAATATATTTTAGTTAAACAATGATTATTTATTAATAATATTAATTAATTAATTAATTATTAATTAATTGTTTATATCTGTTGATTAATTAATTAATTAATTAATTAACTTATTAAAGGTTACGGTAATGAATTAAGAGCTTAATAAATTTTAAAATATTTTTATAAGACTTTACGTATGCAAGGGGGAAATGAAGCATGGGGTGGAAGGATAAGGTAATAAAGGAAGCAGATAAGGTAATAAAGGAATGGGATAAGGTAATAAAGAATAAGATAAGGTAATTAATGGAGGATAAGAGAGTCGGTGAAGGGGGGGAGATATGATGGGGAAGAGTCCTACGGGAGATGATTATGAAAATTTGGGAGAGGAGCATTATTGGGGAGGAGGTCTGTATTTCTGTGGGATATTTTCTGGTTTTGAGGAGTTTGGAATTGGAGTTTTGGTGAACCATTACAGGCGGCACCAGGTTGCTGAGAGTTTTGGGCTCAGGGGCCAGGATTCCTTTCGGTATCCTGGAGCTAGGGAGTCAGACAGGCTGCTCCTAGCTGGCTGGGTGGTTAGTCGGTTTTGGGTAGGGTTTGGTCAAGCAGCAGGTTGGGAAAACAAGCAGGGAAGACAACCATAAAAGTGGGAATTTAGCATCAGGTAGAGGTATTTTTATTTCTGAATTTGCTAAGTTATGTGGTGATTATGTAATTTATTTCATGTTGTGGATAAATTTAATTTTCTGATGAATATTATATGCTTATACGATGATTAATGAATTACTTATGCATTGAAAGAAATTTATGTTTAATTGTATCAATTTTATTAGGCTTTGTTAATTTTTGATCACTACACACCTGGCGTTCAAGTTGCAATAACTTATCATGAGAGTATCTGATAAATCCCAGCGTTGACTGCCAAAATATCAAGGCGTTCAGACATTTAAAAAAAAATCACATTTCAACTGCGGTTTGGGAAAAACAAGGAATAACATCATACCTGGGTTTGAAGGTCAACACTGGCAATTGATGGCCTTGCAGTAATTGGTTCAGAGTTTCTAACTCCTGGCGTTGCCTGTAATATTAAGGCGTTCAAACATTTTTTTTAAAAACATTTCAACTGTGGCTTGGAAAAAAAAAGAATAACATTATACCTTGGTTTGGAGGTCAATAGTGGATATGGCTTGCCCTGCAGCAATTGGCTCAGAGTTTCCAACTCCTGGCATTGCCTACCAAAATATTAAGGCGTTTAGACTTTTTTTTTTTAAATCAATCAACTGTGGTTTGGAAAAAAAAAGAATAACATTATACCTGGGCTTGAAGGTCAACACCAGCAATAATTCTCTGAGAGTTTTTAGATAGAGCCTGACTAGATGATTGTAATGGTTCAGAAAGTTGATGAGAAGACTACAAAGATACAGTGGGCCGATGAGAAGACTGCAAAGATACAGAGGGTTGATGAGAAGATTTTAAAGGACAATTAGAAGACTGCAATGGAGCAGAAGAGTTGAAAGGTGCAGAAGGACGATTAGATGGTTGCAATGGGGCAGAACGAAATGAAGGGAGGCTGCCAGTTTTAATAGGGAGTTTGCTTCCTCCACCAGGTCTCAAACTAATATTATTCTCGTCGATCGCCATATCAGTAAATCTATAGGAAGAAGAAGACTATTGATAAATTATCAAACTTAATAACAGAACCAGCAATCAGTGGCTGCTTAGTAGTGTTGTAAAATTATAAGCACAAAGATGTGAAGAATCTGAAATCTGAAGTATCCAAAGTCTCCTAAATAGGGTCATGAAATCCAAAATAAGACGAGCAATCAACACCATTTTTCACAACATTACGTTAAATGAATACTTATTTATAAGCAAGTTAGAGTGGAGTTACATGAGATTTTTGTTGTCTTGGAGAAGTTGGCTCTACATAAAATATCATTTTTTTTAATCAAAGTGCATACAAATTATAATTAATGATTTTGTATTACTTTAATGAGTTGATTTAATATAAAAATAAATATGTAAATGGTGTGCATAGGTAATTAATGGGCCTTTAATTATTTTTTAAAGTGGGCCTAATGGGTAAGAACATGTGTTTCCTCCTAAGAGGTCACAAGTTCAAATCTAGAGGGGGTAGGCTATGTATACCTCCTTAGAATTTACCACTCAAATCGGTGGTCGGAGGTCTCATACACCAATTTACCGTCTCCCTTGGGTGTGACCTATAAAGTATATATTAACTATGTAATCGAATCAACATAATTAGCTCACAAGAAGATGATTACAATGAGGCTCTGAAGACCTTTTTACAATAATCTGGAATTTCACAAACCCTAGACACCCAAAAAAAACCTAACCCTAGGATATGAAGCACCAAAAGTCATGTGGGCCCCGGTTGGGTAAGTTAGTAATTTAGTTTCCCGAGGTCATAACTTTTGCATATGATCTTTGTTTGGGGCACATGATAGCTCGTTGGAAAGGTATCGTTGAGGTGATTCATTTTCGGGGCTCAATCGAAGTCATCGGATATCATTGAGAAGCTCGATCTCAAAAAACCTTCATTTAGGGCCTCAAAATGGCCCCAGAAGTTAAAAACTGCTAAAAATAGTAAATTACCAAAATTGCCATAAAACTGTTTTGAGCCAGTTGGAAAAGGCGGGTGGCCACCGATATCCACCTAGATCAATCCTCCCTCTTTAGGAAGAAATGGTCTCCATTGCGTTGAGTTCCCCCATCAGATGAGGAAATTTATGTTGAATTTGGCCCCGAGTGAGCCACTTCCCTTGGTATAGGAGCTGCCCTGCTTTGACGACTCGATAAAGTTGGATCATTTGTTGTCAAGTACCCTTGTTTTTTATGTCCACAATCTGATCATTGGATGCTTTTTGCATGCAGTTAGGGTTGAGCTCTATTGGTGACAAATGCTCTGCTATCTCTAAGGTGTCCAATAATGGTGGGAAATATGGTCCAAGGAGAGCCATGTTGAAGATTGGCTGCAGGCCAAGGAAAGGGGGAATGTTGAGATCAAAATCATTGACACACACAACCTTCGTTATGGTGTACGGCCCATGACGTAGTGGGCAAAGCTTCTGATGGGGCCTTGTAAGGCGTTCTTTATGCAAGTGCAACCAAACTTTGTCGCCCACCTGAAACTTTTGTGGCACCCAATGTTGATCATGGGACTGCTTGTACTTGGCATTAGACTTTTGTAGAATATCCTGAACCTATTGGCAGATGTGTTGGATCTACTCAATGAACCGGGTGGCCTTGTCATCTTCTGGTGGAGCAGGGGACGACTCGATCAAGGTGGTCGCCAGGAGTAGTGCAACATCCATGGGGCCCAATGGTTGGAATCCCAACCCCACCTGAAAGGGGTTGTGGCCAGTTGAGCTATGTAGGGCTCGGTTGTAGCTATGTTGGACATAGGGAAGACTCTCATCCCATGTGCAGGGGTGTTTTTAATTGTACATGTGCAGGATATGTACAATCATCCGATTGACGACCTTAGTTTGGCCATCTATCTGGGGGTGAAAGGAAGTGTATTTGTTGAGCTTGGTATCCAGTAGTGACCAGAGGCTCAACCAGAATGTGATGAGGAACCGACTATCATAGTCTGAGATAATGGTTTGTGGGATCCCAAAATGTACCCATACTCGTTCAAAGAAAATTTTGGCAGTGGTTTCTACTATGATGTTCTTCTTGCAGGCGGCTAGAATCGCCATCTTGGAAAAGCAATCAACAACCACAAAAACACAGTCATTTCCCCTCTTGGTGGATGGGAGGCCCGACATGTAGTCCATTGAGATGGATTCCCATGGCCTATCAGGAGTAGGCAGAGGGGTGTACAGGCCTTGTTTGTTTTTGGTCGGTTTGGCAATAGCGCAGGCGGTGCAAGACCTGTTATAGCAAGATTTGCCTCACCATTGCTATCTTTCACAAAGGGCCTTTTTCCATTTCCCTATGCATACTTGTCATCCCTTTTTTATCAATCCAGAGCCAAAAATATACATTTTTCCACATATACGGTCCCTATCTACAATACAAGATGTGTATACGCTGGCTGCTCCACTACAGCTCGAGTACATCGAGATTTGTGCCAGAAAATACAAAATGAAGTCGATTTTCCATGTCACGACAAGAGATCTCTAATCCTTGACCTTCCATATACTGGAAACGTTCTGACTCGACCCTTCAGTTGCATTCTGAAGGCTATAAAATCACAATTCTAAGCTATGGAAAAGAAGAGAAAGCATTCAACTTTGAGAGAAAAGTTACTCTGGAGAAATTACTTCATATTGAGTCTGCATCCCTTTGTCCCTTAAGTATGAACACAGTGTTCAGCCCCCAAGCTCTTTCCCTATTGTTGAGAGAACCTCATTGTCTCTCTCCAATGAGCTTGCCTTTGGTGGAGGATTGAAGTGTTGGAGGCCCAGTTGGAAGGAAATTGGTTCCTTGGTTTTGAACCGTGCCGACAGGGAACTCTGTAATGTTGTCACTTTTGGTGATCAATTATTAATAGAAATACTCATTTTCCGTCCTATTGGTGTATTGAAAATATATGATTATTATCCATGGGCATGTTTGTAATGTTTATTAATAGATTATGCTATCTGATGTGATAACCTCTTTATATCATCACTATATACTTGTTGTGCTCATCTATTTAGAACTTATTGCAGGTATAAAGCTTTGGGTCGAAGTGCTCAATGGTGGAACATCATCAAACATTGGATCGAGGTAGGCCTCTTTCTTATCTTGCACATTAGTTTATATGGCATATGTTGGAATTGAGTTGATTTCTGCAGTCATACCTGTCTATTGTGGTTTACCCTTGGCCATAGAGAGTTTTTCCCTCGTAACAGGACCTGATACAGTTTTCGACATCTTGTCAAAGTTTCAGCCAGTAGAAATGTTTCTGCAACACTTCCACTGTATTTTTGATGCCAAAGGTCCTGCCACTCAACTATAGTGAGTTTCCCAAATCAACTTCATGCGCTCTCTTTATGGAACGCAGAGATGGCCCAGATGGCACAACATCTTGTCCTGAAGATGGAAATTAGCAACCACTGAGTTGGCGCCCAACATTTGGTAGGTGGTGGAGAAGTCAGGGTTTGTCTTGTACAGGTTGGGCCATCTGGAGGTCCCGTGGCTACAAGAGTCTAGCACTGTGGTGAGTGTCGCGACTATCGGTCAGTTGAGGAATTCAACAACTCGGTTGGTACTTCATGTTTTATACTTGATGTTGAGGTGGAATTGTTGTAAGTATGTGGACCACTTCTGATGGTGGTCATTCTGCAATTTTCCTTGGGTCTGCATGAACTGTAGTGGATTGTGATCAGTGTGGATGATTGTCTCCTTCAAAATAATTTAATATCTCCATTGGTGGCAAGCTTGCACAATGGAGTACATTTATTTGTCGTAAGTAGGGTACTTATGGACAACATTTGATAGTGTCTCACTATGATATTCCACAGGGTGGTCATGTTGAGTGAGAACAGCGCCCATAACATAGTCTGAAGCATCTGTCTCAATCTCAAAGGGATGTTGCTTGTCCGATAATGAAAGTACTGGGGATGAGCACAAACGATTCTTCAAGTCCTCGAAGGCTTGTTGTTGGGACAGGCTCCACACAAATTTTTCCTTACCACCACCCATGGTTACTTGAATGAGGGCCCATGCGATATGAGAGAATCCCAACACGAACCTGTGATCGAAATTGGTGAGGCCCAAGAAGCTTCGAAGTTCAGTGAGTATGGATGGGACTGGCCAGTCACGGATGACTTGGATCTTGGTTGGATCCACATGCACACCATGTTGATCAACTATGTATCTTAAGTAATGGACCCTGTCCATGTCGAAGGAACATTTTTCCAAGTTTGCATATAGTTTGTGCTACCGTAGGGTGTGCAGAACCTGTTGAATATGTTGCAAGTGTTATGCCCAAGTCTTATTGTAGATGAGGATGTCATCGGAATAAACCACTATAAAAGTGTTGTTGGAAGGTCATAGGATATCATCCATCATCCTCATAAAAGTTGTTGGAGCATTTTTCAAACCAAAGTGCATGACCAACCATTCAAAAAGACCTTATTTTGACTTGAAGGAGGTCTTCCATACATCTGTATGTTCTATTGGGACCTGGTGGTATCCAGAATTTAGATCAATATTACTGAAGTATTTGGCCTCGTGAGTTGATTAAGGAGTTCATCGATTATGGGAATCGAGTACCGGTTTCGGACTGTGATTTTATTCAGGGCCCGGTAATCAATGCAGAGTCTCCAGGTCTCGTCTTTCTTCTGCACCAGCGTGATTGGGCTCCCACAAGGTAATGAGCTAGGATGGATGTGCCCCTTGGGAGAAATTCTTGGATCTGCCTCTTGATCTCCTTGTTTTCTAATAGAGAGCGGAGGTAGACTGACCCATTGGGTAGCAATGCGCCTTGGGTCAGATCGATGGGATGCTTGACCTAGCAGTGCAAAGGTACTCTGGTAGGAGAAGAGAAGATATCTGAGTATTATTCCACAACCTTATCCACTTTATTTTGTTTTGTGGAGAGATCGGTCATGGAGGTCGTGGATGTGGCTACGCTCTTTCTCTCACTCTGAGAGCGAATTATGAAGAAGAAAAATTTCCTGGTCTGAGAGATGACCTTCCTGCATTGCTTGGTAGAGATCAAGGAAATATCACTAGGAGGGACTGCCTCTGGTATCCTGTACAATTTCATGTTCAAAGTAATAATAACATTACGAATCCTAGACTCATATACAGCATGATGTTTCCATAAATAAGGTTGGCCTAAAATAACATTACAAACTCCGAGAGGAGAAACATCACACACTACCTCATCTTTGAAGGGCTTGATGATGTACGACAGTTGACATTGTTGGCTGACGCGGAGATCACTTCCTTGTCAGAGCCATCCAACGGTGTAGGTTTGTGGGTGTGGTGTTTTTGTCAAGGCCAACCGCTTTTCAACCTCCGCTGAGATGAGGTTCTTATAGTTACCGCTATCAACGATGAAGTGCAGCGGAGTGCCTTTCACCCACATTTGTGAATGGAAGAGGCACTCACCTTCTTCTGGCTCATCTGATTCACCAGGCTAGAGCTTTGTGGTAGAAACGGTGGCACTGGGTTCTGCATCAATGATCCATCTTCCCCTTTCTAGTTCTGACTCAGAGTCAGAACACACATATGATTCAGAGGCTTTCACTTCGGCCACTAGTGACTTCTTTGAGCGAAAATCAACAATGTTATGACAAGGGCTCTTATGGAAGTCGCACCAATTCTTGGTATCTTTCTTTGTCTTTCTAGTGTCCTTCTTTACTTGCGGCTTGGACTAGGTGTCTTGATATTGTCGATCTTTTCTTTGTCCTTTTTTATGTGGGTTGGGGCCACCCTTTCCTGGCTTTTTTTGTGAGGGGTTCCCAGGCCCAAATTGTCGCGTCTTTTGTTTGACCTTCTGCTCGATTTTTACGACATATCGGTAGTTCGCACCCAAGGATGAGATGTCCAGAAATTTCATTTCAGTATGTATGTATCTATGTAGAGAACCACGATACTTGAGCACCAGATGTCACTCCAAATATTTTAGCTTGGTGCGCAAGGCATGGAAGATATTTGTGAACTCTGGCACAACTTGGTCTCTTTCTTGTCATAGTGTGGTCCATTTGGTATACAATTCGTCATAACTTCCGACAGGGTAGTATTGTTCCTTAATAGCATCCCTAAAGGATTCCCAGGTGGTCGTGACTGTAAATAATGAGGTTTCATATGTTTCCTTTTGCTCTCAGAAATTCTCCCACCAATCTTTGACATGGGGAACGACTTTGAGGAGTGAAAAAGTAATATTTTCTCTATTCGAAAAGTTATGGATAGAAAAACACCCTTCTAGTAGATTCAACCATTTGTCTACAACATCTGCATTTATATGAACTTCAAATATAGGAATATTGAAGTCTATTTTTACCTTTAAGGGGGCGGCGCCTCCGCTCGATGAAGATGCGTCAACTGTTGGTAGCCGCCAAAGGATTTTCACGAAAGTGTCCACCATCTCGTTCCTTTGTTGCATAAGGGATTCCTAAAGCAACATTTTGAAAGGATCTCTTGCCCCCGTCATCTTTCTTTTCTTCTGCCATGAGAAGTCACTTGGGCGTACAAGAGATTTTTTCCTCAAGAGAAGCAAGCTTGAGACCCAATTCTTTGTACCCTGACCTCGTTGGGGACATGCATTAAGACGACAAGGAGCAAACCGCTCTAATACCACTGATCCAGATTTTATGAACAGAAAAAAATGAATACAGATTATTAAAAGATGCTTAACACAGAATAAAAGAGATACAATAAAATTGGTTTTCTATTCAATAAGGAAATAAGATGAAGCTATAAAATGTAGAGGAAAACAAGCTTGTTGGAATGGTGGCGGCTTATCTATGAGAAGAGATGTGACGGATGCACTCATTCGCAAGAAGATGATTAAAATGAGGATCTAAAGGAATTTTTACAATAATATGGAATGTCACAAACCCTATACATCCAAAAAAAACCTAACCCTAGGATATGAAGCACCAAAATTCATGTGGGCCTCGTTTGGGTAAGTTAGTACATCAACTTCCTGGGGTCGTAACTTTTGCATACGATCTCTGTTTGGGGCACACGATAGCTCGTCGAACAGGTATTGTCGAGGAGATTGATTTTGGGGGATCAATAAGCACCTTCGTCTATCATTGATATGTTCTATCTCGAAAAACCTTCATTTAGGCCCTTGAAGTTAAACACTGCTAAAAATAGTAAATTACCAAAATTGTCAGAAAATTGTTTTGAGCCAATTGGAAAAGTTGGGTGGCCACCGATATCCACCTAAATCAAATATGAAATTAAAACATAGTAACAAGTACTTGTAACCTTTAGTTCATATAAGTTTAAGTGTTGAGATAGGTGCACTTCACATCCCATGAATCAATAAGGGGGGAATCGCACCAAGGATCAATCTTTCTCCTAGCCAATGAAACGGTCACCCTCATAGGTGTTGTCCCTTGAGCACTGCTCAAGATCAATGACGTGGGGAAATTTAGGGCACGCATAAACTTTCCTTTTCAGATAACCCATTCCCATACCCCATGGGGCCATGGGGTGCAAGGATATTGGTATCACTCTAGCCCTTGATGATCATAACCACACTCGGAAGTGACATCCTCTACAAGTAACTCATACAGTCCCCAAGAAATATCACAGATCAAATTTATGGCTGATTAATTTCACCATAGTGGATAGACTCTTGTACTTGCAGTAGTCCTAAACCCCATTGGGTTATGGTGTGTAGAGATCTTACTACTACCCCCACCCCTTGGTGATCATAACCACAGTAGGTAGTGGCACCCCTTCTATAAGTATCTTACAACCACCTTGCGCCCTTAGTGATCATATCCACACTTGGCAGTGGTGCCATGTAATAGGACCAAAATAATAGCATAAGGACAACCCAAATACAATTTGAACATAAGTACCCCTTTTTGGTCATGACCCTTATTCCACTTAAACTAAGTTGGAGCAATAATATTCTCAACCAAATACGAAGTTCCAATCACAACGTCTAACACAATAATGGTAAAATAAATAAATAAAAAACATTTATTCTTGAGGTAGCCAACCCCTTAAAGTTGCAGTAATTGGTTCTAAGTGCCTTGAAGTTGTGAGGTCTAGTTTTTCAGTAGGAGCTTGCGGAAGATAAGCTCTCTAACTACACCATTCAGGAGCATGAGCTCTAGAAATTTGGTGATAATTCTCATTCCTTGATGATTCCTAATTGGAATGATGTTACATTTGAGATTCTTCATACTGAACTAAAACTTTAAAAAAGTGAATATAAACATGGAAATTATCTATTCATACGTTTAGATTCAAATATTGTCCCACATCCCTTCTAAGAAAGTCAGACACATTTTTAATGACACTGCTAAAGGTAATGCTTTGGACAGGTTGCATCTCAAAAAAATAAAGATAGTTATAAATATCATTTGCAAGTCAAGGAATTGGAATCTTGTTATTACAAAATAAATCTTCATCAGCAATTGGGATATCTGATCTCACCTAGCATTCAAGTTGCAATAACTTATCACGAGCGTATCTGAGAACTCCCAACGTTGACTGTCAAAATATCAAGGCGTTCAGACATTTAAAAAAAATTACATTTCAACTGCAGTTTGGGAAAAACAAGGAATAACATTATACCTGGGTTTGAAGGTCAACACTGGCAATTGATGACCTTGCAGTAATTGGTTCAGAGTTTCTAACTCTTGGTGTTGCCTATAATATTAAGGCACTCAGACATTTTTTTTTTAAACATTTCAACTATGGCTTGGAAAAAAAAAAACATAACATTATACCTTGGTTTGGAGGTCAATAGTGGATATGGCTTGCCCTGTAGCAATTGGCTCAGAGTTTCTAACTCTTGGCGTTGCCTACCAAAATATTAAGGTGTTCAAACATTTTTTTTTAAAACAATCAACTATGGTTTGGAAAAAAAAGGAATAACATTATACCTGGGCTTGAAGTTCAACACCAGCAATAATTGGTTGAGAGTTGTTAGATAGAGCTTGACTAGAATATTGTAATGGTTCAGAAAGTTGATGAGAATACTGCAAAGATACAGTGGGTCGATGAGAAGACTGCAAAGATACAGAGAGATAATGAGAATATTTCAAAGGACGATTATAATATTGCAATGGAGAAGAAGAGTTGAAAGGTGCAGAAAGACGATTAGATGGCTGCAGAACGAAATGAAGGGAGGTTGCCAGTTTTAATAGGGCGTTTGCTTCCTCCACCAGGTCTCAAACTAATATGATTCTCGTCAATTGCCATATCAAAAAATCTATAGGAAGAATAATATTGTTGATAAATTATCAAACTTAATAACAGAACCAGCAATCAGTAGTTTCTTAGTAGGGCTATAAAATTATAAGCGCAAAGATGTGAAGAATCTGAAATCTGAAGTATCCAAAGTCTCCTAAATACGGTCATGAAGTCCAAAATGAGACGAGCAACCAGCACATTTTTTCACAACATTAAGTTGAATGGGGAATGTTGAGCTCAAAATCATTGTCACCCATAGCCTTGGTGATGGTGTATGGCCCATAACGGAGTGGGTGAAGCATCCAATGGGGACCTATAAGGCGTTCTTTCTGCAAGTGCAACCAAACTTTGTCGCCCACCTGAAACTTATGTGGCACCCAATGTTGATCATGGCACTGCTTGTACTTAGCATTAGACTTTTGTTGAATATCCTGAACCTTTTGGCGGATGTGTTGGATCCGCTCAATGAACCGGGTGGCTTTGTCAACTTCTGGTGGAGCAGGGGATGAGTCGGTCAAGGTGGTCGCCAGGGGTAGTGAAACATCCATGGGGCCCAATGGTTGGAATCCCAACCCCACCTAAAAGGGGATGTGGCCAGTCGAGCTATGTAGTGCTCGGTTGTAGCTATGTTGGACATAGGGAAGACTCTCATCCCATGTGCGGGGGTGTTTTTAATTGTACATGCACAGGATATGTACGATCATCCAATTGACGACCCCAGTTTGGCCATCTGTCTGGGGGTGGAAGGAAGTGGATTTAGTGAGCTTGGCGACTAGAACATGTTGAGGAACCGACTGTCACGGTCTGAGATAATGGTTTGTGGGATCCCAAAATGTACCCATACTCATTCAAAGAAGAGCTTGGCAGTGTCTTCTGCTCTGATGTTCTTCTTGCAGGCGGCTAGAATCACCATCTTGGAAAAGTGATCAACAACCACAAAAACACAGTCATTTCCCCTCTTGGTGGAGGGGAGGCCCGACATGTAGTCCATTGAGATGGATTCCCACGGCCTGTTAGGAGTAGGCAGAGGGGTGTATAGGCCCTATTTCTTTGTGGTCGGTTTGGCAATAGCGCAGGCGGTGCGGGACTTGATATACTTTCATACATCTTGTCGAAGTTTCGGCTAGTAAAAATGTTTCTGCAATACTTCCATTGTCTTTTCAACGCCAAAGTGTCCTGCCACCTGACTGTAGTGAGTTTCCCAAATCAGCTTCTCGTGCTCTCTTGATGGAACGCAAAGATGGCCCAAATGGCACAACAGCTCATCCTAAATATGGAAATTAGCGACCACTGAGCTGGCGCCCAACATTTGGTAGGTGGTGGAGAAGTTAAGGTATGTCTATTAGAGGTGGGGCCATATGGAGGTCTCGTGGTCGCAAGAGTATAGCATTGTGGTGAGTGTCATGACTAGCGGTCAGCTGAGGCAATCAACAACTCGATTGGTACTTCTTGTTTTATACTTGATGTTGAGGTGGAATTTTTGTAAGTATGTGGACCACTTCTAATGGTGGTCATTTTGCAATTTTCCTTGGGTCTGCATGAACTGTAGTGGCTTGTGATCAGTGTGGATGATTGTCTCCTTCCCAAGAATGTAATGTCTCCACTGGTGGAAGGCTAGCACGATGGAGTACATTTCTTTTTTGTAAGTAGGGTACTTACAGACAACATCTGATAGTGTCTCACTATGATATTCCACGAGGTGGTTGTGTTGAGTGAGAACGGTGCCCACAGCATAGTCTGAAGCATCTATCTCAATCTCAAAGGGATGTTGCAGGTCCGGTAATGAAAGTACTGGGGATGAGCACAAACGATTCTTCAAGTCCTCGAAGGCTTGTTGTTGGGATAGGCCCCACACAAATTTTTCCTTACCACCACCCATGGTTACTTGGCTGAGGGCCCATGTGATATGAGATCATCCCAACACGAACCTGCGATAAAAATTGGCAAGGACCAAGAAGCTTCGAAGTTCAGTGAGTGTGATTGGGGCTGGCCAGTCACGGATGAGCTGGATCTTGGTTGGATCCACATGCACACCATGTTGATCAACGATGTATCCTAAGTAATGGACCATGTCCATGTCGAAGGAACATTTTTCAAGGTTTTCATATAGTTTGTGTTGCCATAGGGTGTGAAAAACCTACTAAATATGTTGCAAGTGTTATCCCCAAGTCATGTTGTAGATGAGGATGTCATCCAGATACACCACTATAAAAGTATTGTTGGAAGGTCGTAGGATATCACCCATCATCCTCATAAAATTTGTTGGATCATTTTCCAAACCAAAGGGCATGACCAACCATTCAAAAAGACCTTCTTTTGACTTGAAGGAGGTCTTCCATACATCTGTATGTTCTATTGAGACCTGGTGGTATCCAGACTTCAGATCAATATTACTGAAGTATTTGTCCCCCGTGAGTTGATCAAGGAGGTCATCGATTCTGGGAATCGAGTACCGATTTCGGACTATGATTTTATTCAGGGCCCGATAATCAATGCAGAGTCACCGGGTCTTGTCTTTCTTGTGCACTAGCATGATTGGGCTCCCACAAGGCGATGAGCTAGGACAGATGTGCCCTTTATGGGGAAATTCTTGGATCTTCCTCTTGATATCCTCATTTTCTAACAGAGAGTGGTGGTAGACTGACCCATTGGGTAGCAGTGCGCCTTGGGTCAGATTGATGGGATGCTTGACCTGGCAGTGTAGAGGTACCCCGGTAGGAGAACAGAAGATATATTAGTATTATTCCACGACCTTATCTACTTGCTTCTATTGTGTGGAGAGATCATTAGCAGAGGCCCTGGATGTGGCTGTACTCTTTCACTCACTCTGAGAGTGAATCACGAAGAAGACAAATTTCTCGGTCTGAGAGATGACCTTCCTACATTGCTTGGCAGAGATCAAGGAAATAGAACTAGGAGGGACTGCCTTGGGTATCGTGTACAATTTCCTGTTCAAAGTAATAATAACACTACAAGGCCTAGACTCATATACAGCATGACGTTTCCATAAATAAGGTTGGCCCAAAATAACATTACAAACTTCGAGAGGAGAAACATCACACAATACCTCATCTTTGAAGGGCTTGATGACATACGATAGTCGACACTGTTGGTTGACGCAAAGATCACTTCCTTGTCGGAGCCATCCAATGGTGTAGGGTTGTGGGTGTGGTGTTTTTGGCAAGGCGAGCCACTTGCCGACCTCTACTGAGATGAGGTTCTTCTAGTTACCGCTATCAATGATAAAGTGCAGTGGGGTGCCTTTCACCCACATCTCTGAATGGAAGAGGCGCTCACCTTCTTTTGGCTTGTCTAGTTCACCCAATTGGAGCTTGGTGGTAGAAACGAAGGCACTGGGTTCTGCATCAATGATCCATCTTCCCCTTTCTGGATCTGACTCAGAGTCAAAACCTGCATATGATTCATAGGATTTCACTTCAGCCACCAGTGACTGCTTTGAGCGACAATCAACAGTGTTATGCCAAGGGATCTTATGGAAGTCGCACCACTTCCCAGTATCTTCTTTATCTTTCTGGTGTCCTTCTTTACTTACAGCTTGGACTGGTTGTCTTGATATTGTCCATATTTTCTCTATCCTTTGTTATTTGGGTTGGGCCCTCCCTTTTCTGGCTTTTTCTATGAGGGATTCCCAGGCCCAAATTGCCCCGTCTTTTGTTTGAGCTTCTGCTCGATTTTGACGGCATATCGGTAAGTCGTGCCTAAGGATGAGATGTCCAGAAATTCCACTTCATTTTGTATGTATCTATGCAGAGCACCATGATACTTGAGCACCATATGTCTCTCTAAATCTTTGATACCCAGCTTGGTGCACAAGGCATGGAAGATATTTCTGAACCTTGGCACTACTTGGTCTCTTTCTTGTCGTAGTGTGGTCCATTTGGTATACAATTCATCATAACTTCTGACAGGGTAGTATTGTTCCTTAATAACATCCTTGAAGGATTCTCAGGTGGTCATGATTGTAAGTAATGAGGGTTCATATGTTTCCTTTTGCTCACAGAAAGTTTCCCACCAATATTTGACATTGGGAATGACTTTGAGGAGCACAAAAGTAATCTTTTCTCTATTCGAAAATTTATGGACAGAAAAACACCCTTCTAATAGATTCAACCACTTGTATAAAACATCTACATCTATCTAAACTTCAAATATAGTAATATCAAAGTTTATTTGTACCTTGAAGGGGGCGGCGCCTCCGCTTGAGGAATATGTGTCACCTGTTAGTAGCTGCCGAAGGATTTGCACGAAACTATCCATCATCTCGTTCCTTTGTTGCGTGAGGGCTTCCTAAAGAAACATTTTGAAAGGATACCCTATCCTGTCATATTTCTTTTCTCCTACCATGAGAGGTCGCTTGGCCATGCAAGAGCTTTTATCCTCAAGAGAAACAAGCTCGAGACCCAATTCTTTGTACCCTGGCCTCGTTGGGGACATGCATTAAGACGACAAGGAGCATACCACTGTGATACCACTGATCAAAATTTTATGAACAGAACGAAATTAATACAGATTATTAAAAGATGCTTAACACAGAATAAAAGAGATATAGTAAAATTGGTTTTCTATTCAATAAGGAAATAAGATGAAACTGTAAAATGCAGTGAAAAACAAGCTTGTTGGAATGGTGGTGGCTTATCTCTTAGAAGAGATGTGACGGTTGCGCTCATTCGCAAGAAGATGATCAAAATGAGGCTTTGAAGGCAGTTTTAAAATAATATGGAATGTCACAAACCCTATACATCCAAAAAAAACCTAACCCTGGGAGATGAAGCACCAAAATTCATGTGGGCCTCGTTTGGGTAAGTTAGTACATCAACTTCCTGGGGTTGTAACTTTTGCATACGATCTTCGTTTGGGGTGCACGATAGCTCGTTGGACAGGTATCGTCGAGGAGATTCATTTTGGGTGCTCAATAAGAGCCTTAGTATATCATTGAGAAGTTTGATCTCGAAAAATCTTCATTTAGGCCTTCAAAATGGCTGTGGAAGTTAAAAACTGCTAAAAATAGTAAATTACCAAAATTGCCAAAAAATTGTTTTGAGCCAGTTGGAAAAGGTGGGTGGCCACCGATATCTACCTGGATCAAATATTAAATTAAAACATAGTAACAAGTACTTGTAACCCTTAGTTCATATAAGTTTAAGTGTTGAGCTAGGTGCACTTCACACCCCCATGAATCAATAGGGGGGGAATCTCACCAAGGATCATTTTTTCTCCTAACCAATGCAACGGTCACCCTCATAGGTGTTTTCCCCCGAGCACGGATCAATATCAATGAGGTGGGGAAATTTAGGGCACGCATAAACTTTCCTTTTCAGATAACTCATTCCCATACCCCATAGGGCCATGGGGTGTAAGGATATTAGTATCACTCTAGCCCTTGATGATCACAACCACACTCGGAAGTGACATCCTCTACAAGTAACTCATACAGTCCCCAAGGACTATCACAGATCAAATTTTTGGCTGATTAATTTCACCGTGGTGGATAGACACCTGTACTTGCAACAGTCCTAAACCCCATCAGGTTATGGTGTGTAGATATCTTACTACTACCCCCAACCCTTGGTGGTCATAGCCACAATATGTAGTGTCACCCCTTCTATAAGTATCTTACAACCACCTTGAGCCTTTGGTGATCATAACCACACTTGGCACTGGTTCCATGTAATAGGACCAAAATAATAGTATAAGGATGACCCAAATGCAATTTGAACGTAAGTGCCCCTTTTTGGTCAAGACCCTTAGTCCACTTAAACTAGGTTGGAGCAATAATATTCTCAACCAAATACAAAGTTCCAATTACAATGTCTAACACAATAATGGTAAAATAAAAATAAAAATAAAAGCATTTCCTCTTGAGGTAGCCAACCCCTTAGCCAACCACTTTTTGAACTGGAAAGGAATTGCTCATCCTGGGCCATTTTTCAAACTGAAAAATGACTGTCCATTAATCAATAAGATATAAGTGCTCCCTCCCAAACTGGGAGTAATTTCTTCCTTTTTCCATAAGGAATTCATTTCCACGAGCCCCGGCTTGTTTCTTGAGTATGAAAACTTTTCATCTTGGGCAGAGGATTTACCAAAATATCTGCTATATTCTCATCTGTGGAGATATATTGGAGAACCACTTCTCTTTTCTAGACTTCATCATGAAGAATATAATGCTTGAT
>ML799987.1:506213-524693 GCA_009831015.1 Picea engelmannii | reverse complement strand
CCAATTGGGGTGGTGCCCCTTACACACAAACAACACATTCTCATGTTGTAGGTAGAGATATGACGTGAGCAAGATACCTTGATTATATATAGAATGGAGAGGGATGTGAATGAGGCCAAGGAAACATATCATTAGATAAAATTTTCAACAAAGCACTATCACCATTACAAAGCACTATCACCATTACATGACCATTAAAACAATACATGGAATTAAGGGGCAACAAAGGTGGAATGCATTAGCACTATAACCCATAATCATGAACAACCTTATTAAAATTCTCTTTAAAACCAAAGAGTAAGGATTCATTTTGTTATGTGATGGTGACCCTTCAAACAAGGTTTTAAGTTTATATTATTTACCTATGAATCAAGTATCTTAATATGTTTATCATTGCAATTTAAAAACATGAGAGAAATCTTGCAAATATGACTTGCATGCATCTCACCATATTTATATTAAACTACCCAATGATTGAATTCATAGCAATTGAATATTCCATAACATTGATTTTATCCATTCATTTTCCAATTTGGATGCCAATCATCAAATGAGATGGATTCTTTTTATTATCATGAGTTTTCATGCATATGCATTTAATTCTTGGAATTCTTGGAAATAACACATGTTATTTCATAAAAGTTTGTTCAAACATCATTTAACCATTCATGCAAGTTCACTTCATTAATTCATGCAATTTCACTTCAATTAGGGTAGAAATGACCCTCTCAAGTTTCAAAAAATAGATTGAAACTTGCATTCCCACACCAAGTCCCATAGCTTGAAAATTGCATTCTTAATATTAGACATATGAAATGAATTTTTTTATTTGTTGTAAATCCACATGGATAATTTGGTATGCAGGTATAAATACCGAAACAAGAAATAAAAGCAACACAATTGAGCTTTTTTAACCCCTACAAGTGTGTTTGGGCAACGACAATGTGAGAACACTATACACAATCGCCTAATCTTAAGTTTTAACAAAATTACTCCTTAATGCAAAAATTACAGTCTCTTACTAAGCAAAACCTTAATTTTAAAGATTTTTGAATAAATTGTTTTCTAGGAAATGGAATCATGGGAGAGGGGTGCCCCTAGTTGTTGTTGTACTATGATGTCAAAGGATTGATGTCAAAGGGTTGATCTCAAGTGGTGTCATAGTTGTTATCACTAAAAAATCATCAACATTGCACACAATGGTTGAAGAAAGAGATCAATTCCAACAGCTATTAGTCCACCTACAAGACCAAAATCCATCAAAAAGGCAAAAAACTATATACTTAGTTCAAAAATCAAAGTGCGCAAATTCACCAAAGGAAGCAGGTGCATAGTGCACAAAATATGCATGCTAACACAACCCTCAACATGCATTGTGCACAAGATGCGCGACTGTCTACGAGTAAAGCCACACACTTCTCATGAACGACGCATTTATGAATCTTGTCGGCCTCTCAACCACTTCTAGTCTAACCCCCAACACAATTTGACACTTAGATCTGAGCGAAATCTAGCTTGGAGGCTAGTCAAGGGCTAGGAAGTGCCCTAAAAGGCCCCTTGTTCACACTATGAACCAGTTGTATCTTGCCATGAATGGACACTATAAATATGTGCCATGGGTGTGCTAGAAAAAGAAGAACTTCAAGGTATTTTTATGCTACAAGAATTCTTCTTGGAGAATCCTCTTTTCTCTTTGAATCATTCGAGCACTATAGCAAGGGCCATTCCACTATTGTATTTCTTCACCATTTTCATTTTCCATTGTATGAAGATAAGAGATATCTATAATGGAACTCAAGATCCCTCCCAAGGAGGAAGAGGGGATTCACAAGTCCCTACCTTTCTCTACGGTGTTAGACTATCAATATATTGATCCATTGGTAGTTATATGATGGTCATTTTTTTCTTTTCATGGTTCTAGTTCTTGCAAGATTCTCTAACATTTATTTCTCTTTGTTTTTAGTTTCATTTCCTTTGTTTCATGTGTATTTGGTTATCTAATCAACTCACAAACCTCTGTCTTGTTTAGATGACTTAACTAAGCAGGTAAGTGTTGTGTTTTTTCTCACCGATGTGACAAAACCAACACAACATATTAGCAACCATACTGGGGATCGGTATCAAATTCCTCCCTATTTAAGTCTTGAGAGCACTTATTTCTAATTGGTTGGATATGAAGGTATCAAAACTAGCCTAATCCAATCTTCCAAAGTCTGAATTCATAGCCAAGGCAAGAGAATTTCACTTGAAAATTTCTTTCTCGACGCATGACAGGAAGTGCACGGATTTCAAGGAACATAGACATGCATTATGTGCACTGTGTACATAACAACCTTCATAAATCTGCACATTTTGCACCCTCTGCGTGCCTATCATAATTGCAGCCCGAGCATATGCTCATTTTTTGCAAATTGTAAGTTTTTTTATGAGTGGTTTGAGGGCCCCTTGCCTTCATATTTTAATTTCCTTCACTTTGTAAAGTAATCACACTTCACTTAGAGTCCTTTCTCACAAGAAAGGTTAGCTAACAGAAAAACATAGGGGTAAAAATAATCAATATTATTCTCTTTTCTTTGTTGCCACATGGATGGCTCATTTGGCATTTAAAATTTTGAGTGGAAGTTATTTCTTTTTCAAACACAATCAACTAATTTGGGACTAGAAATCAATTTTAACCCTCAAGTATGCTCTTCCCCCACACCCAAGTCTGATCTCAGGAATCAGAAAAGGTGGTTGAAAGGAAATTTCATCTCCCTTAAAAAAACATTAGGAGAGGACAATGCCCCTCTAGGGTACCTCTTAGTTTTGGAAATCATCTTAAATCTTTGTAAGGGCCCATAGATGCCCACATGTTTACAATCTTAGGATTGTTTCAATTATATTTCTTAGTTTATACAACACTCTAGGAAAGTTTAAAAGATCGAGTAACGAGCCCATACATGCCCACATGTCTACAATCCTAATATAGTTTCAAAGTATTTCTTAGTATAGACAACATTCTAGGGAGTTTAAAGGATTTGTAAGGACCCATATGTCCACATTGCTAGTTCTTTAGGGATTTAAATATTCCACAAGGTTGTACCAAAGAAACATAGTAAGCTAGGTAAGAAGATTTGTAAGGACCACAAGAAGTCTACATGCTGCAATGTCACACTTAATTTATTAAAATAATTTTTACACTTTTCACTTTCTTTCACACAAAGCCACTCATCACACACAAAATTCCTATTATAATAGTGGAGGTCAAAGTAAGCTTTCTTGTTAAGTACCCACAAAGTACTTCAAAAGATTTGTGAAAGATACGACTACTTCTTTTGAAATTATCCACATCAATTTAATTCAAACGAGGTTGCTCCATGACCCCAATCTCTCATCCCACCACTCTAAATTTTTTCTAAGAACTCACTAAATTTTCCTCCACAGGAGGTGGAAAAATAATTTTTTTAGTCTAGGTAGGATCTCGGGGGTAGGCATCCAAATAACCCCCCATTATCAGGTTCTCACATCTTGAAACAATAGAAGTTGAGAATAGGGATCTTTCAAATCCTCCAAGTCAAGTGTTCCTATACCATATGGAAGGGAGACACTCGTGAAGGGTCGAAGGCCGAGGTTCGGTTGTTCTGTGCATCCCTCTTTGAGTCGCCCAACTCTTGTGAGGGTATCCATCTCGTGACCCATTTCTTAGGATGAAAATCTAAATGTTGCACTTTGACTGAAGTACTTAGTGGCCAAACATAGGATATCCACCCAGGAGGCGATTGTGGGTTGCAATCACACCTTGATCAGATTTTGTGTGGCTATTGGGAAATATTGCCAATTCTTTTAGGATATGCACTCTCTACCCCTCATTATAACTGATTACTTCAACCTTCACTATTTCCTCTTCTGGTGGCTTCAGACCCCACTGTTGAATGCTATTGGAACGCCCAGTTCTAAATTGAGAGGAAGGACAATAGGTATTTTAGGAAACGAGCATTTGTTTTTGTTGTTCCCCCACACAGAAAAAATCCACCTATCCACATGCTTGTTTATTTACAATTGACTTATGTATGATGTTCATTTGATTACATGAAATTGTGAGTTATACTATTTTGTGAAGGTCAAAATATCTTGTTCATTTATTTCTTTCTTGTCGCCATTCACACATGTTCACTTTTCTAGTCATAACCATAGGGGAACCACATAATCCCCATCATTCTAGATGCTTTCAGAATCTCCCTGTTATTCTAGGAGGAGTCCCTAGTCTCGCCAAATCACCGACTCAACCATATCACACCCCAGTGAGTTCTTTGCTTCTGGGATCAACTTTACTTGGTTCCACTTTGCTTGGGTCAAATACCCAAGGTCATCCATCTATTAGTTCTCCTTCATAAGGAGGCGAGGGTCAAAATTATTCTGAAGGGAAAAGTACAAACCCACCAAATCCCTCTCAAGAGACAGGTCCATTACCTACATAGACAATGGCTAGAACTAATCCACCTCCAAATCCCTCTTTTCCATACTTGACATCACTCAACATTTCTGATTTAACCAAACTCACGAATGACCCCATATTGCATGATGCCACTTGGCCCAATTTGCCTACCAAATTTCCTTCAGAAATTCTAAAGTTTAAAGGAAAAACAGGGGAAGACACCACCAACCATGTTATGACCTTCCACTTATGGTTCTCTTCAAGCAACATCATGGATGATTCCATCTTCTTAAGGTTGTTTTCAAAGAACTCTCACTATTTCCTCAGCCAAATGGTATGTGGACAAAAAATTAGGGTCCCATGTGACCCTTGAATCATTGGCCAAGTCCTTTTTGTCCCTTTTCCAAATATCAGTTCATCATGATAATGGCTTAGAACTTCTCTTCGAGTTCAAACAATCCAAATCTATACACATCACCAATCACATCCACGAATGGCGTCGACGACATAGTTTCTGTAAAGAAGAAACCACCAAAGAACAATGTCTTGATTGCTTTCTTAAATCACTAGGCCCTGTGATTGCAAAGGATGTAGCATCCAATTTTCCTCTATCGAAAGAGGAATCCATCATCAAGGCCCAACAATTTGACCTCATATATGCCCAATCAGGTTACTTATACACATTATTCCCTGATGCACCCAGACCCATACCATTTGGCGAGGACAAACCTGGGATGTCCCATGCTGTAGATGGGTTGATTGGTTCTATAACACACTGCAACCCTTACATCCACCCATCACCTACTTATGGTGAAAATCAGTATCCAAAACCATATGTAGGGATGTTTTATTACCCTCCCCCCACTCACTAATAGTCATATCCTATTTTTCCCCCTCAGTCGTTGGGGGGAACCCCACCAGTACCCCAGATGCATCTGGTTTCTTAATCAAGTATAAGTCCACCCCCAACCCCTGAATATAACCCTAACAGTGGTGGAATTACTTCAAATTACTATACTCCATATGGATCATCTCCATAAAACAATCCATATTTTCCATTTCCTAGTCCTTCCCAGTTGGTTTCTCCTCCACCAAGACAACCACATGGCAACCTTAACTTTTTTCAACCATCTCCCATTCTACAGGTTGATGATTTTGAATAGTTGAATGCGGAAAATTAGGCTCATCAACCAAATAATTCCAACAAGAAAGGAAAAAACCGAAACAATAGAAACACATCACTAGGAGGAAATAACCCCCAACAAAATCGTCCTGCTGGGGGAAACCAAAATCAAGGCAACCAGAACCCCCAAGGGGGGAATAATAACAATCCACCATGAAAAGGGAAGGAAAATAACGTCATAAATAACTTCCCTTGCGCTCTATGTGGTGAATATGGACATTATATTCACCACTTCCCCCAAATTGTCGTTTACAAATAGATGAAAGCATCCATGAAGACACAAAAGCCTCTGACACCACCTGCCCCCTAGCAGGCCCAACAACATTGTTTGCAACCACTACCTCCGACCATTTTTCAAAACCCCATTCCACACCAAGGTGTGATGAATACCCAACAAGAGGTAAAGTATGCTCCACCACAAATGGGGCAATATCAAAACCCAGGTCCTACTCAACCCAAGGATCCAACCAATCACAATATCCTCCTTACCAACGAAGAAGATATTCTCCTGCAAACATGCAGTAATCCATACAACATGACTCCTGACTCTACACCAACCACCTTAGAAGTAGCTCCCACTACATCTAGAAAACCATTGATGATTCCCCGGCCTAACACTGGACCAAACCCTCGTATACTTGGCATGTCTTTACGATGGAATGTGCATAATCCTCCTGCTAGGGCAACCCATAATTATAGTCTGGTCGATGACTTAGCACAATATCCTACAACCATGTATATGTTGGAGGTCCTCCAAACCTTTCCATCACAATGAAAATCCCTACTTTTTTCCTTGGGGGCAGTCAACCCAACAGATACTCGGCTAATCATCTTTGATTTGGATAGTGGAGAGCCATGTCTCCCAACTGCGGTAGCCTTTCAGATACCAATTAAAATTTGGAACATCACAGTTCATCGGTGCATCATCGATGAAGGTGCATCCACTTGCATCATGTCGAAATTAGTTTTGCAGAAACTTGACTCACATGAACTAGTACCATCTTCCATCACCCTGAGAGATTATGACAGTTTACCATCATCCCCTGAAGGGCTCTTCCAAAATGTCCTTGTAGAACTTGGGGGAAAAACCATCCTCACTGACATTGAAGTTATCGATTCCCCACTTGATTACAATATCTTGTTCATATGTAGCTACATGTATGCTATGAAGGTGGTAGCCTCTTCTGTGTTTCATATGATGATGTTCCCCCACAATGGGAAAATCATCTCCATTGACCAACTTACACATTACAAGCCCAATCATTCCTCCAACATTGATAACATCCTCCCCCTTGTTTTCATTAGCTCAGAGGATTTTTCAGTCATCGACATTGGTCCTGGAATATTCAAGGAGCCATCCTTGTGAGGGACTTATCATGGAGCACCACCAGTCCTAAGCCCTTCTATTTCAGCACAAGTGTGTGTAGTTTCCTTTAATGGAACAGATATCAAAGACAATACTCCTATCACAGAGGCCCCTCCCCACATCGAAGTTCCACCAATCGAAGAATTATTACCTCAGGAGTTCCCTGAGAACACTACTACACCACTTGTCCCGGATCCCCCCCCCCTCCAAGGGAAAATCCCATCTTGGGAGACAATCCCGCAAGCCATTACCCAAATTCCCTTTTTCTACCCCCCACCTGTAGTCCAAGCATTCTATATAGCTTCTACCCTCACCCTTCCTAAAATGGTTCTCCCCATCCATGTATGGTATCTCCATCCACCGTCTATGGTCCCTGAACCATATCTCCCTCCTCAGACATAAGGATTACTGATGCAGATTCTAGTACAGGCCCCTACCACACCACAACCACCCCCAACTAGCAGCAACACTACCACCACTAGGGGCAGAAAAAGGACGAATGATCCCATAGCTCTTCTCGCTCCCCAAGCTCAACCTCTTTGCACCCTATATGAAAGAGAAGGACACCCCACTAATAGATGTCCTTCTCTTCCTAAGTTATGCAATCTTATCCAAATCCCCAAAGCAACCCCATTGCTTTCCACTCCACCAAGTACATCCATTGCTACTATGGAGTCCTCAACCACATGCAAGAAAGGGTTACAAACCAATTTTTCATGTGCCATATGCTCCAAATATGGCCATTACACTCATCATTTCCCATCTCTACCTCAATTCCGCAAAAAATTATCCATAGTACGCCACACATCTCATCGTAATCCCTCTCCGAGACTCCCTAATGAGGCTCACATTATTGACATTCATTATATTTCGTCATCAGTCCCCAAGTGAAGGAGGTACCATCCATAGTATCATGAAATTTTGTTTATGTTAAGCGAGCCATCATACCCCGTACACGATATCCCTTCTACATATTCTCCACTTGAGGACAATAACACTTACCCATTGGCAGTTCCCCCTGCCATCTCCCATGATCCCCTATATTCTTGCATTTTCCACTCCGACGAAGATATATTGGAGGAACTCAGTACCCCTGATTTCCCTTGGAATGTGCTCCATCATCAACCACTTTTCTTATCACAAGAGGTCTTTCACTCTCCTGATCAAGCTTCCCCACGCACAATCGAAACCAAGGATTTATTACTCTGGGGCATATTGACTGGTTCAGAAAACCCTTGTACGACCCTCTATATATCCCCTACCTAACATCCATCAAATTCACAAAGTGCGAGATGATAAGGTCACTAACCTGTCTCTCGCAACTCCCAGATTGGTATCCCCAAGCTCCCGCAATCCTCAAAGCACCTCAAAAATCTCTCTCCAGATCACCAATAGTGTTAGTGCAAAAGAGGTAGCATCATGGGCCCACCATCCATATATAGGCCCTTTTTGCCAACTTCCACATTCTGTTAAAGGAGCCCAGAGCCTCCGTTTTTAGATCTATTCTTAGCCACAAGATCCTGATCCAACCATCTACACATTCACACTCCCTAGGTTACTATCTCCACTTTTCACCATAGGAGCATTTTTTTTTCTCATGCCACATTCAGGTACGCATGCTCACTTTCAGTTTATCAAATAGTTTTTATATGTTCTTTATCATCAGATATATTTCACGTCAGGTATTTGGTTTTTTATATGTGCAGGTATTTTTTCAGCAAGCTTACAACCCCTTTAGGTATATGTACGACATTGACATGTAGTTACTCTCTCTGTACACAATTTCATGTCCCAGTAACACCCTCTGACATTTACCTTTAGGGTCCCTACATTTGGCTCTATAGTATCTTTACATCTGCCACATTTTGGTACTGCCAACTGATAGAACTCTCCCCCACACGAGTTGTCCCATTCATAGTTCCTCTTGGCAACTTGAAACTCATGTTGATTTCACCCCCTAGGATTGGGAGTCTCAATAGTATTTTTCACTTCTGAGAATGAACCCCATATTTGTTCTCATCATATTGCTAACCTTCCCAATGGACTCCCGGACCATATCATCCTACACTTGGTTCTATTGAATACACCCTTGCAGTTCCATTATCCCTACATCTCATCCACCATTAGTTTTCCCATCAACAGATTGTCCTCCATTCATTTACCCAATACAAAAAGCCACCCATGGGTCCCCCACCCTCCACCAGTTCTCTTTCACAAACTTGTTCCCTAAGCAGGCCAAGCCATCTTTCCCTGGGGCACCCGTTTCTGCATTTGTATACTCAACTCAAATTATTCTTTGTTTCTTTGGTAATTGTATAAATCATTTGTCTCCAACATATCCATATATTGTTTAGTCATCATCCTTGATGGCCTTCTTTTACCTGACAAAGAAACCCATGTCTCCCTTGGTTGTAGCATACACCCCCTTTTTTTTTCACATCGACGTCATTAACAAACCCCGAGTATCCCAAATCCATGTACCCACGATCTCTGAGTTTTCCCACTTTGTTAACCTTCAACACAGTTTAACCCCATATATAGTTGTTCCCCTGATGCTAGATCCAATTTTATGGTTGTTGCCAATCATCCTTCAACACCCCAACCAAGGGTAGTCCTGAGTCCCATTGTGTCTTGAATTCATCCGTGATACCCATCAATACCTAATATCACCTATTACTCAATGGTTTTCGATAGGCCCTTTTTATTCTCGACGTCGTGTCTCCCTTCCTGTCGACATCAACACAGTTTCCAAAAGGGCAACAATATCTTAAGTCTCACTACCTTTTCAATGAGGAATCTCGGACAGAACAGAGAGAGTCACCATTGCTTTTTGATTTCATTGACCCCCATAACATTCAAATTCAACAAATTCTCATGTTAATGTGGGTCTTACTATCCGACAATTTCAGTTGTTTCATACCAGCCAAAGACCTCTGAGGTTTATAGGCCATCAATTCCTATGAGTCATTGAAACTTCTTACAGTCGTCCATTACTCGCTTCAGAGCCAGTTCACCATTCAGAATTGTCATATGTTGTTATCAACCACCCTCGAGGGCACTGAAGCTATCTACACCATCATACATCTTCAGTTATAGTCCCACATTTTGGTTTCATGACACAAGAATGGGGCATTCCCGCCTCATTTGTATACAGATTTTATTTTTTCTCCCTAGAGAAAGGTTTGGTTCCCACAATTTTCCCTCTCCCTCTAGTGGATCGCTCGTGGAGTTCCTCTCTTCACTCTTACTTACAATAGCACTCTTAGAAAAATAAGCATTGATGTATTTCAGCTATACGTATGCTCGTAACCTCACACATCAAGGGGCATCTATTATCATTGAAAAATCGTTTACAGCATTGCACACAATGGTTGAAGAATGACATCAATTCTAGCAGCAATTAGTCCACCTACAACACCAAAATCCATCAAAAAGGAAAAAAACTATTTACTTGGTTGAAAAATCAAAGAGTGTAAATTCACCAAAGGAAGTGCACGCACAGTGCACAAAATACACAAGCTAACACAACCCTCAGCGCACAAGATTCACGATTATCTATGAGTAAAGTCGTTCACTTCTCATGATCGACGCATTTATGAATCTTTTTGGCCTCTCAACCACTTCTAGTCTGACCCCCAACACAATTTGACACTCATATCTGAGCGAAATCCAGCTTGGAGGCTAGTCAAGGGCTAGGAAGTGCCCTAAAAGGCCCCTTGTTCACACTATGAACCAATTGTATATTTCCATGAATGGACACTATAAATATATTTCATGGGTGTGCTAGAAAAATAAGAACTTCAAGGTATTGTTATGCTACAAGAATTCTTCTTGGAGAATCCTCTTTTCTCTTTGAATCATTCAAGCAATATAGAAAGGGCCATTCCACTCACCTCATGAGAGGATTGGCATTGTATTTCTTCACCATTGTCATTTTCCATTGTATGAAGAGAAGAGATCTCTATTAGGGAACTCAAGAGCCCTCCCAAGGAGGGAGAGGGGATTCACAAGTCCCTACCTTTCTCTATGGTGTTAGCCTATCAATATATTGATCCAATGGTAGCTATATGATGGTCATTTTTTCTTTTCATGGTTCTATGATGCAGATGGATGTCGGTGGCCTCCCACCTATTCCAACTGGTACATTTTGGCCGTTTTCAATTTTTGTAGTTTATTTTTTCTAGTTTTTGGGTACCTAGCTTGTGGGGCCGTTTTGAGGCCCTAAACAACATTCTTAGGTCTCACCATAGTCTAAAATACATTGGATAGACCTTTCTAGAAAAATGTGTGGTCCTCGAATAGTCCTTTCCAACAGGCTGTCGTGTGCCTAAAACGAAGATCGTATGCAAAAGTTATGACCCTGAGAAGTTGATGTACTAACTTACCCAAAAGGGGCCCACATGACTTCCGACACTTCATCTCCTAGGGTTAGGTTTTTTGGATGTCTAGGGTTTTTGAAATTCTTGTTTATTGTAAAAAATCCTTCAAAGCCTCATTGTAATCATATTCTTGCGAATGCGTGCAACCGTCACATTCTTCTCAGAGATAAGATACCACCATTCCAACAAACTTGTTTTCCACTACATTTTACAGTTTCATCTTATTTCCTTATTGAATAGAAAACCAGTTTTACTGTATCTCTGTTATTTTGTGTTAAGCATATTTTAATAATCTGTATTCATTTCATTCTGATCATAAAATTCAGATCAGTGGTATCATAGCGTTCTTCTCCTTGTCATCTTAATGCATGTCCCCAACAAGGTCACGGTACAAAGAATTGGATCTCGATCTTGTTTCTCTTGAGGACAAAAAGTCTTGCACACCCAAACAACCTCTCATGGCAGGAGAAAATAAATATGATGGGACATGAGATCCTTTCAAAACAATTCTTGAGGAATCCCTCACGCAATAAAGGAATGAGATGATGGATAGTTTCGCACAAATCCTTTGGCAGCTACCAACATGCGATGCATCTTCCTTGAGCGGAGGCACCATCCCATTCAAGGTACCAATAAACTTCAATATTCCTATATTTTAAGGTTAGATAGACGCAAATGTTGTAGACAAGTGGTTGAATCTACTAGAAGGATATTTTTCTATCCATATCTTTTGAAATAGAGAAAAATTACTTTTACACTCCTTAAAGTCGTTCCCCATGTCAAAGATTGTCGGGAAAATTTCTGTGAGCAAAAGGAAATAGAGGAACCCTCATTATTTATAGTTGCAACCACCTGGTAATCCTCAGGGATGCTATTAAGGAACAATACTACCCTGTCGGAAGTTATGACGACTTTTTTACCAAATGGACCACATTGCGACAAGAAAGAGACCAAGTAGTGCTATATTTCACAAATATCTTCCATACTATGCACACCAATATGGGAATCAAAGATTCAGAGCAACATATGGTGCTCAAGTATCATAGTCCTCTACATAGATACATCTAGAACGAAATGGAATTTCTATAAATCTTATCCTTGGGCATGGCCTATCGATATGCCGTCAAAATCAAGAAGAAGCTCAAACAAAAAACATGACAATTTGGGCCTGGGAACCCCTCACATCAAAAACTAGGAAAGGGCGGCCCCAACCTACAGAACAAAGGACAGAGCAAATATGGAAAGTATCAGGACAACCAGTCCAAGCCGCAAGAAAATAAGGACATCAGAAATACAAAGAAGGATACTGGGAAGTGGTGTGACTTCCATAAGAGCCCTTGGCATAACACTATTGATTGCCACTCAAAGAAGTTGTTGGTGTCCGAAGTGAAATCCTATTAATCAGATGCGGGTTTTGACTCTGATTCAAAACTAGAAATGGGAAGACAAATCATTGATGCGAAACCCAATGCCACCGTTACTACCACCAAGCTACATCATGGTGAACCAGATGAGCTAGAAGAAGGCGAGCACCTTTAACATTCGTAGATGTGGGTAAAAGGAACCCTGTTGTACTTCATCATTGATAGAAGTATCTAGAAGAACTTCATCTCAGTAGAGGTCATCAAGTGGTTGGCCTTGTTGACAATGCCACACCCATAGCCCTACACCATTGGATGTCTCCGCCAAGAAAGAGATCTTCGCGTCAGCCAATAGTGTTGACTGTCATACGACATCAAGGCCTTAAAAGATGAGGTATTGTGTGATGTTGCTCCTCTCAAAGTTTGTAATGTTCTTTTGGGCCAACCTTATTTATGGAAACGTCATGTTGTATATGAGTCTAGGCCTCATAGTGTTATTATTAATTTGAACAGGAAATTGTACAGGATACCCGAGGCAGTCCCTCCTAGTGTTATTTCCTTGATCTCTGCCAAGCAATGCAGGAAGGTCATCTCTCAGACTAGGAAATTTATCTTCTTCGTGATTCGCTCTCAGAGTAAGAAACATATTGGAGACACATCTAGGGTCTCCAAAATCGACATCTCCACACAATAGAAGAAAGTGGATAAGGTCATGGAAGAATACTCAGATATCTTCTCCTCTCCTACCGGGGTACCTATGCACTACCAGGTCAAGCATCCCATTGATCTAACCCTAGGCACACCGCTACCCAATGGGTCAGTATACCACTGCTCTCTGTTAGAAAACGTGGATATCATGAGGTAGATCCAAGAAATGCTCCACAAGGGGCACATCCGTCCCAACTCGTCGCCTTGTAGGATCCCAATCATACTGGTGCAGAAGAAATACAGGACCTGACAACTCTGTATTGATTACCAGGCTCTGAATAAAATCACAGTCCTGAATCGATACCTGATTCCTTGAATCGAAAATCTCCTTGATTATCTCACGTGGGCGAAATACTTCAGTAAGATTGATCTGAAGTCTAGCTACCACCAGGTCCCAATAGAACAAACATATGTATGGAAGACCTCCTTCAAGTCAAAAGAAGGTCTTTTTGAATGGTTGGTCATGCCCTTTGGTTTGACAAATTCTCTAGCAAATTTTATGAGTATGATGGATGATATCCTATGAAATTTCACCAGTACATTTGTAGTGGTGTATATTGATTACATACTCATGTACAATAAGACTTGGGAGGAATACTTACAACATACTAAGTAGGTTCTGCACACCCTGGGACAACACAAACTATATGCAAACTTGGAAAAATGCTCCTTCGGCATGGATAGGGTCCATTACTTAGGCTACCTCATTGATCAACATGGTGTGCATGTGGATCCAGCCAAGATCCAAGTCATCTAAGACTAGCCAACCCCAACCACACTCACTGAGCTTTAGAGCTTCTTGGGCCTCACCAATTTCTATCACAGGTTCGTGATGGGATTCTCTCATACCGCATGGGCCCTCAACCAAGTAACCAGGGATGGCGGTAAGGAAAGAATTGTGTGGGGATTGTCCCAAAAACAAGCCTTAGATGAATTGAAGCAGTGTTTGTTATAATCCCCAGTAGTTTCATTACTAGACCCGCAACATCCCTTTGATATCAAGACAGATGCTTCAGACTATGTTGTTGGTGCCGTTCTCACTCAACACAAGCACCCCATGGCATATCATAGTGAAACACTATTGGATGTTATTATTAAGTACCCTACTTGTGACAAAGAAATGTACTCCATTGTGCAAGCCTGCCGCCAATGGAGACATTACATTTTGGGGAAGGAGACGGTCATCCACACTGATCGTAAGACACTACATTTCATGTAGACCAAAGGAAAATTGTAGAATGATCGCCATAAAAAGTGGTCCACATACTTACAATAGTTCCACCTCAACATCAAGTATAAAATAGGAAGTACCAACTGAGTTGTGACCTCTAGTTGCGACACTCACCACAGTGCTAGATGCTTTTGGCCATGAGACCCCCGGATGGCCCCACCTCTATGAGACAGACCCTGACTTCTCCACCACCTACCAAATGTTGGGAGAAAACTCGGTGGTCTCTAATTTCCATCTTCAGGATAGGATATTGTGTCATCTGGCCCATCTATGTGTTCAATCAAGTGAGTGCATGAAGCTGATTTGGGAAGCTCACTACAGTCAAGTGGAAGGACACTTTGGTGTTGAAAATATAGTGGCAGTGCTACAAAAACATTTCTACAGGCCGAAACTTCGATAGGATGTCAACAAGTATATCAGGTCCTGCACCACCTGTGCTATTTACAAACTGACCACTAAGAAACAGGGCATGTACACCCCTATTCCTACTCCTGACAAGCCATGGGAATCCATCTCAATGGACTACATGGTGGGCCTCCCGTTCACCAAGAAGGGAAATGACTATGTTTTTGTGGTTGTTGATTGCTTTTCCAAGATGGCGATTATGGCCACCTGCAAGAATAGCATCACCATAGAGGCCACTTCCAAGCTCTTCTTTGAACACGTCTAGGTACACTTTGGGATCCCACAAACCGTTGTCTCGGATTGGGATAGTCGGTTCCTCATCACATTCTAGTTAAGCCTCTGTTCACTACTAGATACCAAGATCACCAAATCCACTGCCTTCCACCCCCAGACAGATGGTCAAACTGAGGTCTTCAATAGGAGGATCGTACATATCCTTTGCATGTACAATTCCAAGCACCCCAACACATGGGATGAGAGTCCTCCCTATTTCCATCATATCTAGAAATGAGCCATGCATAACTCAACTAGCCACAACCCCTTTTAGGTGGGGCTGGGATTCCAACCATTGGGCCCCATGGATGTTGTAGTACCCCTGGAGAACACCTCAGCCGACTCATCCAATGCTCCACCAGAAGCTGACAAATCCACCTAGTTCATTGATCGGATCCATCACATCTACTAACAGGTTCAAGATATTTTACAAAATTCCAATGACAAGTACAAGCAACGCCATGATCAACATCAGGTGCCACATAAGTTTCAGGTGGGATACAAAGTTTGGTTGCACTTGAAGAAAGAATTCCTTACCAGGCCTCATTTGAAGCTTCGCTCACTCCGGTATGGGCCATACACCATCACCAAGGCTGTGGGTGACAATGCTTTTGCGCTCAACATTTCCCCTTTCCTTGGCCTGCACCTGGTCTTCAATGTGGATCTCCTTCAACCATAGTTCCCACCATTATTGGACACCTTAGAGATAGCAGAGAAATTGACACCAACAGAGCTCAACCCTGACTGCATGCAACATGAATCTAGTGATCAGATTGTGGACACACAGATCAAGGGCACCCAATATCAAAGGATCCAACTTTATCGAGTTGTCAAAGAAGGGTAGTTCCTGCACTAAGGCAAGTGGATCACCTAGGGCTAGATTAAATATAAATTTTCTGATATGATTGGGGAACTCAGCACAATGGATATCATTGTTTCCTAAGGGGGGAGGATTGATCCATATGGATGTTGGTGGCCTCCCACCTATTCCAACTGGTTCATTTTGGTAGTTTATTTTTCCTATTTTTTGGGTCCCTAACTTGCGGGGCCATTTTGAGGTCATAAACAATGTTTTTAAGGATCACCATAGTCAAGGATTCCATTTTCTATACTACAAAAAAAAATTTAGGCCTTGGATAGACCTTTCCAACAGGTTATTGTGCACCTAAAATGAAGATCGTATGCAAAAGTTATGACCCCGAGAAGTTGATGTACTAACTTACCCAATTGAGGCCCACATGACTTTTGGTGCTTCATCTCCTAGGGTTAGGTTTTTTGGATGTATAGGGTTTTTGGCATTCCTGTTTATTGTAAAAATGCCTTCAGAGCCTCATTGTAATCATATTATTGCGAATGAGTGCAGTCGTCACATCTCTTCTCAGAGATAAGCCGCCACCATTCCAACAAGCTTGTTTTCTGCTGCATTTTACAGTTTCAACTTATTTCCTTATTGAATAGAAAACTATTTTTATTGTATCTCTGTTATTCTGTGTTAATCATATTTTAATAATCTGTATTCATTTCATTCTGCTCATAAAATATGGAACATTCTAGTTCTTGCAAGCTTCTCTAACATTTATTTCTCTTTGTTTTTAGTTTTATTTCCTTTGTTTCATGTGTATTTGGTTATCTAATCAAATCACAAACCTTTGTCTTGTTTAGTTGACTTCACTAAGCAGGTAAGTGTTGTGTTTTTTCTCACCCATGTGAAAAAACCAACACAACAATAGTGATGTGTTTTCATTGATGTCAAGGTTGATGTCAAATGGATTTGTATCATTGATGTCATGTCATGGTTGATAGGAATTACCACATGTATGAAATCTAAAGTGGTCCCCTTATGATGAAAGCCCTCATGGGAAGATTCTTTGTGAACTCCAAATGGTTAGGTGGTTGAGCAGTCCTAGCAGTGTAGTTAGGGAACCCAATTTTGTTTGAGGAACAATGTAATTAATATTAGTGAATTTTCAAGTGAGACTATTCTAGATGGATAGTGCTCATCATGCCATTTCTGGTGATATGTGGAACATCACATAAATCCTCATGGGTAGAGAGTTATGGACATGTGAAGTTGGATAAACCTTGTGTGTTGTCTAGAAGTCCCGAGAAGGTCAAAGAAGTCAAATTATTCTAGAATCTCCTAGAAGAAGTTGACCAGTCAAAATGGTCAGTCATGGGCCAAAGTGGTTAGTCATGGGTTAAGTGGCTGCAACACGAAAAAAATTAAAAATTAATTAGTTGCAACTAGAAGTGGAGAGTTTACTATTTGTGGATAAAGTGGTTGTAAGTGGACAAGTGGTTAGAAGTGGGTTAGCCCCAAAAGAAGGAAGTTGGTTGAAGTTGGTTAGATGATAACCCCTAGAGGCAACTACTTGGAGAATTATAAATAAGAGAACAAGGGTCTCTTATGAGGAGGATCTTTGAGCATATTTAATATTCATTTGTTAAAGGTTATTTGGGAAGGTATTATTGATAGAGAAAATTTGTGGTAGAAAAATCGCAGAAGAAAAAGTGCGGTTGAAAAATTGCAGTAGAAGAATCATGACAGTAGAACCGCGACAACAGAACCAAGACAAAAAAATTGCGGTATTGAAACCACGATAGTAAAATTGCGGTAGAAAAACCATGGCAACAAAACTGCAACAATAGAATCATGACAGCAGAACCGCAACAACATAATCGTGGTAGAAAAATCGCGACAACAAAATCGAGGCAACAAATCCATAACAATAGCTTTGGCAGTTGCAGAAAGTTGGCAGTTCGGTAACCACATGAGCTTTTCATATTGGAATTGTTCCAATTGTTGCATGGTATGGTATAGGTCTTGATTATTGCTACATTATTAAAGGTATGGTTTTGGCACATGGGTTTATGGTATTTGGTTTATGGAGAGTATGATGTATTGCTAGAGCTATCGTGTTGGTTAACTTGGTGAAATTGTGCATATGGTTGATATTTGACTTGATGATTGGTCTTTGTGAGTAGATCAGATTTGAATTATGAGATTGATGATACAGGTTGAGGTGACAGGTTATTGTGACAAGTTGTTTTGTGCATAGTTTATGCACTTGTCTTGGTATAGACCGTTGGTACAATTTGACATATTTATTTCTATCTACAAGCTGGGTCTTGTACTTGAGGATTGGATTCCTCTTATCAA
>ML799987.1:479332-505191 GCA_009831015.1 Picea engelmannii | reverse complement strand
CTATCGCTATCACTTTGGTTGGTTTGTGTTGTTTTGATATTGACTGCACAAGAGCACTGGAGCGAAGCGGGAGCAACAAAAACTATAGGAAGCGATTATAAGGTATGTTACTTATTCTTGCCTCTTAGTAAATTCAATATTTAAAACTTAAGGAAAGCGTCCTATTCTGTCATGTTTTGTTCTAGATCCAGGTGGATCTAGGGAGATCGGTTTGTGTCTGCACTCACGGATTTATCCTTAAACATGATGTCTAACTAAATTTTTGTAAGAACTTTTAAAAAGAGCCTCACACTCATTCACCCCCCCTCTTAGCGTGGCCGGTGTGTCCAACAATTCTTATTAGAGCAACCCTTCACTATAAGCCTTACAATCTTAAAGGAGATCCATGGACACACAAATAGAAGAGGCTTGTGTGAAATGAGCTAACAATTATCTTATAGATGAAGAGGAAGATTTGTTGAAGCTAAAAAAAAAAAAATTACATTTCTTTGAAGCAAAAGATGTTTTTGGTCATGATTTTGATATTGATGAATACATTGGGGAATCCCTAGAAAAGTACCAAAGTCATACCATGGCACTAAATAAAACACTCTTTGGCCCTTGGTTATGGAAGAAAGCGAATATTTAGGAAGAAAGGTGAAGTATGAACTGGGCGGAAGACACAATGACTGAGAATGGGTCGAAGTGGTCAAAGAAACAAAAAAGAAGGAGAAAAGTAAGGGAAAACAAGTCATTGAACAAGAATATCAAGGAAGACATATTAACAAGGAAGATGGAACATGGAAAACTCATCAAGCGGAAAAATCCACCAACGGATGCTTTGGAGCGCCATGTGGGAAAGAAGGAGAGACAAGATGATGAAGCCCTAAAAATGTGGGTCAAGTTGACCTAGGGTTTTAGACACCTAGGGTTTTGGGATCTAGGGTTTTGACACCTAGATGTTTGTCATGTAATGTATAAATAAAGGTCTAGAGGACCTGGGATGGGTTCGTTATGAGTTCGTCATCATGGGTTAAGAGAGTGATTATTATTGTTGCTTAAGAGAAGTGTTGTGTGTGTGAGCATTATTGTATTGTAAGATCTTTAGTTGGGTGAGAAGATTAACCCTACATCTAGGTGCATAGGGAGGGGAGAAGAGTAAGAGAGAGATATCTGAAATCTAAGTGCGCATATAGAACAATATGTTTTCATATAATAACAAGAAACACAGTTCTATGGACGTATCCCTAGGGAGAGGGTGAACCATGTATATCTTGTTGTTTTGTGTGATTGATGCTGTGTTATTTTTCTCTCTGTTATTCTGTTATTGTATCATTATGAGAGATCTGAGATATAACTCGCGTAGTAGGATTGAAGGAGGTAAAGAATAAATACATCCCTGTGTGTTGTTGTTTTCGGTCCACTTTGCATTTCCTCTGGTTGTAGACACCTGTGTCCTGTAACCCCCTATTTCTTCTTCGGGTGAGACTACATCTTCTCTGCAGGTGTTGCTGAAAGGGCCAGTAGTTAGGGATTGTTGGTGCACTATTAGAGTTGAAACCTGGGTCTTCCCCTATGCCAGCAAATGGTTCCGTTGTTGGGACCAGGATCTTCTTGAGGGAATGTCAAGGTGGTTTCCATCAAAGACAAAGATTCAAAAGTGGATCGAAGAACAAGAGAGAGACTTCGTTGAAGCTCAGAATAAAAACCCTAATATTAGTATAGAGGATTGGTTGGGAAGGTATATCTTTACCAATATACATGCGATTTTCTTTGCAGGAATTCATAAGGAGTTATATGAGTGGTTATCCAAATTAGCAGATACCCATTTTGAAATTAGATCTAGACCACCTGTGGTTTGGTCGTCGGCATTGATCAAGAAGGTCAAGAGAGTTGATAACGTCGTGTAAAGAGCAGTAGATCATTGATTTTATAGAACCATTTGAGGGTATATTATCGAGTTTTCCATCGACAAAGTAGAGTCATATAGCCAAGCAGAGAGATATTTATTTAAGGGGCCTAGAGGAAAGTTTTTACACTTTTTGAAGTTGCAGATCAAGATGTTATTGCATGAGAAGAACACCTTGAAGATACAATAAGTGGTCAGATTGAAAAGATAATGTTCAAGAATTCAGATAGGGACAACAATGCAGAGGTGGGACATACGCACAATGGGAGAACCTTTAGAGAGGTCCCTCTAGTAAACTTATTTGAGAATAACCATGAACCACTGGCACAGGACGAAGGGTTCTATAGTGGAGAAGAATAAGAGTTATTGAATGAGGAGCATTCAAGGTCCGCTAGGGAAGAGGGCGAGAGGACTGAAGAACCTCGTCGGGAAGAATCAGAAACCTCAGGAACTGAGTCTACTGTTAAAGTAAGTACTATTACCCCTCCTATTGTTTTGGCAGCGCTAAGTAACCAGAGTAGTAAGAGTTATCAGAGCACTCAGAGAACTGTTACCAACAGTTCAGTACATACTAAGTAAACAAACCTAGGAAGATCTATGGAAGATGAAATGAGGATACCTATATTTAGAGGAGATGGATCTAAAGATCCTGATCAACACTGGTTCTTATGTGAAACTGTATTGAGTATTAAGCAAGTTAATGAGGAAGTTGTTAAGAGAGCTTAGTTTAGTACTACCTTGAGAGACCACGCACTGAGCTGGTACATGAAGTTTTTTAAAGGAGTTGTATAGCCTAACCCGCTAAATGATATCAATACTGTGTTGAGTGAAGAATTCAAGAAACCCAAGTCATAGTCACAGTGCATTACATAACTGAAAGAAATGAAGCAAAGAGTAGCTAAACCTGTTTGGGAGTTTGATCAGAGGTTTAATACCTTGACAAGCCGATTGATTTTTCAGATCCCAGATGAGAAAAACAAGGAATGGTTCATTGTTTCCCTCTTACCACATATAAGAGTTACTCTAATGCAACAAAAGTTTGCTTTGTAGGTTGAGGCATTTGAGATCACCATGAAGCTAGAATCAACCCCTATGGGAGAATCCAGCTTAGGTATGAGTTAAATTTTGAGTTATCTAACTAGCTTATCTTTGTTGGTCGAAGATATGAAGAAAGAAAAGGGAAAAGATAAAAGAGAAGACATATGTTGTATCAAATGCAAGTCAGAGGGCCATGATAAGGAACACTATCCCTTATTTCATGAGAACTTGGTCTTTGGATATCCGAGCCCTTTGAAGCAGGTTACTCTACCCTGGTGCGAAGTATGTAGAAATAGACATTGCCCTGGTGAATGTTATTACATGAAAAAATATGTCTAGACACCTACCAATATTTACTGCACATTCTGTAAATCTGTGGGGCATTATCAGAAGGATTGTAGGGCTTATGACCTCTTGCATGAAAGGTCAAGAGATACATGTAGGATTCAAGGAGAGATGCAACATGAGGGAAATTCTATTCTGTTTAATTCTCCAAGAAGAGGAAACTTCAACCCTCGTAGTGGATTCAGAGGAATAGGATGAGGAGGAGGCATGGGTCGAGTTCAAGGTTAGATGATTTGTTATAAGTGTGCACAACCAGGTCACTTGGAAAGGGACTGTCAGAACCCTTGTACCACTTGCATCTACTGCAACTCATTTGAACATGTTATTGAGGATTTTCCAACATTGTTAGCGAAACTTCAAGAGAGATGAGGAGGAAATCAACATGTACAACTAATATCAGTAGAACCTCATGGAGAGGATACTAGAGTCTCTGTTATCACTAGAGGAGGATTTGTTACATGAGAAGAGAGGGTGACTCCAGAAAAGACTCCAGAAGAATCTAGGGCCAAAGATCTGTAGAGAAGACACAAGTGTTTGATCCAAGGAAAGAAAAGAAGAGTTTTGAAGAGGCAAGAAAATAATTTGGAAGAGATCAGGCTTCTTCATCAAAGACACAACTAGAAGTAAGAGAATGTGGGATTCCTCTAGCATTCGATCAATCCAGATCACCTGGAGAAGGAAAGGAGTTAAGAGAGATTATGGAATTCTTATGTACTTTCATTAATTTGATTAAGGATGAAAAAGCTATGAAATAATTACAATACTTGATCAGACAATATGAGATAGGGAGGGTAGATCCTTTGTTGAATATATAAGTACATCAAGTATCCAGAAAGAGAAGGAAAAATAAGGAAATACACCTTAATGCTCAAATTGGAGACTATGAAACAGATTACATGGTCCTCAACTTATGGTCAGAAGTCAATGTTATGATGAAGCAGACCTGGGCATTGATGGGAAAAACTAAGTTGATTTACTCCCCTATAAGGCTTAGGATGGCTAATCAGAAAGTAGTAACACCGTTTATAATACTAGAGCATGTCATTGTGGACATCAATGGGGTAAGGATGTTTGCAGACTTCAAGGTGATTGAGATAGTTGATGATAGTTGTCCTTATCCTGTTCTGTTAGGAATTGATTGGGATTTCAACAATTCGACTATGGTTGACTTAAAGAAAATATTAATGAAATTTGAAGGTGATGGCCTTAGGGTCATTGTGCCTCTTGATATTGATGAAGGTCGTAGATACACAGAACTCATCAGAGAAGAAAACCACACATATGAGCTAGAGAATATATATAAATTGACAGTAAGACATCAAGATTACATTAATCCTACAACATATGGGAATTTAAGCTGGCGAAGTGACAACACATGCTCATTAGATTTGGAAGAAGCACTAGAGAACTAGCAGAACAAAATGTATGAAGTTTCTGCGCGGAGGTGTGCTATATTGACTAGGGAAGTTCGTTGGATTGGCACAAAACTAAGTAATTTGCCCACATTTTATGGTTTAAATAATTTAGAATCTTTCTTACTGAAATTTGAAGAAATTATACCAGTACAACAAAGACTATTGGAACTAGATGAAGCCTTGAAAGAAAGACCAGTGAGATGGTGGGGAACACACAAAAATAACATCGTGGAGTGGGTGCAATGTCACACTTTGATGACAATGCACTTTCCAGAACAAGCCGAAGGGTGTGAAGTTTGATACAAAGGTCAGAGTTGTCCGCAGGACCATGTGTGAAGTTGTGAGGAATCCTGGAGCAACATTCCTCAAGAATAGTGGGTGCATAAATTCATTAACACTTTGGACACAACGCCTATTAATTGGTATCTTCAGGAAGAATTGTGCCTCACTACTTTAGATTGATACAGTATGACTCAAAACTTTGTAGCTACATTTTTATTTGAGAGTCAGTACCCCACAGTAGATCAAGATTTACAAGTTGTTAGACATAAATTCTTTGAGGAGGCACCTAACCTCCCTTTGGAGCAAGAAGAAGATGAATGGACTACACCTCTTCAGAAATTGCAAGGTTTTTACAATATCGATGTTGATGAAGATAATGATCCTAGGAATGTGAAAATTGCAGAAAATGAAGGACAGAGAGACATAGAAGGACCAGGAGTTGAACTACCATTCATTGGAAAGCCAATAAAAATCAAGAAAGTTAATATTGGAATAGAGAAAGAAACTAAGCTCACAAACATTGGAGATTATTGGGATGATGCCACCATTGATAAGATCATAGAACTACTGCATGAATATCAGGGCTTGTTTCCATCCAAGTTCAGAGACATGTAGGGAATTAAAGGTCCCATGGGAGAAATGAAGATCCCCTTGAAACTAGTTGCAAGGCAAGTCAAGAAGAGACCTTACAGATTGAATCCCAAGTATAAGCAGAAAGTCAGGATTGAACTAGACATAATGATGGAAAAGAACCTGTTGAAGAATCATAATGGATTAGCCCTATGGTGGTCCAATATAAGAATTTAGGAGAGATCATAATCTATGTAGACTTGAGGAAACTGAATGATGCCTGCTTACATGATCCATTCCCTACACCATTTATTGATGAAGTGTTAGATAATGTGGGAGGACAATAAGTTTACTCCTTCACGGATGGATTTTCAGGCTATCACTAGATTAAGATTTCTAAGGAAGATCACCATAAGACCACATTTGCAACAGAATGGGGTTCCTTCCAGTACATAGTGATGCCTTTCGGATTGAATAATGCACCGACCATCTTTTCTAGGGTGGTGGTCGAAGCATTCAAGGAATTTTTACATAAAGTTTTGGAAGCATATTTTGATGATTGGACTGTTTTTAGCTTATTGAAAAATCATATTGAATGTTTAAGACTAATGTTGGATAAGTATAGGAAATGTTAGATTTCCCTGAACCTGAAGAAGTGTATCTTCTTTTCACCCTTTGGAGTGTTGTTAGGCCATATTGTGTGTAAGAAGGGGTTGTTGGTATATCCTTCCAATATTGCCATCATTGTTGACCTACCTCCCCCTACTTCAGTTAGAAAACTGTGCATTTCCCTGGGACATATGAGATACTACAGAAAGTTCATCAAGGGATATGCACAAATAACAACACCTATGGAGAAGTTATTAAAGAAATATTGTTAGTTTCAATGGTCAGAGGAATTTTAGTAGAGCTTCGACACACTGAAATAGAAAATGGTCATTGTGCCCATTCTGGTTTTCCCAGATTGGAGTAAGGAATTCCATGTGTATGTTGATGCTTCATATATTTCATTAGGAGAAATGTTAGCAAAACCAGGAGCTAGAGATATTGACCACCCGTTATCCTTTGCTAGTAGGAATCTCTCTACAGTGGAGATAAATTACACTACCACTGAGCGAGAAGGTTTTTCCATGGTGTACACACAGCAGAAGTTTTGTGACTACTTATTGGGAGCACATTTTAAGATGTTTATTGATCACTCTGCGCTGAAATAACTATTCAACAAGCTAGTGTTGGGGGGAAGAATATGTAGGTGGCTACTGCTATTCCAGGAATATGATTGTTAGATTTTGGTCAAGCCAGGGAGAATGAACAAGGGACCTAACCACTTGTCCAAGTTAGAACATGGAGAGGAACCTACCATTTTGGAGGATACACTACTAGATGCACAATTGTTGGCCATCACAAAGGTTGACGGTCACTTTTCCGAGAAAATTTAGTTCATGTCTACAGGAATGGCACCCTGCGAATATATAGTCATTCAGAAGAAACAACTGGTATTTCATGTTGTAGATTTTTCACTTATAGTTGGACAGATATATAAGATAGGACCTGATGAGATCTTGCAGAGATGTGTTATGGAGGAATAAACACCATTGAGTTTGGCAGAAGCACACGAGGGCATCGCAGGATGACATTATGTAGGAAAACAAACAGTGCAGAAGGTTCTCAGATCTGGTCTCTGGTGGCCCACTTTACACAAAGATGCTAAGGACTACTACAAAGCCTGCAATGTATGACAAAGAGTTGGGAAACCTTCCAGAAGAGATGAGATGCCTTTAGCACCACAATTAACATTACAAGCATTCGAGAAATGGGCCATTGATTTTGTGGGACCTATCAACCCACTAGGGAAGCGCACAGGAGCTCGTTACATCATCACTGCGGAAAAATATTTGACTAGATGGTCATAAGCAAGAGAAGTTAAGGACTATAGTGAAAATACAGCTATGTGGTTCATATTTGATGATATCACAAACCAATTTGGATGCCTGAAGATCCTTATGAGTGATCAAGGTATGCATTTTATCAATAAGACTATTGAATCCTTAACTCAGGAATTTGAAGTTCATCATCAGAAGAGTATGCCATACCACCCATAAGCGAATGGAATAGTTGAAGATTTCAATAAGATCCTGGAGACAACGCTGATGAATATTTGCAGTGTGAACAAGGATGATTGGGATTTGAGAGTACCAACAATGTTATGGGCATACATAACTACTTGCAAGAAGTTGACAATGCAAACTCCCTTTAAGATGGTTTATGGCCTAGAAGCAGTAGTACCTATGGAATATTTAGTTCTGAGTTTAAGAATTGCATCATTCATAGATATGGATGACACTGGCACTATTCAAAATAGGCTTGTGCAGTTGGTAGAACTAGAAGAAGATAGGTGCATTAAAGGATTCTATTAGAAGGTACAAAAGGAATGAGAAAAGGCCTACCATGACAGACACATTAAGAAGAAAGCATTTAGGCAAGGAGATATGGTACTGGTATATGAGAACAAGTTCATGAAGCATCCAGGGAAGTTCAGGACACATTGGCTTGGGCCATATGAGGTTGCCTATGTTACAAAAGGAGGAGTTGCATAGTTGAAGACCCTGAATGGAGAATGGAAGGAAGGTTTAGCAAATGGCAGCCGGTTGAAATTGTACTATGACAACTAGCTGCCTTGCAACTCTCAGTAAAAGCATAAGAGGAAGGGTCTAGGTACTAGGTGAAGTTTAAATAGGGTACCAAACATAGAAAAGACAGTCTGCACAAGGAAGAGAGGGACAAAGAAGAAAGCATAGGCTACTCCAGGCAGTCTAAAGTCAAAGTAAAAAATAAGGTTCAGACCTGTAGTGCATCGGGACGAGTCACATGTGAGTGTTGGGGGCCTGCTGGCCCTTGGTTATGGAAGAAAGAAAAGATTCATGAAGAAAGGTGAAGTATGAACTGCGTGGAAGGCACAGTGACTAAGAATGGTTCAAAGTGGTCAAATAAGTAGAAATGAAGGAGAAAAGTATGGGAAAAGGAGCCATTGAATGAGAAGATCGAGGAAGACAAATTAGCAAGGAATATGGATCATGGACAACTCAAAAAGATAAAAAAGGAACCAATGGATGCTTTGGAGCACCACGTGGGAAAGAAGGAGAGACAGGCTGGCAAAGACCTGAAAATGTGGGTCAAATTGACCTAGGGTTTTAGATGCCTAGGGTTTTGGAATCTAGGGTTTTGACGCCTAGAATTTTGTCGTGTAATGTATAAATAAAGGTCTAGAGGACCTGGTATGGGTTCGTTATGAGTTTGTCATCATGGGTTAAGAGAGTGATTATTATTTTTGCGTAACAAAAGTGATTTCTGTGAGAGAATTCGTATATTGTAAGATCTTCAACTGGGTGCGAAGATCAACCCTGCAGCTAGGTGCACAGGGAGGGGAGAAGAGAAGAGAAAGAGAGAGATATCTACAATCTAAGTGCGCATATAGAACTATATGTTTTCATATAATAACAAGAAATACATTTATATGGACGTAGCACTAGGGAGAGGGTGCCCCACGTATATCTTTTTGTTCTGTGTGATTGATGTTGTGTTCTTTTGCTCTCTTTTATTCTATTATTGTATCATTGTGATAGATCTGAGATTAAACTCGCGCAGTAGGCTTGAAGGAGGTAAAGAATAACTAGATCCTCATGTGTTGTTTTTTTGGATCCACTTTGCATTTCCTCTGGTTGTAGACACCTGTGTCCTGCAACCCCCTATTGCTACTTCGGGTGAGACTGCATCTGCTCCGCATGTGTTTCCGAAAGGGATAGTATTTAAGGATTGTTGGTGCATTGTTTGAGTTGAACCCTGGGTCTTCCCCTGTGCCAACAACACTCATGAAACAAGAATAAGAGATCAAGATACTAAATAATTGAGTAAATGAAAAAGAAGAATAATTCCATAAGTTGGAAGCATAAGTTGTTGATTTCAGAAGGAAAGAAGAGAAGTAAAAAAGGTTCATGAATATCTCAACAATCGTGGATGAGATCTTGGATTGTCAAAGATCACCTAATGATAAATCTGGTCCTTGATACAACAAGGAAGCAACACACTATCACTTCTATCACTTCTAAAAATCATGATGCAGGTCCTTCATTGTCAAAGGGTGAATGTAAAACTCCAAGCAAGGAAACCTTCAGAAGATCGGAACAAGGAAGACAAAAATAAGCAAGTCTTGTACCTCAAAGAAAATTCAGAAGAGAGACACCTTCAAGGTGGACACCAAAGCAAAGGTATGATTGTTTTTTTCATGGTCACTTATTCTCATGTAATGAATATGGTCACAAATCTTTTGATTATAGACATTATGCAAGGAAATATGTTGGAAGGTTTCATAACACCCCAAGATGTTGGAGATGTACTCAAGTGGGACACATTGCTTCTCATTGTCACACCATGATATGCTATAGTTACAATGGGTTTGGCCACAAAGCTTGAGATTTTTGGAATTCAAGAAGACACTCAATCACGAGTGCTTCATATAGCATGGAAAGAAGAGCACATGTAACTTGTAAGGAATAAAATGTTGAAACATGGAAGCTAAGAGTAAAAGTACAGAGAAATCTGAACACTCTCAAAAGTGGATGAAGAATACTTAACAACCAGAAATGAATGAAGGAATAAAGAATCAAGAAAGATTCACTCTTTCTGAAGAATACATGAATTGTATGTGGTAAAGTCACGTACATGTTGTAAAAGCCTAAAAGATAGGGATGTACCACTGAGTTTCAACATGGTTTAATGATCTAACTCTATTTTTGCAGGATCTGAGATGTTATGCTTCAGGATTCATGTGTTTATGTGTGGTTGATGAATGTATGGTGATAATATGTGGTTGCATATGCTTGATGTATTTTTTGGATGCATGCTACTAACCCTAGAGTATGGATTGAGGCATTTTCTGTTACAGAACAATGTTGGTTATGTTATGTATTATGTCAGTGAAGTTATGGATTTTTTTTATGGGACATATCATGTTGATGTGGTGATAGCTAGAGGTATATCATTAATCTATTGAGGCACATTTTTGAGGTACTATTGGTTTCTTAGTACTTGTTGCATTTAATGGTTTTTGAGGCATATCTGTTATAGTACATGGTTGGTACATATGTGAGCTACATTGATATATCTTATGATGTATTTTTAGAGGCATATTTTTTGGATGTCTTGGTGCATGCATTTGGCATGTGGTTGAGCTACATATTGGGACATATAGTTGATGCGTTGATGAGGTGGTTATGTTGTACATCATTGATGACTCATATCTTGATCTATAGTTGATGCATGATTGGTGCATAATTGGTACATTGGTTGAGACACATTCTAGCAGTATGATTGGCACATGGTTTATGGTTGATATGGCATACATGTATGGGAACACATATTGATTGTGGTTCATCTTGTTGATTTCTGGTGCATGGTTGATTCACTTGTTTTGGTACATGATGTATGGGATTATATAGTTGATATGCTTGGTTGATATATTGATGGTTGAGATACATGGTTGTGGCACTTGGTTCATGTTAGAGGTATATCATGAGTGATATGACACTTGTTTGAGGAACATGGTTGGCATGTTGGTAGACGTATATGGTTGGTACACAATTGCCACATGTTCTTCGCATATGGTTGATACAGTCCATTGATGATATCTTATGGTATATTGTATGGTATTGATGTACATGGGTTTTGTGCATGGTTTGCACATAATATGGCACATGATGTACATGGTTGATGTTTTGTTCATGATTCTATATTCATTGTTGACATATATTTATCTTCATGATGTATGGTATGGCACACGTTTGATACATGGACAAGTCCAAGGATTGTCATAGGAAGAGAAAATAATTCTTGAGAAGTTGATCTATGTTCCAGTTGAGCAGTAGCATTTGCAGCAGAAGTATATTGCAGTGGTAGCATATTTTTCATCTTTCAGAGAAGATAATGGGAGACATACCCATAGGGGGAGTTATTTTTCTTCCCATGATTGGTTGCAGAGGCATGATTCTAGGAGGAGAGATGATTGGTAGCCTTTCCATTAGCATTGCATCAGAGTGGCATCCCTTGTCCAAAGGGGGAGAGATTGTTCAGCTGATGGAGTAGAAGACAGGGGGAGAAGCCTCAAGGAGAGTTTAGGTAAACAAAACTCCTGAACATCAAACCATTGAAGTATGAACCACACTTTTAAACAAATGAACTCCCATAGCTCTGGAGCTTCAGAATTCTGAAGCCTCGAAATATATATAATGGTTTGAACGTTTACACTGGGAATTTAGCCTTCGAAGGATTTCTATCATCCTTCATCCAAAACCCTCAAATAACGAACTTCTGAAGCACTTAAGGCTAATACAATGTTTAAAGAATGATTGATTAAAACATAAAAGCGATTAATTAGAGATTAACTTCTCCAGGAATTCGACCTTCGGGAGATTTTTTCTTTCTTACATTCAAAACCTCCGAACGCCGAACTACCAAAGTATTAATGACATTTATGATTGGCTAAAGTTAAATATTTTAGTAAATATTGTGATTTTTGAGGTAATAAATTCGATTAGATTTTTTCTCTGTCAGAAAATCAATACGAAGATTTATAGACTTTATGAATAAAACATTTCGAATCTCAAGTCATTCTACCATTTGCAATTAGAATTTTTCATTCAATAAATAAGAGCTTACATAATTCTCTTGTTACAGGAAGGTTAATTTCATTTCCCTGAGGATTATGGCACCACACAAAGCTACGAAGAAGAAAAATGCATCAACAGATAATTCCAATCCAAACATATACATTATATCAGACACCACTTCGCTAATTACAAATGCCATCAAGTCTTGGAAGCAGGTCTACGATATATTAGAACATGAGATTCTTATCTGTCTGGATGATTCTGCCGAGGAAGAAGATGAGTCTTTCTTAGCCAAGCTCAGATTGGTAGCACATTCGAAACTGCACATGATTTTTGCATGACCTAAGATTTTACTCTATAATGATATGATAAGTTTGGCTTTGGAACACGTCGACATTCAAACCAGAAGCGTTATCAGTTAACAGAAGACCTCTGTCATCTCTTTTCGACCGGAGGATCTACAAGTAACATATACAATTTATTCTACACCCAAATATACTTACAATTTATCATTTCTTCTAGATTTTGAGAGAAAAGAATGCACTCAATACGACACAAATGGTCATGATATAATCAAGCCCTGGTGGGGAAATCCAACCAAGTTCAAAACTGATGCTCATGGTATAGATTCCATGATGTCCTTGGATTCTCATATCTTATATATAGCCATGATGCTCTATCGTTTATTTGGGACAAAAAATCCTGCACTTTTCTCAGTTGAGTGGTTGGATATAATAAATGAAGTAGCCGAAGGCTATGCTTTCAACTGGGAAAAAATGTTTTCAGATAACCTGGCTAAGGAGGTTGTTGAGTACCAATCATTAAAATAAAAAGGGCAACATGCTCCTTTTTACATGTCCGCATACATCATGGATTCCATTTGCTTCATGACCCCTTTTACCCTGATGAACCGGAGTAGGACCCTGGCTAGTTTTGAGCATATACATTTCTACCACTCCAAAATATGGGAAGAAAATGATAAATATTTATTTTATGAGATATGTCACAATGTAGTGGTACCTATTCATGTAGCTATCTATGTCCACCTTCCACCCATTATTCCATAGAAGATTATGGGAAACTTAGGCACATTTGCAGACTAGTACATTGAAGAAATATTCTCTTACATTAGAATGTTCGGTTGCTCCGTTCCTCCTCATGCCGTTCCAAATTTTTTACCTGAAAGGATGGTGTACCAAGAAGTGGCATAACAAATATTAGCAGAAATAATCACTAAGGAATTGAAAGCGGCTCAGAAAAAGGTATGGCCAACTTTTCCCATTTAGGTTGGTATGTATACATTGTTAGATTTTGGTCATACCAAAGTCGAGGCTGCAGCCTTGGAAGATGTCAAATTAGTTGACATTGAATTCAAAAGACATGATCCTCATAAGGTGGTAGAGAATCATTTGTCTCAATTTAATATGAAAAGATACATCCACAAAGAGTCTTCTTATGATGAGGTTTTCATGGGAGCTAGATCCTATGAAGAAGTTAAAATAGATTTTAGACTCTGCCTCCTGACCAATAGGTTGGTTTCCTCAGCTTCCAAAATAATATATGGATCAACTTGTGTAAGATTTTACAATGAGAGTCAAGGACCATTCCATCTTCCCAGGAAGCTAAACCCACATAATCTCAGCCAAGTTGCTCCACTGAGAACAAAATTGAATGCTTATTGACGAGTTCATATAGATTATTTCAAGAGATAAAAACATCACTGCTAGGTCTAAATGATCAACATATATTATCCCACTTTGAATATTTCATGAAGAAATGACAATTTTTCCCCCTTCAACACCAATTAATTTTGTTGTCATCCCAAGCACAACTGGTCTAGAAAGATCCACCACACTTATCTCTCCTATTCCCTCATTAACTCCTTTAGCAACCAATTTTGAAACTCCTAGTTCAGAGGTCATTCACATAGATGAACTTATTCCTATCTTTCCTGAAGAAATGCCTCCCTCAAGTTTCTTTTTTAACAAGAATAGGAAATCTATTGTAAAGAAATAATCTCAACAAAAAGATGGAGTAGTTACTAAAAGGAAAAAAGTAGTGTATGATGGAAAAGGCCAAAATGATCCTGATTTTTCCAAAGAGGTTGCAGATTCACTAGGGCCCTTCATCACTTCTAACCAATGGTCAGTGGATAATATGACCAAGAAACTACAAAATGAATCTCTCTTGGTGGAACAATTGCAGAATGAATTGCAAAGAACAAAACTGTCTGTCAGGAGCAGAATGAATCACGACATAAAGCAAATCAGGTTAAATTATCAACAATAGATAAAGTAGTTACAGGAGAAACTTGAGCTGATTTACCAGAATTCACAGACCAACAAAGCCATGATTACTTATTTGGACAGTTTGATAGAACAGTTGCAGGCCAAATTAGTCCTAATGGAGAAAACAATAATAGAAAACACTACCTTCAAAGCACAAGCATCTAGAATCAATGAGAAGATGGAACTTGTCCAAAAAACACTATATCAAAAGGTGGATACTATACAAAAGTTCTGCCAGACAATAAATAATTCTCTAAAAAATATTTATGTGAAAGAAAAGGATGCCTGTGTGGCTAGATCCAAGTTTTAGGAATTCACTATATGGAGGAAGAAAGACAATATCCATGGTCTCTCCCTTTTTTCACAACATGAACAAGTGAAGGGTGAAATGGCCTTGAAATTTTGGGAGACGAACCTAGAAGAAAGCAAGAAGCTTGCTCGAGAGGCAAAGGAGGCTTGTCCGAATACCCTGTCTTCTGTAGAAACAAAATTGGTTCAATTTGAAGGAAATGATATCTTAAAGGAACTGGGGCAGATTTAAATACAAATGAATAAAGAAAACTCTAGAAAAAATATGGAAAATATTTAATCTATCATCCAACAGATGAATCAGATTGATTTTCTCAATCTTAATGAGTTGTTGGTGAAGCCTAATTTACAATATCAAATTACAAACTTGGAAGTAAATAAGATCCAAGATACGCTACTACTAGTACACAAGAAGGTGTTTTCCTTCGAATTGAATGAGAACATTGAATCTTCAAGATTTTTGGTAGCCTTGATGGATATGTGTACCCAATTCAATGAACAAAGGAAAGCAAGTGCACCTGGGAGAAAATGAAGGAGCATATGAAGCACGAGCACATCAAACCATAACTCAACAATATCTGCATTATATTTTTCCATTCAGATTGTATTCTATATTTAGAACAAATATTGTGGAAAGTCTAACTACTTTTAATTGAGGCAATTTTTGTATAAATAGATAGATATTAGATCTATTCCTAGTTGCTTCTAGACTAATGTAAAAGAGATAACTTATTGAATATTAATACAAGAGAAGACAAAGATTCTAAGTCTCATTTCATTTGAGTTATGTGTTTTCCATGTGCTTCCATCTCTTATTAGTTTCCTTCTGTATTTCTCGAAGAGTGAATGATTACAATTTAGTAATACATCTACTATGATATTAATACATCATAAGTCCATTCAATTACTTTTTTTCCTCTGTTCTTATTGTGAGTAAAAAAATGACCTGTGATCTATGTGAATTGCTACATTCTTAATCTTTTTTCAAGGGTACATCTTCTATTTTTCTTCTACTGCAAATGAGGTAAGACTTATCTGTAATTGATACCTTGATTTATTTTAACAATTTTTTCAATCATTTCTACATCATTTGAAATTAAATTTACAACTCAGATAACGAGATATTGTCGTTGTACTGTCTTATCATAAATTTCACTTAAATTTATTTCTCATAAAACTGAAGGTAGAAAAAATCAATTATAAAAGATTTCATTTAAATCTTTGATGCCTGGAATTATTCTTCAAGCCTAGAATCAATCTAAGGAACAACATCTTTTTGGCGCCATTGTCATGGACGGAGAAACAAATCTTTTTTCCCTGGGAGAACGAAAAAGTTAAATTTTGGTATTTGATGGTGAACAAAGATTGAATATGTGTATAATTCTCACTTTATATTTGACCTAATGACTCCATTGTAGGAAAAGTTGGCATTCGGTTGAAAAACTACCAGGAAAAACCCAGACGAAAAGAAGACTACGCCAGTTTTGGATCCTGAAAAGTTGTTGAAACTGAAGGGATATCTCAAACAAAATTCTACATCAGCAGGTAGTATCTACCAACCTAAGGTTACACAAGTTAATGTTAAGATTCTCACTGAAGAAATAAGTCTTAAAGGAAAATATCAAGAAGTTCATTCTATAGAAGCATCAACAAGTAAATATGAAGTTAAATTAGAAACTCCAGAAGGAATTAGTCCTGAATTAAAAATTGAAATTATCTAGACCACCCCTATCTCGTTGATAGATACTTTTACCAGCAAAAACAAATAATCCTTTTGAATACATAATATCATTTGTACACAATCTAATCTTTCTCTCCACGAAGTAAAAGTTTTTGTTTCCAAAAAACATGAAGATTACTTTTTATACTCAGATTCATCCCCTATTGGTTTTCCTATCTATACATATGGTAAATCTGAGAGACTAAGTTCAAGTTCTCTTTTTCCCCCTCATTTAGATCTTCCATCACCTTATGATCAACTAGCTAAACTTCATTCACACCGTCCCGAAGAAGTCGAACATTTAGTAGATTAATCTTTTGAAGTTTTTGATAATCTCATGTTTAGTCCTCAAATTTCTTCTCCTAGACTTTCAATGGCTAGTGCTAGAGGTGTCGGAGGTGGAGGGGCTGGTGCACATGGAAATAAACCAATTCATCCTCGAAGGATATTTCCAAATTCGCTGCTAGATATGCTCCCATGGCTCTTCCTTCTATCCTACATGATTTACCTGACAACTACATTAAGAGCCTCCCTAAATTCATGGGTGAAGGGGATTTGAGAAAAACGGATCATATATCCTTTTTTGACCAATTCATTGATATCCTTGGTATTGAGCACATAGATGTTTTCATGAGACTATTAGTACAAAATTTTGAAGGACAGGTAAGAAATTAGTTCAGAGGACTTCCAGTGGACTCTATACCATCATATAATGATCTAGAAACTTCCTTCTTAAGGAAATTGGGTGAGAAAGAAGTTAATCTATATTACTTAACCGAATTCGGAGCCTTGAGAAAGAAAAAATCTGAAACAGTCCTAGAATTTATTCAAATATTTAATAAACTTTATCATAGGACCCCAGCTGAAGTTAAACCTTCTCAGCTAGCTGCAAAAGTCACTTTTGTAGTGGCTTTTGATTATGATTTCTCTCTACTTTGGAGAGAAAGAAGAGCCACTACTTTAGCATGGTTGAAATATGATGCTATAGAGATTGAATCCAATATGATGGCATCCAGAAAGTTGAAAAATAAATTTTATATGGGAACAAGAGAACCCAAGCATTTTAAAGAACAAGTAGGGCCCTGTGGCTCTGGAAAAAAATATTCAGAGGAAAAACTGGATGAGATGGAAAAAATTATTAAAGACTTATCAAACAAAGATTCCAGGATGGAAATGGAAAAATCCAAACCTGATCCATACGCTAAAAATTAATTCAGGATAAATCTTAACATAAATCCTTAGATACAACAAAGAAAATAAAAAATGAGGAACAAAAGATTCAAGCTCCTTTAAAAACTAAGAATCTCATACAGGGAGATGAGGTGCAAGATTATGACGAATTAGATGAGGATATAAACAACCTCAGTGATGATGATCTTGAGCCTCACCTAACCAAACAGGATTATGAGAAATCCTTGGATCTGGAATCTCTATTTTACGATGATGAAAATATCAACAATTTGGGAGAATCTACATACAAAGGTCTCATTGATTCAATAATGGTCGAGCTCCAACATAAATATGATTTTAGGCCAAGATAAAAAATTTCTATAAATACTCCACCAAAAAATATTTTATCACGAAACAAAGAAAATTAGGTAGCAGTTACAAAACCATCGACTGAAACACAAGCTTCCCGAATAAATCAATTTGAAACGAAAGTAGTACAGACTAAAAAGCCAGAAAATAAAGAAGTCAGAGTTTAGACCAGGGAAACTGAAAAATCAATTGGGACTTTCAATCTAGAAAACAAACTGAATAAAATTAAAATTCCAATGCCTCTAGTTGAACTTTCTAGAAATTTGATCTATAGAAAGAAAATCGCAAAAGCAATAAATTTTTCTGATACTGAATGTCAAGCTGATGTTATCAACTTGCAGGATGAGAAACCTACAATCATGTTTGGACCACACATTGAGATAGTAAATATTATGTTGCTCCTTTATATATTACACTGACCGTGCATGGTCATTTATTTCACAATTGCATGTTAGACTCAGGAGCTTCACATAATTTGATGCCTACGATTATCATGGAAAAAATGGGCCTTCAAATTACCAGACCTTATCAATATCTATACTCTTTTGATTCTAGAAAGGTTAAGTGTCTGGGTATGATTAAAGATTTAGTTGTAAATCTTTCTCAGGTTATTGTGAAAAGTATTCTTATGGATGTGGTTGTTGTTGACGTTCCTTCCAAGTATGGAATGATTTTATAAATATATTGGGGTGCCAAGTTAGGAGGATCGGTCTAGTTAGACATGACGTATGCTACAATTCCAATTTTTGGTGGACAATTTACTCGATTGTAAAAAGAAACTAGACTGACTTATACTATAAGTGACCCCCAAAACCCTAATAACTATCCAGTCTATGTTGATGATCAAGATCTAGGAAATTGTATATTATCCATAGATGATGATTTTGAAGAATGTATAGAAGAAGAAAATCAAAAAATAGATTTTTCAAAGAAAAATATAATTTTTAGAGGCAAGATGTGGAAAATGTTCTTTGATGGTGCTTCATATTGCAAAGGAGCAGGAGATGGAATTTTATTTGTGGCACCAAGTGATGAGTATTACATCCCTTTTTCTTATATATTACAATGGGATATTGATTATACCAATAATGTGTGTGAATATGAAGCTTTAGTTTTAAGATTAGAAGCTGCAAGAAAACTAAAAATCAAACATTTGATAGTTTATGGTGATGTTGAGATAATTGTAAAACAAATAAAACAACAATACCAAGCTAAGCATCTGAGATTAAGGTCTTATAGAAATTGTTCTTGGGATCTCATAGAAAATTTCTTCTGGTCTTTTAAAATCCACTATATTACCAGAATGCATAATCAACAAGATGACTCCTTAGCCAAAGTTGTTGCCACTTTCGTACCACCTACTCTTTTGAAGTTGAAGTATCATATTGAGATGATACATAAACCTTCAATTCCAAAAAATGTTCAACACTAGCAATTATTTGAAGATGATGAACAAATCAAACAGTTTCTGGAAATGGTAGATGAGTTTTCTGAGACCCACATTGATCAAGAAAATCAGAATGATCCTGCTTGGATTATGAAGGAAGGAGAAAATCCAGAAAAGTTCCAAGATTAAATTGCAAATCACCGAATACTTTTACTTGATTGCAATCAAATTCCCAAAGGTATTATCCCTCTAGAAAGGTTGTTTGACCAAAATGATATACCTTTAAAGTCTACTTTGCAACCTCAACCTAAAGAAGTTGAAGATTGTAACGTAGGAACAAATGAACTTACCCAGATGGTTAAAATATCCAAATATCTTCCGACTTGAATAAAGAGTAAATATGCTGAGTTACTTAAAAAATATAAAGTTTTTTTTGCATGGTCTTACGAAGATTTAAAAATCTATGATACTTATGTTATTGAGCATAATATTCCCTTAAAACTTGGTATTAAGCCATTCAAGCAAAATCTTAGGCAAATAAACCCAATCCTTCTTCTAGTAATAGAAAAGGAGGTTAAAAAAATCATTGATGCAAAAATCATTGTTCCCATCAGATACTCTGAATGGGTGGCTAATTTGGTCACTGTTAGGAAGAAGAATGAAGAGATAAGACTCTTTGTTTAGTTTAGGAACCTAAATAGGTATTCTCTTAAGGATAACTACCCCCTCCCAAAAATGGATCATGTTTAGAGAAGGTGGTAGGGGATAAAATAATTTCTATGATCGATGGTTTCTTGAGATACAATCAGATTGATGTTCATGAAGATGATAGAGAAAAGACTTCATTTACTACTCCATAGGGAATTTTTATGTATGATAAAATTCCTTTTGGTTTAATGAATGCAGGAGAAAATTTCCAGAGAGCAATGGATATCTCATTTATTGGTGAGAGAGATAAGTTTTTTGTTATTTATTTGGATGATGTGACAATATTTTCTGAATCTGATGCAGAACATTTGGTGCACCTTAGACAAACTTTTGACAAATGTAGAAATTTTGGTTTGTCTCTAAACCCAAAAAAATCATACGTTTCCATTAAGGAAGGTAAACTTTTAGGGCATATGGTTTCAAAGGATGGAATTAAAGTTGATCCTAAATGAGTTGAATCTATTGATCTAATTAATATTCCTAGAAACAAAATATAGATTAAATATTTTTTAGGGAAAATAATTTTTTTGAGGATATTTATTTCTAATTTTGTTGAAATAATCAAATTGATTACAAATATGATAAAAAAGGATAGTGAGGTAAAATTCACTGTAAAATAAAAATCATCCTTCGAATGTGTTAAGAAGGCCATAGGAGAAGCAATGGTATTGGTAAGTCCCGACTATACAGAAGAGTTCTTAATCTTCTCTTTTGCATCTGAATATACTATTGCAGTAGTGCTCCTTCAGAAAAACGAAGAGTTATTTGAACAACCAATAGCGTTTTTTAGCAAAAGCCTGAGAGATGCAGAGCTAAGATATGACATTCTTGAAAAACAAGCTTATGCGATGGTGAAGGCTCTCAAAGCTTTCCAAAAATATGTCTTACACTCAAAAATAATTTCTTATGTACCAACAAATGCAATTAAACATATCTTGGTTCAACCAGACAATGATGTAAGAAGAGGTAAATAGTTGGCTAAAATTCAAGATTTTGATTTAGAAGTTAAACCAACCAAACTAGTGAAAGGTCAAGGTATGGAAAGGCTGTTAGTCGAATAAAATTTCAGAGATCTTGGAATAAATAACTTCGAGTCTCATGATTCTCGCCTTACCTTTAATTCCAATAAAATATGAAGTTCCTTTCCAACAATGGGGTTTAGATTTCATTGGAGAAATTCATCCACAATCGAGTGCTCAACACAGATGGATTTTGATCGATACTGATTATTTTATGAAATGGGTTGAATCCATTCCAACTCAGAATGATATATATTCAGTAGTGATAAATGTTTTTGGAAGAAAACATCCTAGCAATATATGGTTGTCCTAGGAAAATAGTCATTGATAATGCTCATGCTTTTAAATCTATTGCAATGATCAATTTTTGTCAAAATAAAATATTATTTTAGGTTATTCTACATCCTACCATCCTTAGGGAAATGGGATGGAAGAATCATCTAATAAGAGTTTGATGACGATAATCAAGAGGGTTTTGACAGAAAACAAAAAAGCTTGGCATATATACTTAAAATATTCCTTATGGGGGAATATATTTGGCACCAAACAATCTATAGGTATGTCTCCATTACAATTAGTTTATGGTATTGATGTTATTATTTCTATTAATATCCCTCTTCCTATGATGAAACTATGACAGGATGCAATGAAGAGTCAAATGACATTACAAGAAGAATAAATCAAATCATCGAAGTACAACAAAACATAGTAAAAGTGGATGATAATCTCGAAAAATACCAGGATAACATGAAATCCCTTTTTGATAAGAAAGATAAAGACAGGGAGTTTCTTCCGAGCGATTTAGTATTAAAATGGGAAGCTAGAAAGGAAGATGTAGGGAAACATGGGAAATTCAATCATCTCTGGTTCAGACCCTTCAAAATTTCAGTTGCTGAGGGAAAAAACTCATTCTCGCTCGAAAATATTAATGGAGAGATTCTTGAGGCCCCTATCAATGGGAATTATCTAAAACATTTCTTGCAGTAGTTACTTTTAGATTTCCATTGTATATATCGGATTGGATTAACATTGGCAATTTTAATTTTCCATTTTTCTTTTCTTTTTGAAAATTATCTGAGTGATTTGATTAATTGTTGTAAATATTTTAAATAAAATTATGATTGTTTGACTTCATTTTAAAAATAAATTGCATTGTAAAACAAAATTCATTCAGTAGCTAATTAAGATAATACAAAGAATATATTAAAAGCTTCTTGAGGACTACTGAAATGAAAAGCATCGTCATCATGTATCATCTCTATTCTACAAGATTATCTAATATTTTGTCTTTCATTCCTTTTGAAGAATAGATCTTGTTGAACAGGAGATGAGGCTAAAGAAAAACTCGACACTCGTCTTTTCATATTTTTTATTCTCTAAAAACAAGTGATAAATAAATAATATTCCTTGTTGAAAATTCAAAAGAAAAATAAGATATGAGTTCCTATTCTTCTTCATAGTACGAATAAAATTTAAAAATTGATTGAAATAAATGCGAATGAAGTTTTTCTCATGATGATGTTATCACCTGATCTAAAAATTGGAGATGTAGAAAAATATAACTCAAAGTGTCATGCTGATAAATTCTAAATCCATCTTTGGTATAAAAAAATAAAAATAATAATAAATAAACTCGAAAGAAATCTGCACAATTATAATAACTATGGGACAGAGCATAGTAAATGCATATATTTAATACACAAACTTGTGTGGGATTAGGAAATTTTTGATTCAGATCCTCTGAATCCTTGATTTGGTTATTTATGCCTCGCCCCAAACTCTTTCCACTCCAGATTTTCTTTCTCCTTTTGCATCCTTTTAGTCTTCATAGAAATAAAGAGACTTAGCCTGACTCTGGAAACTCAAAAGAATATTTTCAAAACAAGATTAGGCAAAAAACATTGCGTTCCTTTGATTTTAATTGAAGAAGTATGTCTAGGATAATCCTGATAATTTTAGCTCCAATATCAGATTTTAAACTGACAAACTCACTCAAGGTTTATCCCTGAAATGATTCAAATTCCCTAAAAAAAAAAAAAAAAAAATCTCTTATAGGCGAAGGTGTACTAAAAATTGGAAGAAAGTTAGTTTCAGAGTATTCTTAAAATTGTAGACAAACCTTATTTTTCATTTTAAATATTTTAAACAAATTCCATCCCTTGTATGTTACATACAAATTGATTGCGCCCACTTCAAAATGTTAAAATCCAAGAAAGATGGTGAAAGGAAATTAATAATTCAATTGCCCCCATCTTGTCTAAAAGAGATGATGAAAGGAAATTCATATATTGATTGCTCTCATCTCAGTGAAATGAAAGTTCATTAATTGAAGTGGTGAAAAGAAATTCAATGGGAGAAGTAGATAACTTCATCGGGGTACTGAACATGCTCTCTCGTAGTGAAGCAATATCTATGATATTTGTGAGGTTGTCATACATATCTATATATTATACTCTGTTATCTAGTTCTCTTCCCAGTGATATTTACATCTTGAACCAACTAGGGATTCCCTAAATAAATATGTTACATTTGCTTAATCCTGAAGCGAACAAAGTCGGTCGAAGCCTGATATTTTAGTTAAAATTACTTTGATTATCTTAAACAATTCCAAAATCAATTTTAAGAAAGGGAAATATTTATTAGCCTAACTTGAGATCAATCATTAAGTGTGTTTTTAAATAGTTTGGAGTTGGATGAGTTCATTTTTTCTATGTATGATTAATTCTTAAATAAAACCAAAAAATGTTTAAAAATAAAATAAAATAAGTAAAGCAATAATGACTCCATTTACCCAATAAAGGAACCCGGTCTACTGTTCTTTCGTGCCTCACAGAGAGCCACAATCCCCAGGCCTATGTTATAATACTTGAATTTTGAACTTTTATTCTTTTATTTCTGCCTCTTATGAATAAAATTTCACCAAAAAACTTAGGAAATTGCCTTTGAATTAAATAAATCCTTGATCATTATATATTAATAAGTCACTTACAATGTCGTCCATCGATGAGTTTCACTAATTTTATCAAATGGTTCTTGTAATCTACGGAATATAAAATCCGCCTGAATTTTAAAAGAAAACCTTTAACGATCACTCTGGAGCTTCGCGCTTCGGTAATTTTAAGAAATCTAAACAAAAAAAACCTGAATCTACGAAGTCTCGAAGATAGTTCCTCGTGATAATTTCTAAAAGGACTTATGGATGAGTCATAGGACACGTGTCATTAAATATTTTATTGGGTTGACACGTGGCACTTATTTTTAACATTTGTGTCAGATGATTCACACAATTTCAAGTGACACGTGTCACCCCTCATTTCTCGACACATCACTAAGAATGACATCGTCTATGCCATGTCACTCTGGGAGATTTCCCTTCGGTAGTTTAAACAAATATTGGGTTCACAACCGCAGAAGTATCAAAGTGACGAAGTGTTAGATATCACAAAAAAGTAAAAGTGTTTCAATGAGATAATAAAAAAATTAACAACTTTAATTAATCATGATTAAGTATTAATTAATCACTCCGCAAATTCAGTCTTCAAGATATTTCTCTTGTGCTACATCCAAAACTCCCAAACGTCGAACCATCGAAGTACGAACCACACTTTTAAACAAATGAACTCTCGTAGCTCCAGAGCTCCAGAGTTCCGAAGCTCGGAAATATATATAACGGTTTGACCATTTACTCTGGGAATTCAGACTTCACAGGATTTATATCATCCTTCATCCAAAACCCTTGAATACCGAAATTATGAAGTACTTAAGGCTAATACAATGTTTAAAGCATGATTAATTAAAACATAAAAATGATTAATTAGAGATTAACTTCTCCGGGAATTCGCCCTTCGAGAGATTTCTGCCCTCTTACATTCAAAACCTCTGAATGTCTAAACGTCGAAGTATTAATGACATTTATGATTGGCTAAAGTTAAAGATTTGAGTAAATATTGTGATTTTCCAGGTAATAAATTCCATTAGATTTTTTCTCTATCAGTAAATCAATACAAAGAATGATATACTTTATGAATAAAACATTTCGAATCTCAAGTCATTCTACCATTTGCAATTAGAATTTTTCATTCAGTAATTAAGAGCTTACAAACTACTCTTGTTACAGGAAGTTTCCCTAATAATTATGGTGCTACAGAAAGTTGCAAAGAAGCAAGATGCATCAACATATGATTCCAATCCAAACACATACATTCTATCAGACACCACTTCGCAAATTACAGAATCCCTCAAGTCTTGGAAGCAGGTCTATGATATCATAGAACATGAGATTCTTATCTGTCTAGACAATTCTGCTAGGGAAGAATATGAGTCCTTCTCATCCAAGCTCAGATTTCTAGCATAGTCAGAACTGCACATGATTATTGCAGGACCTAAGACTTTAACCTATAATGATATGATAAGCTGGACTATGGAACATGTCGACATTCAAACCAAAAGCATTATCAGTTACCAGAAGACCTTCGTCGAGTCTTTTCGATCGAAGGACCTACAAGTAATGTATAAAATTTCTTCTACACCTAAATATACTTACAATGCAACATTTCTTCTAGATTTTGAGAGAAAAGAATCCAGTCAATATGGAAGAAATGGTCATGATATAATCAAGACCTGGTGGGGGGAATCCGGCCAAGTTCAAAACCAACGCTCATGGTATGTATTCTAGGACGTCCTTGCATG
>ML799987.1:465539-479202 GCA_009831015.1 Picea engelmannii | reverse complement strand
AGACTCATCTTCCCAAGTGGAATCTTCAGCCGATAGTTTCCTCCATTTAATGAGATACTCTGAAATGGATCTATTCCTCAGTTGGCAAATTCTTATGTCAGTGATGGCTTCAGGCTCCAATATGATTTTTCCTTCCTCGTCAAGTTCTGGTAATATAGTTTGAACTGGGATCTTGTCGCCTATAACCTTCTTTAAGCATGAAACATGGAAAACTGGGTGTACTCGTGAAGATGCAGGCAAGTCCAATTTGTATGCCATAGTACTGTTAGGATCATACAATGTAACTTTTTTCTCACACTTTTTGCTACCTTTACACCCTTGTTTCACTCACATTTAAACTTACATTATCACCTTACCCTATCTTTCCAAAGGTATACAACGTCTCTTCTCTTTACTATATGTTTAATCTGTTTTGCATATAATTTTACATTACTCTGATACTTAACCATTGACCAGAAATGTATAAGTGCTGAAACAGTTTGAACTGCAGATTAGCATTGAGGCCTGTTGCTGAAACAGTTAAAGTACACAACCCCTGTGGCTGAAACAGTTTGTGGACTACGATGCTGAAACAACAACTCACACAGAAGAAGCTGCTACACTCTATGTGGTCTATGATGCTGAAAAAGAAACTCACACAGAAGAAGTTGCTGCATTCTCCGTGGTCAACAATGCTGAAACAACAACTCACACAGAAGAAGTTGTTACATAGTCCGTGGTCAACGATGCTGAAACAAAAACTCACACAGAAGAAGCTGTTACACAGTCCGTGGTATACGATGCTGAAAAAACAACACAAAATTGTTACATTGACCACAACAGTCGCACCTTGAGCTAGCATTAACCATCGTTGTTGCCTGAGACCAAGTTGATGAAACAATCAGAAAGAAAATCCCGTGGCTGAAACAGCCCGCGATTTGCGATGCTGAAACAACATACAACAACAGTAACAAGAAGAGAAATAAAGAAGTTGTTACTCTAGCCGCAACAACAACACCTCACTCAGCACTTGTAATAGCATTCTGTTACGGGAAACTAGAATATCCTATTCTAGTTTAGAAAGTCGATCTGACTAAGAATAGGACTCAGATGTACACCTGTAAATTGTTGATCAAATTGTATCAAAGGGATTCTCCTCTTTAAATAAGAGGAAATCATCATTAGAGAGGACCTTCTAGTTTTTCTAAGAAAGGATTTACAGAGAGGGACGTGTTTTACGTCAAATTCTAATATGATACCGTTGACAGATGAATAAAAGACTGTTCTGAGTATTTCCCTCTAGTTCCTTTCATTTCAGGGGAATCTTGTGAGAAGGGAGGGCCCACCTTCTTCACAATATTCACCCATTATCTTTATAGTGTGTTAGTGTTATTTCTGTTCATGCCTTGATTAAATTCTGTTTTGCTGAAACACTACTTTATTGAACTCTGTTTTGCTGAAATACTACTTTTTGCTGAAACTCTACTTGACTGATTGTTACATTGATTTCATATGATTAATGCTTTGGAATATGTTAATCATTCTAGTTAGAAATCTTGTTTGGTGAATTTATGAAATCTTGATAATCAGGGGCAGGTGTTGAAGATTCCTGCTTGGGGAACAGGGTCCTGTTCTCTGTTAGAGATAGTTAGCCTTCAGTGCATGTCAATTATTTCAATTAGTAATGATTTTATGAAAGTGTGTTAATAAGAAATAGGTGCTGAAGATTCCTTCTTGGGGAATAGGGTCATGTTCTCTGTTAAGAGGTAGTTAGTCTTCAGTGTATGTCAATCATTTCAATTAGCAATGAGTTCATAAAAGTGTGGTGATCGGAAACAGGTGCTGAAGATTCCTGCTTTGGGAATAGGGTCTTGTTCTCTGGTTATAGAATAGTTGGTCTTTCCTTTTGCAGTTTCTTGAAGGATTTCTTTTCCAGTTTGTTATTTCTTTATTGTAATCCAGGATTCTTTGGATAATTATTTCTTTAAACATTGAACTCTGCAACAGGTAGATTGCTTTCCTGTAATTCAAGTTAAGAACTTCAGTTTGTTCAAGGCAAAGTGTGATTAATATGTTTTGACTACAACTCTAGGTTTCTTTTGAGATTGAGCATATATAGTGCGTGGTTACCTTCGAAATAAACAGACTTCCCTGGGTTGACAATTTATGTAGCACTTGATTGTTTAGTTAAATAAGCATTTATAGTGACCAACATTTTGGTGTTGTTGTCGGGGAAGGTAATTATAGATTTCAAAATCACTTATGATTTTTCAGATACAAAGATTGCATGAGAGGACATGGAGAACCCAAAGACATTGACCCTACAGGTGGAAGGGGCAGAGGAAGAGGAGGAAGAAAGACTTATATTGATGAGATTATATCAAAGTCTGAATCTGCTACTCAATGACCAAACTCTCGAAAACCAAAATCCCAACCTTCATTTCAAGAAAACTTTGAGACGGGGAAAGAATTTTGGAGTCCTGAGACAGTCGAGAAACCAGTAGGAAACATTGAGGACAGATCAAGCGCATCAGGGGAGAAGATAGAAGAAAACATGGATGAGTACAATGAAGAATTGCATCATGAAGAACAGACAGGTCCTGAAGGAGAGGCAAATGATGAAAACTCTTTTTCCACATTAGGATATCCTATTGGTGATATTCCTAGAGGGGTAGCCCCCATGAAGAACATTCCACTCTCAGCACTACCTAACTTTCATGGTTTGTCTTCAGAGGATCCTAATGAATTCCTTTTTGAGTTTGATATATTATGCAGAAGTTATGATTACATTTCCAATGCTCAAAAATTAAAACTATTTCCAGCAACATTGAAAGGAAATGCACTAAGATGGTTCATGAGTCTTGGAGGACATGTAATCACAACATGGGACCAAATGAAACAAAAAATCCTGAATAAATACCAGGACTATTGCCGAACAAGAGAAAAAAGGGAGGAACTGTTTAAGATGATGCAGAAAGAGGATGAAAATTTGGAAGACTTTGTAGAACGGCTACAGTATAATCTACAAAGATCCAGTCACCCCAATGTAAGTAAAGATATTCTTAAAACCATATTATTAAAAGGAGTAAGGGACGACTGTCTAGATATGCTGAATATGCTTGGAAAAGGGGACATATCTAAGGAATCATACGATGAAATTGTTAACCTATGTAAAAGATGTTCAAGAGGAACTTCAAGAAATAGATCAAATAACAGGGACACGACATTTTCAAGAGTCCAAAAATCATCCAGTGGGGGAGCAACAAGAGCCGAAATAGGTAATTTACTTGAAGGTTTTAAAACTGAAATGTTAAGCTCTTTTTCCTCACAAATTGACACCCTACAGATTGAAAAGAAGCAAATAGAAGCAGAAGCAACCCTGTCCATATTTTGTTCTAAATGCAGAGACAAGCACCCACGAAGGGAATGTCCATTGGACAAAAAGCCAATCTGCACCATCTATGATAAAGATCATGAAACTCAACAATGTCCATCTTTACCAGGGATCAAGGCAGCATTACAACCAACTGATGAAGAAGCTGAAGTTGTCTATCTGTTGACACAGAGAAGGCAATGGAAACTGTGGGGACAAGGTATGAATCCTAACATGCCATTTACATCTTCTAATCGTTGGAATAATTATCCTTCTTTCAATCAAATGAGTTACCCTCCCGATAATCAAATGCAATATCTAAATCAAATGAATTACCCACCCATGCAACAAACTAACCCACCCTTTGTTGATCCATCAATGTGGACTCTGTTAGCACTCTGTAATTTGCCTAAGGCTGCGGAGGCAATTACAGAGGTAACCTCAAACCACTTCGAGTCTTGGATCTAGCCCTCCAAGACTCATAGAGGGATCTCTCTTTTAGATTTAACTTTGTTTGTAATAGGACTAATGTTAGGCTAGCTATAAAATCAAGGAAAATATAGAGTTTTTGATTTGAAGATGGTTACTTTGGGACAACAAGGAGAGCCATTGGGAAAATGGGGTCTGCGATTAAAACGTGATTCACATCTCAGATCTGGACAAGACTATTACACAGGGAAAGGTAGCAGAAACATTGGATCGATTTAAGTTTTAATGGCATGGATTGGAGGAAGAAATAGGTGAGGAAAAAAACCAGGCACAGGAGCAGCTAAGAATTCCTGAACTAGCCTTTAGAAGATAAACATAAAGATCACCACAAGCTGAGAGGCAGAGTATCTGATAATAAATTTTGCCCCTATTACTTTCCTTCTGGTATTAAGAAATGAAAACAAATTGTAAAGAAGACAGGAAATACATTAACAAAGAAGAACACCACCAGCATTTCCACACAGGAATCCTGAGAACAGTTTGCACATTTCTGAGTTGATCATCTAAATATTACAATAATATAAACTGGCCATACACAGCCCAAGATCCAACAAAGAAATGAAAATTATAGGTCTGGACCTCTCACACAGGTCGAGCCTCTAATCAGAAAGACATTTACTGCTGAAACACACTCATACAGATTGAACCTCCTCACATCTAGTCCCAGTCGAACCCTCATTCTATCTTTTACAAGTGTATAAATACAAAAAATCTCTATCTGTCCTCCAAGACTGACGCTTTGAATCTTCCTTCTAAAAAATAGGAAAACAGTTACAGTCCTCTTGACATCTGTAGGCTGTCTCCTGTAACAAACAGGACAACAAAACCCCTCCCTCCAGATTCGAGCCTTACCTCTGTTTTCTCAAAATAGATAACAGTTACCAACTAGACACATGTCGATTGTCTCCTCAAACAAATCAAACAACAGATTAAAGGGAAAATTACAATTTGTAACTATTGCCTCGACATCTGGCATGTTGGAGGATGTTTTAAAATTTGCTGGAAAATATACTGTAACAGTATCAAACACCAATGAATGCAGCAGTCGTGAATGCTGGAGGTTGTTGGATACAGGCTGCTAGTTGGAGGATTTGTGCTATAACTTCCTGCCACCTCCTTGTAACTGAAAACCCTGTCTTCCAGCTGCTTCAAATGATGCCTAAAACGATGATGCTCTACCACATATTCCATGTCTTGGTCACGTTGATTATCAACATCCCATCCAAGTTTCTTGCATCGCCAGGAACACTATCTCCAAATTGCTTTTCAAGTGTGTTAGCCTCTCCTGGTTGCAAACCTTTGCTATGCATATGGCTGATATCTATAATGTCAAGAACATCCATAAAAACATCAAGTTTTTTAGGAACCCAACCAGCCTCCGTGACAAATTTGTGCATATGTAGTACCAAATAATCAGGAAAAGTTGCCAGACCAACAGTTTTAACTGTTGTCGTCTTAGCATGCAGTGCAGTACTATAAAATTCATGCACCTCAACTGGTGCTGAGAAACTCGCTAGACATGCTGATAATAGTACGCTTGGACGAACAATTTCCTCATTGTTAAAGTTCTCTCCTGATGATTCCTTCTCTGCTTTTTTTCTTCTCAAAAGCTGCTACCTCATCCTTATTGATAGTTGCATGTAAAGGAATATTCAGAGAAAGAACATTGTCAATTCTTTTATTGTATGAAACTTTCCCATAAGGACAAAGAATCCTCTCTTCAACACAAAACTTAAAACATCTAGAAGGATCCCATTGAGGGTTTCCTGCATTGCTTCGCTCAACATGGTCAAGTAGATGTTGAAATAACTCCAATGCATCCTGTTGTATAGTACTAGAGAACTTAGGATGACCGGTGCCGATAAGTGTCTTGAACATACGAGGCGGTAAGCCTTCCTGCCTAGGTTTCAAAGTAGCATTCTCGCATTCATCTGCCTCACAAGCCTCTTTAACATGAGTTGAATACTTTCCAGAAAGCATCCCATGTCCGAGTTTCACCAGCTGCATATTCAAGTCAACAGTTGGATCTGCAGGAGCCCTTTCAAAAGCTTCATCCAATTTTTGAGTTCCAAAATAACGCAAACTAAAATCCCTTGTGGAGAATACCATTTGCATGATAGATGCCAAGTAACAGTTGTTCCCAAGATTGATAAGTCCCATATAACCAGGCCCAAATAGAGGCTCCGATTCCTTGCCACTTTCTTGAATACGATTCCAATCAAAGTTTTTATTTTGATCCAGTTCTTTTTCAGCTGTAGTCAACTCTGTCTTTTTCAAAGACGAGAAGTCGATACCAAAAATGATAAATGTTGAGCTAACAGGGGATCTTCAACGGTTTCATCCTCAGGGTAAGAATAAACATCTGCAGTCTCTAGATCTGTCGTGATGGTACCAAGCTTTACTGCTAAAGGGTATCCTTGTCAGATTTACATTCGGTGCAATGTCATTTGCATTAGAAATATGTCACTGATATTTCTGGATCAAAAACTACACCTCGCAGGACTGTATCCACTCTAAACACCAACAAGTAGCCAACATCAAATGAACCATCCAACCGTTGTGGTACATGAGCCATTTTCTCCTGGATATAAAAAGTGTTGTTTACGAGGGAGCCCTGAGATTGTGAGACAGCAATGACCTGATCTATGCAAGGACCACAAATATCCTTGACTTTCTGTGCATGGGGACTTAACGATTCCAAAACTTAACCGGATGTGGCCCGATGGTATCCCTTGACACCTCATAACGTTCTCTACCTGCGTGCTTCCTCGCGTTTGACACCTTTAAACTGGTTCAACACCTGGCAGAGGGTTTTAAAACTGCGTTTCATATATTTTTTGGTTTCCTGTGGGAAATATCCCACATTCGCATGGTGGAATGAACTTTGCACATTTAAATTATCCAACAGTTACATGCTATGTCCAATAGGTGAGCCCGAGGCTTGGGCTTTGGGGTTTGGTGTTGGCGTTGGCGCTGGCGCTACTTTGTGTGTTTGTTTGGTGTATTGAACGATGCTTATCCCTTGGTGTCGAGCATTAGGAGGTTGGCCCGAGGCCAATATAATATTTTGGCAAAACGTATTTGTCAGTTTTTCATAAAACTCTATATAAAGGCAGAGGCAGAGGGCCAAATTTTATTTCAATTTTTTTTTTAGCTAAATTCATCAAACACAGATTGTAAAACCCCAAATTTGCCTTTGACCCTCAAGAGTCAAATTTCGTCATTTCAAACCACTTCAAAATTTGCGATAAAATTGCACCAGAACTCGCTTTAAAACTTGCACGCAAACACTCGTCTTATGCTTGGTCAATGTTAGGCGCTTTCCGTCACCTTCGCCATGCGTCATGAGCGAACACATATGCCTGAAAAGATAAATATCATTCAGAACACTGATTCCCTATTATATAGGGTTCTAACATAGGCTCCAGCTGGGGAAGATAGCTCCGAAGGAGGTGTCTAGAATCCATGAACTCTGAACTTCGCCGACCAGCTGATCATTGGGCTGACCCCAAACTGTAAACTGAAAATAAATCCATGAAAAGACGAAAAAGAAAAGATGCTCATTCTGATGAGCTTATTGGCACATTCCTACTAACCTAATCTAACAATTACTGCTTCAATCAGGTAATGAAAAAGTGCCAATGAAGCCAACCCAACAGTTGATCCCATGATTGGGCTTCCTCATCATGCTTGACGAAAATCAGGGCTGAAACATGTACTGGCAGCTGATGATAGCTCGAGTCTTTGCAGAAAAAACATGTTTGAACAGTTACACTAAAAAAGAGCTCCATATAATTTGCAACTTGGTCAATAAACATACGATCTATTGGTTGATTCTCCAGGTATTCATTCAACATTCTAACATGGATAAGTTTCCCATCCATGTCCTCTATGTTAGACCATGACTGCAACTGTTCAATTTCAGCCTTATGCTTACAAACAAAAGATTCATCAATCAGAAAATCGAAGGAGGACACAATATCTTTTGGTTTTGGAGACGTGAGTTTCTCATAAAATTGCTTTGGATGTTGGAAACTATAAGACTGAATCTGAGTATTCAAAAGATCAACATCCTTTTCAAGTTTTTCAGCAACTAGCTCGAGAGCACACATTTTACTTTTATGAGAATATTTTTTCGATTTACAACAAAGAAACATAGCTGCTAATGAAACTTCATCAAATTGAAAATCTGCTAACTCACCCCTGCATTCTTCTATGGCTTCATAATAAGTAGGATTTGCCACATACCCTGTCATCTTGAAGCTTCATCAAGGCTCTGAAATCTGGATTCTTCAGCAGTGAAGTCGCTTGTGATCTTTGAAACACGGGATCTTGAAAAATGGAGTCACCAGGTGAAAGGTACAGCCTTCCGGTGTTTGGCTTCTGTTAACCATCAGAAGTCAAATCTGAACTTGAAGTGCAGATCTAGAGAAGTCCCCAATGGAGTAGCCAAAAATCTTAGCACTCTGTAATTTGCCTAAGGCTGCGGAGGCAATTACAGAGGTAACCTCAAACCGCTTCGAGTCTTGGATTTAGCCCTCCAAGACTCAGAGAGGGATCTCTCTTTTATATTTAACTTTGTTTGTAATAGGTCTGATGTTAGGATAGCTATAAAAGCAAGGAAAACATAGAGTTTTTGATTTGTAGATGGTTACTTTGGGACAACAAGGAGAGCCATTGGGCAAATGGGGTCTGCAATTAAAAAGTGATTCACATCTCAGATCTGGACAAGACTGTTACACAGGGCAAGGTAGAAGAAACATTGGATTGATTTAAGTTTTAATGGCGTGGATTGGAGGAAGAAATAGGTGAGGAAAAAAACCAAGCACAGGAGTAGCTAAGAATTCCTGAACTAGCCTTTAGAAGATAAACATAAAGATCACCACAAGCTGAGAGGCAGAGTATATAATAATAAATTATGCCCCTATTACTTTCCTTCTGGTAATAAAAATGAAAACAAATTGTAAAGAAGACAGGAAATACATTAACAAAGAAGAACACCACCAACATTTCCACACAGGAATCCTGAGAACAGTTTGCACATTTCTGAGTTGATCATCTAAATATTACAATAATATAAACTGGCCATACACAACCCAAGCTCCAACAAAGAAATGAAAATTACAGGTCTGGACCTCTCACACAGGTCGAGCCTCTAATCAGAAAGACATTTACTGCTAAAACACACTCATACAGATTGAACCTCCTCACATCTAGTCCCAGTCGAACCCTCATTCTATCTTTTACAAGTGTATAAATACAAAAAATCTCTATCTGTCCTCCAAGACTGGCGCTTTGAATCTGCCTTCTAAAAAATAGGAAAACAGTTACAGTCCTCTTGACATTTGTAGGTTGTCTCCTGTAACAAACAGGACAGCAAAACCCCTCCCTCCAGATTCAAGCCTTACCTTTGTTTTCTCAAAATAGATAACAATTACCAACTAGACACATGTCGATTGACTCCTCAAACAAATCAAACAACAGATTAAAGGGAAAATTACAATTTGTAACTATTGCCTCGACATCTGGCATGTTGGAGGATGTTTTAAAATTCGCTGGCAAATATACTGTAACAGTATCAAACACCAATGAATGCAACAGTCGTGAATGCTGGAGGTTGTTGGATACTGGCTGCTAGTTGGAGGATTTGTGCTATAACTTCCTGCCACCTCCTTGTAACTGAAAACCCTGTCTTCCATCTTCTCTAAACGATGCCTAAAATGATGATGCTCTACCACATCTTCCATGTCTTGGTTGCCTTGATTATCAACATCCCATCCAAGTTTCTTGCATCGCCAGGAACACTATCTCCAACTTGCTTTTCAAATGTGTTAGCCTCTCCTGGTTGCAAACCTTTGCTATGCATATTGCTGATATCTATAATGTCAGGAACATCCATAAAAACATCAAGTTTTTTAGGAACCCAACCAGCCTCCCTGACAAACTTGTGCATATGTAGTACCAAATAATCAGGAAAAGTTGCCAGACCAGCAGTTTTAACTGCTGTCGTCTTAGCATGCAGTGCAGTACTATAAAATTCATGCACCTCAACTGGTGCTGAGAAACTCGCTAGACATGCTGATAACGGTACTCTTGGAGGAACAATTTCCTCATTGTTAAATTTCTCTCCTGTTGATTACTTCTCTGCTTTTTTTCTTCTCAAAAGCTGCTACCTCATCCTTATTGATAGTTGCATGTAAAGGAATATTCAGAGAAAGAACATTGTCAATTCGTTTATTGTATGAAAATTTCCCATAAGGACAAAGAATCCGCTCTTCAACACAAAACTTAAAACATCTAGAAGGATCCCATTGAGGGTTTCCTGCATTGCTTCGCTCAACATGGTCAAGTAGATGTTGAAAGAACTCCAATGCATCCTGTTGTCTAGTACTAGAGAACTCAGGATGACCGGTGCCGATAAGTGTCTTGAACATACGAGGCGGTATGCCTTCCTGCCTAGGTTTCAAAATAGAATTCTCGCATTCATATGCCTCACAAGCCTCTTTAACATGAGTTGAATACTTGCCAGAAAGTAGCCCATGTCCGAGTTTCACCAGCTTCATATTCAAGTCAACAGTTGGATCTGTAGGAGCCCTTTCAAAAGCTTCATCCAATTTTTGAATTCCAAAATAACGCAAACTAAAATCCCTTGTGGAGAATACCGTTTGCATGATAGATGCCAAGTAACATCTGTTCCCAAGATTGATAAGTCCCGTATAACTAGGCCCAAATAGAGGCTCCGATTCCTTGCCACTTTCTTGAATACGATTCCAATCAAAGTTTGTATTTTTATCCAGTTCTTTTTCAGCTGTAGTCAACTCTGTCTTTTTCAAAGACGAGAAGTCGATACCAAAAATGATAAATGTTGAGCTAACAAGGGATCTTCAACGGTTTCATCCTCAGGGTAAGAATAAACATCTGCAGTCTCTAGATCTGTCGTGATGGTACCAAGCTTTACTACTAAAGGGTATCCTTGTCAGATTTACATTTGGTGCAATGTCATTTGCATTAGAAATATGGCACTGATATTTCTGGATCAAAAACTACACCTCGCAGGACTGTATCCACTCTAAACACCAGCAAGTACCCAGCATCAAATGAACCATCCAACCGTTGTGGTACATGAGCCATTTTCTCCTGGATATAAAAAGTGTTGTTTATGAGGGAGCCTTGAGATTGTGAGATAGCAATGACCTGATCTGTGCAAGGACCGCAAATATCCTTGACTGTCTACGCATGGGGACTTAACGATTCCAGAACTTAACCGGATGTGGCCCGATGGTATCCCTTGACACCTCATAACTTTCTATGCCTGCGTGCTTCCTTGCGTTTGACACCTTTAAACTGGTTCAACACGTGGCAGAGGGTTTTAAAACTGCGTTTCATATATTTTTTGGTTTCCTGTGGGCAATATCCCACATTCTCATGGTGGAATGAACTTTGAGCATTTCAATTATCCAACAATTACATGCTATGTCAAATAGGTGAGCTCGAGGCTTGGGCTTTGGGGTTTGGTGTTGGCGTTGGCGTTGGCGCTGCTTTGTGTGTTTGTTGTTGGTGTATTGAACAGTGCTTATCCCTTGGTGTCTAGCATTAGGAGGTTGGCCTGAGGCTAATATAATTTTTTGGCAAAAAGTATTTGTCAGTTTTTCATAAAACTCTGTATAAAGGCAGAGGCCGACAGCCAAATTTTATTTCATTTTTTTTTTATAGCTAAATTCATCAAACACAGATTGTAAAACCCCAAATTTGCCTTTGACCCTCAAGAGTCAAATTTCGTCATTTCAAACCACTTAAAAATTTGCGATAAAATTGCACCAGAACTCGCTTTAAAACTTACGCGCAAACACTCGTCTAATGCTTGGTCAATGTCAGGCGCTTTCCGCCGCCTTCACCATGCATCATGAGCGAACACATATGTCTGAAAAGATAAATATCATTTAGAACACTGATTCCCTATTATATAGGGTTCTAACAGACTCCTTGGCCTCCACAACAACAACAACCATATCAGAACCAATGGAATCCAAATTGGAGAGGACAACAACCCCCCTTCCCAAATCAATTACCTCAATCACAATTTCTGCAACCACTCTCCTTACCATCAGGTACTCCACCAAAAAAGCATATGATGAGACCCCAACTACCTGTACAACCTAACCCTAACCCCAATAATAAAGATGTGCAATGCATTGATATTCATAACCAGTCTACATTTTCCCTTCTCCCTGCGCAATGCAATGATATTCATTTACGATCTGGGAGAATATTAGAACCTATCATAGCCGATGTTACCTCTTTTGATAAAGCGGAAACAAAAGAGCATGATGTACCTGAAGAGGTACATTCATCCTCTAACAATGCTGCTAAAACAACAAAACCACCATTTCCTGAGCGTTTAGCTTTGACTAAAATGTCTGAGCCACCTGCTTTCAATATTCTAGGGGAATTACAAAATCTTTATGTCAAAATTCCTCAATTACAAGCACTCCGAGATGTACCAATTTATGCCAGGACTATGCGAGACATCTGTGTTAATAAACCTGGTAGAAAAATTAAGGATCCCCTCACAATCCATGTTATGGGTGACTTGTCTGCACTAATGTCAGGTAAAGTTCCCCCAGTTAAATATGGTGATCCCGGCCACCCTACCATCTCATTACAAATTGGAAAAATGATAATCCCTCGAGTCCTGGTAGACTTAGGTGCCGCTATCAATATCATGACTCTGGAAACCTCACAACTGCTACAACTACAAAATGAAACCAGAGACACCCCAACTATCCTAGAATTAGCTGACCGCTCCACAATCAAACCGGAGGGAGTCATTGAAGATCTAATTATCTCAGTGGAATCCTGGAATTATCCAGCTGACTTTGTGGTATTACAACCCAAAACAAAGTTGGGGGGCCACCCTTTAATTTTGGGCAGGCCTTGGCTAGCCACAATAGATGCTTTCATCAGCTGTAGATCAGGTTCAATGACAATTTCCAATGGTTACAAGACTAAACATCTTACCCTCTACCCTCACGCTACACCCCTGATTAATAATGATAATTCTGTATGGGTAGACTTTGATGATCAACTTACTAAAACCATCTTGACTATCGGACAAGCTCTAAGCCTTAAAAACGCCACTGCGGATGAAGTAATTAATAATTTTATTTGTGAACCCTCCTCCGTGACTCCAGAAACTCACAACCAGCTAGCTGCACTTTTAGAGTCAGATAATCAGGAAAACCTTGAATCTGACAACCCACCTCAAACACCTGCCACCATCTCTTCTAAAAGCATACCAGTAGAAATTGAACCTGGCAAAACATTAAACATAAACCCCAACCTGACAGATGTTGAAACACAACAATTAATGAAGTTGCTTCTTGAACATAAAGAAGCATTCGCTTGGGACTATACAGATATGAAACGAATCTCTCCTAACTTATGTACTCATCGTATATATATCAAGGAGAATTGTCGACCGATCTGCCAAACTCAACGATGAATGAACCCTAATTTAAGAGAAATCCTAAAAAAAGAACTTCAAAAATTGCTCAATGCACGGTTTATATATCCTATATCAGACAGTGAATGGGTGTGCTCGTTGCTAATAGTTCCTAAGAAAAATGGAAAATGGAGAGTATGTGTCGACTACAGAGCCTTAAATAAAGAAACTCAAAATGATCACTTTCCATTACCATTCATTGATCAGGTGTTAGACAGTTTGTCAGGGAAGAATTTTTTCTCATTTTTAGATGGTTTCAGTGGGTATAATCAGATCAAAATTGCACCTCAAGATCAAGATAAAACCACTTTTACTAGCCC
>ML799987.1:433505-446364 GCA_009831015.1 Picea engelmannii | reverse complement strand
CAATGTTCCGAGAAGTTGGTCAAACTGCAAGGTTTTCAGATCATTAAGTTCTTCTATAGCAGAGACCTTCGGGTTGAACCTATCTAGGAGAGATCTCAAGATTTTCTGAACTAAAGAAGGTTCTCCAATTGTTTCACCAAGTGTCTTCATTGCATTTACCAATTCTTCTATGCTAAGAAAGTATTTTCCAATAGTTTCATCTTCCTTCATCTTCAGCTGTTCAAACTGTATTCTGTAGGTCTGAAGCTTTGCATCCTTTACCTTCTCATTACCTTCATAATTGTTAATGAGTTTGTCCCACATTTCTTTGGCGGTTCCTAGATGCATAAATTTTATGAATTCTTCTTCTGCAAGCCCACTCAAGATAGCATTCATAGCCTTAGCGTTGAAGCTAAATTCGAGTTTGTCATCCTTATTAGCTAGCACAACTGGCTTTACATAACTAGTCTCTACCACATCCCAGACATCTGCACCTAAAGCCATTATGTATATTCTCATTCTAACTTTCCAGAAGGTAAAGTTTGTTCCATTGAACAGAGGGGCCTTATTGGTTGAGTTTCCTTCATGGCTTGACATGTTTAAGCTCTAGGATCTACCCTTAGACAAAAGGGGCCGGATCTGATACCAATTGTTGGACAACTGAGAGGGGGGGGGGTGAATCAGTGGTTACCGTGCTTAAACAATTATGCTTCTTTTAAACTCTTTGCTGAGACACTAAATGATGATCACAATAATGCAGGTAAATAAACAATGGCACATTCAACATTAGTCACATATATGAGAAACACAGGGACAAATATTTCCTGAGGAAACCCATACAGGGTAAAAACCTCTTTTTCTTTATATGATAAGTAATGGTTACAATATTTACATTATCATACATATCAGCACCAACTCATAATGAGGCTACAACCTCTGTTTAGCAAATTGCAACTTGCTGAGAGCACCAACTCTCTGTTTTCTCTAGCACCCACTAGAAGGAAGCACCAACTCCTTGGTTTTCTAGCACCAACTAGAAGGAAGCACCAACTCCCTGTGTTCAAGCACCCACTTGAACCTCTGAGGACAACAGTCCTCCCTAGCACCTCCCAACCACCCTGAAATATAAATCTTTGCTTATGAAACTTATTACAGTGATATAATGTTCAACAATGGCTTACCCGACTTATCACTGTTCTGCTGCATTTCGTTGCTCTGTCTGCCTCATTGCCTTTCTGCTCACATCACTTGCATTGTCTGGTCTTCTACTTTTTATTCTCTATGCACCATCTCCATTCTCTGCACAGTTCCTCTTCTGTGCTACTCAACTGCTGCACTCTCCTCCTTCTTCACACCTGAATCCCTTTACCAACAACACTCACAACAACTTCTAACAACAACATCGACCCAATCTCTTCTCTGTACCGTGTCTTTATAGCTTCTGTGCACCTTGTGCATTCAATGTTCTCCATGCCTTTGCATGCATACTCTCCATCGTTATCCTCCACCTCTCGAGTGCTCTATCTGATCATCATCGTGACTCTTCAGCTTCTCTAGTGGTTCGCCCCGCGTGTCCAGTATCACTGGGTGTTATGCTGAGATTCCTTAGCCTCTCTGGTTGTTGAGACTCTTCATCTTCTCTGTGACAGTCGATCTCACCTTCTCTATTTTAGTTACAGCCTCAATCCCATACAACTGTCAATCGCCTCCATGAGTCGTCTTCATTCCACTGACAATTTTCATGTGACTCTTCTTCTCCTCTGGAAATCACACCAAAGTCTCTTCACATCCTCTAGTAGAAACCATCAATGGTTACTGGAAGTTCCACTGTGTCGTGCAGCAGTAGCCCTCCGATCTTGTTCAAATTCACCTGCACCGTTGGATTAAATTTGAAGGGTATTGTCATTATTTTCCCGTTTTGCACTTTTGTTGCAAACTTATGATCTTCATCGACCCTGATCAACGGTTCATGATATTGATGAATCAATGGTCCTGATCTCCTCGCAATATCGCATCTCGCGATTCCTGTGATGGAGGTTCTGGTCACTCCAAGTCGCGATAGGCGAGGCTCCGAGATGGATCTCAGATCAACGGTCCACGTTCTTGGTGATACGACGGTCTTGATCTTCTTGCAATCTCGCATCTCGCGATTCCTGTGATGGAGGTTCTCGTCACTCCAAGTCGCGATAGGCGAGGCTCCGAGATGGAGCTTTATGGTGCTCTGATTTCACCACGCGTCCTCTTGATCCAACGGTCCTTGATTAAATCGCGATCTTGCATCTCATTTTTCCTTTGACTTTCCAGTCAGCGAGATGATGATTTTTCACCACGTGTGATCCCCACGCAGATCCAACGGTCCTCCTGTGATCCGGATCCGACGGATGTCCTTCTCTCGTTACCTCATGACCTCGCGACTTAGAGAACCCAATGTTTGGAATCTCAACCTGCGAACTCCCAAGTTCGAGAGATCTCTCGATCTCTCGCCACCTGTAAATCTCTCGCCACTTCGTCGCCTCACGACTTTGAACACCCAATACTTGGGCCTTTATCTTGTGAACCCCTGAGTTCACAATATCTCTCCGATCTCTGCCACGCGTCCTTCACAAATGGACGGTCCTGATCTTCTCGCCACTTCGCTGCTTCGCGACCTCACGCCTCGCGACTTCGAACACCCAATACTTGGGTCTTTATCCTACGAACCTTCGATTTCGTGAGATCTCTCTGATCTCTTCAGCGTGCGCTTCTCCTCCAAGTTTACACATCCTTCTTACATGGAAGAATTTTGATTCTTCACTAATTCCTCTTGAGCCTATGTTGTTCCTGTTTGTCCATCGTTGCACATTCTGATCCTGCCATTTTCACTATTGTACTTTCTATCAATGACAAGCATATGCTATCTGTTAAACATTTTCCAACAGTGTTGTCTTTCCTGTGGAATTTGAAATCAAGACCTTAAGGACTGCTTTAGCTGTCAACCTTGATTTGACCGATGAAAAAACAACCAGGTTATAGCAGCTTAATGAATTGGATGAAAAAAGACTAGATTCCATTCATCAGACAACTATGATTCAACAACAAAGATCAAAATGGCATGAAAAAACTATCAAGCATAAGAAATTCCAAAAAGGTAACTGGGCCCTACTTTATGACTCTCGGTTCAAAGAATTTCAAGGGAAACTACGTACAAGATGGCTTGGACCTTACGAAGTAGACATTGTTTTCCCCAATGGAACAGTAAGGCTCCTCACAATCGATGACTCTAAAACACCGTTACTTGTAAATGGTCATCGGCTCCGTCTGTACCAACACCCTATTTCCAAAGAAGATTTTAAGGCCACATGTGTGGCAGAATCTCATTACCTCTTTTTAGAGGGGGATTCTACCCCTCATTGCAATTAATTCTTTTTAATTCAATTTCTTTAGTATTAGACTAGATTTTGTTTACTAATAATCCCTGTTAAGAAATACCATGTTACAATCGATTTTTGTAGATTCTCGATCAAAGCACAAGCCTACTAAGAAAGGACGATCCTACTTCAAGAAGAGAAAATCTTTCCCATTGATGAAACACCAATGTTCAAAAACTTTTTTCTCTTTCTCCATTGCTGAAACACCATTGTTCAACAACCTTTTGACTTTCTCCCATCGCTGAAACACCACTGTTCAACAATTTTTCACATCCTTTTCCTCATCGCTGAAACACTACTGTTCCGCAATTATTCACATTCTCCCACTGCTGAAACACCACTGTCAGCAACCTTTTGTGATTTTCCCATTGCTGAAACACCACTGTTAGCAACCGTTCACCATTTTTCCCATTGTTGAAACTCCACTGTTTTGCAATTATTCACATTCTCCCACTGCTGAAACACCACTATCAGCAACCTTTCGCCATTCTCCCATTGCTAAAACACCATTGTCAACAACTTTTCTCCATTTTCCTATTGACAAAACAACACCGTTCATAAATTGTTTTGCCCTTCTTTCTGTGGCTGAAACACCACTTCCTCAGCAGTATTCTGCAACATCACTCTTCAGCAAACATTTCTCTGTTCTTCCTACGGCTGAAACACCAACTTTTCGGCATTTTCTGTCAATAAGATTTTGCTCTCTCATAATACATTTTGTCCTTCCAGTCAACAAATCCTTGATACAATTCATCTAACAAATCAAAAGTCTCTGCCACGGCCACTACAGAACTATTATGGACAGACATTATATTTTGTTTGAAGTACGAATCAAAAGGTAAAGGCGAGGTATGTAAATTCTATGTAAATACAACTAAGCTATAGTTAATGAGAAGATTCCAAATCATTATTACCACTCATGTAAAATCCTTATTAGCTGCTCTTGAAGGGGGGGAGGAAATATAAAACTTTTATACCATCATTTCACACGAATTAACCACCGCCATTCCTATTTACCATCCTTTCGTTTGTTTCACCACCATTTGCATGCGTTCACTCAAAAAACTTACTCTACACATAAGCTGTTACTCGACTCTTGGACAGTGTATTTTATTGAGCTGTTAGTTATGGGAGGCTCTGTTATACAGTACAAACCCGCCACGATAGCCCTGTTAGAACTGTATCCAGAAGCCTATCAAATTTTTTTGCAGGTAGGATGGCTCGTTTATTTTCAGAGGCTCCAGGGATTTGATCAACAACAGGTTCTGCAATTTGCTCGAAATCTCTAGGAAGATCACTCCATTGTCCAAGGGTTTTGAATTTTAGTTACAGAAGAAGATATAGCACAGGTTTCGGGTCTCCCTACCAATGACATTTGTTTGTTAAGATGCAAACATATCATCCTGAATGCCCAACAGGATTTCCTCTTGCCAGGAGAACAAATTGAACCTAAAGGCCGGGGTGTCTGACTCATCGCGTTGTTTCCTCCATGGCCAAAAGTTGCAAAATTCATCAAACACTACCTTACCTTCGAAGGCTGATACCAGGTAGTCTACCAGCACCATTTTGTCTTGTTGTCTCATTTACGACATGCCAGATTGGTGAACATTCCTTATTATCTGCTCGGTTGTCTTAAAAATATGTCGCCCTACTGTAAAAAGGATAAAGATACCTCCCTTTCACTCACCCATCACCGTCTCGTTCAACTTCTTATCCAAAAGGGTTTTTCCCAACAAAACCCTCCACTAAACAACCCACCCATAGATCCCCAAGAAGCTGCTGAAATTCCTGAAAATCTTCAGGAACAACAACCACAAAACCCTCCAGATTCTCCAGAAATACCTAACAGTCTGCCTACAGACCCAATCAATCCAATTAACCCCCCTACCATACCAAGCCCGCCCCACATTTTACCAAAATCATCCACTCCTGCCCTTCATATTCTTAGTGATGATTATGAACCAGACAATTCTCCCTGTCCCGTCATTGAGGAAAATCCCCCACATAAACGAAAGAAAATTCCTTTCTTTCCACCCTTTTTACAAAGAAAATGAACAAGGGCCTCAATAAGGGCAGCCACTACTACCACTGCCCTAAACCCCCAACCCATCCGACTAATACCCCGTACACCTCCAACCTCCCAAATGCCAGAATCCTTGCCTATTCCACCCACGAGCAGGAAAACAAAAAGACCAGAGGCCCAATGGGTTGCGACATCATCCGTTTCAAATTTAGTAGATGAAACACAATAACCAACTACTCATCAAGTAGGTGAAACACAAGAACCAACTAAAAGGATAAAAGGAAGATTTTTCCTAGTATTTGACTTGGCACAAAATCTATTGGCTGCAAGGAAACCATCCTGCAATTACTCCTTGTTCCTCATGGAACGAATTACATGGTTTTAGATCAAATCAATCACAAAAGGCAGACCCCATGCAGTGTTACATCCAACAGATTTTGTTAAAACCTTTGCAGAAGGCTCTGCTATGGATCAACACCTCCTTTGTGAGACATATTTTCATAATGAGGCCATCCTTGAGAACCAACAGCTTAACCTTAACCCTCTTTTCAGTGACATCCAGATCCAGACACTCACCTCCTTCCTTAACAATCGGATTATATGGAAGGATGACTTCCTAGCTTCCAAGCACAATGAAGATAACTGCCTTCTCCGGATAAGGCCAGAACCACAAAATGCTACCACCTTTGTTACAAAGTATTATCAGTTTTTGAAGAAACCAGGGATGGCTCAACACATTCATCAACTACAGACAACAGTGCTTTAGGATTGTCAACACTTCATTAAATCAACATAGATTGCTTCTCTACAGGAAAACAACATGTTTTGGCAACAATCTACTGAGAAAAGACAGGAACACAATCCTTTTAGCCCCACTAATCTTGAGATATCAATCTCTAGGGTACCTAACTACATCAAGTGTGTTCAGCAATGTACTGAAAGATGGATAGGGTACCAATTTCATTTTCCTATCCTCTGGTTGCCAACAGAGAAATATCAAGTCCATTATAAGTTGCTCAAGAAGGCCGAAACAACAGCTTGACAAAGGTTACAACGCGTTCAAGGGTTCAGAGCTCCAACATACATCACCTTCCACAACGATTTCTTGAGTAACTTGCATGCTCAGAGTCGGTATTCAGATTCTGATTCAGAGTGAAGTTTCTTGTGGACATGAAACATTTTAAGTTGGGGGGGATGTTAGGATCATACAATGTACCTTTTTGCTCACACTTTTTGCTACCTCTACACCCTTGTTTCACTCACATTTAAACTCACATTATCACCTTACCCTATATTTCCAAAGGTATACAACGTCTCTTCTCTTTACTATATGTTTAATCTGTTTTGCATATAATTTTGCATTACTCTCGTACTTAACCATTGATCAGAAATGTATAAGTGCTGAAACAGTTCGAACTACAGATTAACATTGAGGCCTGTTGCTGAAACAGTTAAAGCACGCAACCCCTGTGGCTGAAACAGTTTGTGGACTACGATGCTGAAACAAAAACTCACATGGAAGAAGCTACTACACTCTCTGTGGTCTACGATTCTGAAACAACAACTCACACAGAAGAAGCTGCTACATTCTCTGTGGTCAACAATGTTAAAATGACAACTCACACAGAAGAAGCTGTTACACAGTCCGTGGTCAACGATGCTGAAACAACAACCCACACAGAAGAAGTTGTTACATAGTCCGTGGTCTACGATGTTGTAACAACAACACAAAACTGTTACATTGACCACAACAACCACACCTTCTAGCATTAACCATACCTGTTGCCTGAGACCAAGTTGATGAAACAGTCAGAATGCAAATCCCGTGGCTGAAACAACCTGGAATTTGTGATGTTGAAACAACATACAACAACAGTAACAAGAAGACAAATAAAGAAGTTGTTACTCCAGCCGCAACAATAACACCTCACTAAGAACTTGTAATAGCATTCTGTTTCAGGAGACTAGGATATCCTATTCCAGTTTAGAAAGTCGATCTGACTAAGAAATGGACTTAGATGTACACCTGTAAATTGTTGATCAAATTGTATCAAAGGGATTCTCCTCTTTAAATAAGAGGAAATCATCATTAGAGAGGACCTTCTGTTTTTGCTAAGAAATGATTTACAGAGAGGGACGTGTTTTACGTCATATTTTAATATGATACAGTTGACAGATGAATACAAAACTATTCTGAGTATTTCCCTCTAGTTCCTTCCGTTTCAGGGGAATATTGTGATAAGGGAGGGCCCACCTTCTTCACAAGATTCACCCATTAGCTTTATAGTGTGTTTTGTTGAAACACTACTTTATTGAACTCTGTTTTGCTGAAACACTACTTTTTGCTAAAACTCGGCTTTACTGATTGTTACGTTGATTTCATATGATTCATGCTTGGGTAACTGTTAATCATTCTAGTTAGCAATCATGTTTGGTGAATTTAGGAAAGCTTGATAATCATGGGCAGGTGCTGAAGATTTCTTCTTGGGGAATAGGATCTTGTTCTCTGTTATAGATAGTTAGCCTTCAATGCATGTCAATTATTTCAATTAGTAATGAGTTTATGAAAGTGTGTTAATCAGAAACAGGTGCTGAAGATTCCTGCTTGGGGAATAGGGTCATGTTCTCTGTTAAGAGGTAGTTAGTCTTCAGTGTATGTCAATCATTTCAATTAGCAATGAGTTCATAAACGTGTGGTGATTGGAAACGGGTGTTGAAGATTCCTGCTTTGGGAATTGGGTCCTGTTCTCTGGTTATAGAATAGTTGGTCTTTCCTTTTGCAGTGTCTTGAAGGATTTCTTTTCTAGTTTGTTATTTATTTAATGTAATCCAGGATTCTTTGGATAATTATTTCTTTAAACATTGAACTCTGCAACAGGTAGATTGCTTTCCTGTAATTCAAGTTAAGAACTTTAGTTTGTTCAAGGCAAAGTGTGATTAATATGTTTTTACTACAACTCTAGGTTGCTTTTGAGATTGAGCATATACAGTGCGTGGTTACCTTTGAAATAAACAGAATTCCCTGGGTTGACAATTTATGTAGCACTTGATTGTTTAGTTAAATAAGGAATTATAGTGACCAACATTTTGGCGTCGTTTCCAGGGAAGGTAATTATAGATTTCAAAAGCACTTATGATTTTTCAGATACAAAGATTGCATGAGAGGACATGGATACCCCATAGACACTGACCCTACAGGTGGCAGAGGTAGAGGAAGAAGATGAAGAAAGACTTATATTGATGGGATTATATCAAAGTCTAAATCTGTTGCTCAACGACCAAACTCTCGGAAACCAAAATCCCAACCTTCATTTCAAGCAAACTTTGTGATGGGGAAAGAAGTTTGGAGTCCTGAGACAGTCGAGAAACCAGCAGGAAACATTGAGGACAGAGCAAGCGCAACAGGGGAGTAGATAGAAGAAAACATGGATGAGTACAATGAAGAATTGCATCATGAAGAACAGGCAGGTCCTGAAGGAGAGGTAAATGATAAAAACTCTTTTTCCACATTAGGATATCCTATTGGTGATCTTCCTAGAGGGGTAACCCCCATGAAGAACATTCCACTCTCAGCACTACCTAACTTTCATGGTTTGTCTTCAGAGGATACTGATGAATTCCTTTTTGAGTTTGATATATTATGCAGAAGTTATGATTACATTTCCAATGCTCAAAAATTAAAACTATTTCCAACAACATTGAAAGGAAATGCACTAAGATAGTTCATGAGTCTTGGAGGCCATGTAATCACAACATGGGACCAAATGAAACAAAAATTCCTGAATAAATACCAGGACTATTGCCGAACAAGATAAAAAAGGGAGGAACTATTTAAGATGATGCAGAAAGAGGATGAAAATATGGAAGACTTTGTAGAAAGACTACTGTATAATCTACAAGGATTCAGTCACCCCAATGTAAGTAAAGATATTCTTAAAACCTTATTATTAAAAGGAGTAAGGGACGACTATCTAGATATGCTGAATATGCTTGGAAAAGGGGACATATCTAATGAATCATTCTATGAAATTGTTAACCTATATAAAATATGTTCAAGAGGAGCTTCAAGAAATAGATCAAATAACAGGGACACCACATTTTCAAGAGTCCAAAAATCAACCACTGGGGGAGCAAGAAGAGCCGAAATAGGTAATTTACTTGAAGGTTTTAAAACTGAAATTTTAATCTCTTTTGACTCACAAATTGACACCCTACAGATTCAAAAGAAGCAAGAAGAAGAAGAAGCAGCCCTGTCCATCTTTTGTTATAAATGCATAGACAAGCACCCACGAAGGGAATGTCCATTGGACAAAAGGCCAATCTGCACCATCTGTGATAAAGATCATGAAACTCAACAATGTCCATCTTTACCAGGAATCAAGGAAGCATTACAACCAACTGATGAAGAAGCTGAAGTTGTCTATCTGTTGACACAGAGAAGGGAATGGAAACTATGGGGACAAGGTATGAATCCTAACATGCCATTTACATCTTCTAATCGTTGGAATAATTATCCTTCTTCCAATCAAATGAGTTACCCTCCCTATAATCAAATGCAATATCTAAATCAAATGAATTACCCACCCATGCAAAAAACTAACCCACCCTTTGTTGATCCATCAATGTGGACTCCTTGGCCTCCACAACAACAACAACCATATCAGAACCAATGGAATCCAAATTGGAGAGGACAACAACCCCCCTTCCCAAATCAATTACCTCAATCACAATTTCTGCAACCACTCTCCTTACCATCAGGTACTCCACCAAACAATCAGATGATGAGACCCCAACTACCTATACAACCTAACCCTAACCCCAATAATAAAGCTATGCAGTGCATTGATATTCATAACCAGTCTACATTTTCTCTTCTCCCTGTGCAATGCAATGATATTCATTTACGATCTGGGAGAATAGTAGAACCTATCATAGCCGATGTTACCTCTTTTGATAAAGAGGAAACAAAAGAGCATGATACCTGAAGAGGTACAATCATCCTCTAACAATGTTGCTGAAACAACAAAACCACCATTTCCTGAGCGTTTAGCTTTGACTAAAACGCCTGAGCCACCTGCTTTCAATCTTCTAGGGGAATTAAAAAATCTTTATGTCAAAATTCCTCAATTACAAGCACTCTGAGATGTACCAATTTATGCCAGGACTATGCGATTATCTATGTTAAGAAACCTGGTAGGAAAATTAAGGATACCCTCACAGTCCATTTTATGGGTGACTTGTCTGCACTAATGTCAGGTAAAGTTCCCCCAGTTAAATATGGTGATCCCGGACACCCTACCGTCTCAGTACAAATTGGAAAAATGATAATCCCTCGAGTCCTGGTAGACTTAGGTGGCACTATCAATATCATGACTCTGGAAACCTCACAACTGCTACAACTGAAAAATGAAACCAGAGACACCCAAACTATCCTAGAATTAGCTGACTCCTCCACAATGAAACCAGAGGGAGATATTGAAGATCTAATTATCTCAGTGGAATCCTGGAATTATCCAGCTGAATTTGTGGTATTACAATGCAAAACAAAGTTGGGGGGCCACCCTTTAATTTTGGGCAGGCCTTGGCTAGCCATAGCAGATGCTTTCATCAACTGTAGATCAGGTTCAATGACAATTTCCAATGGTTACGAGACTAAATAACTTACCCTCTACCCTCACGCTACACCCCTGATTAATAATGATAATTCTGTATGGGTAGACTTTGATGATCAACTTACTGAACCCATCTTGACTATCAGACAAGCTCTAAGCCTTAAAAATGCCACTGAGGATGAATTAATTAATAATTTTATTTGTGAACCCTCCTCCGTGACTCCAAAAACTCACAACCCGCTAGTTGCACTTTTAGAGTCAGATAATCAGGAAAACCTTGACTCTGAGAACCCACCTCAAACACCTGCCACCATCTCTTCTAAAATCATACCAGTAGAAATTGAACCTGGCAAAACATTAAACATAAACCCCAACCTGACAGATGCTGAAACACAACAATTAATGAAGTTGCTTCTTGAACATAAAGAAGCATTAGATTGGGACTATACAGATATGAAAGGAATCTCTCCTGACTTATGTACTCATCGTGTATATATCAAGGAGGATTGTCGATCGATCTGCCAATCTCTACGATGAATGAACCCTAATTTAAGAGAAATCCTAAAAAAAGAACCTCAAAAATTGCTCAATGCAGGGTTTATATATCCTATATCAGACAATGAATGGGTGTCCCCGTTGGTAATAGTTCCTAAGAAAAATGGAAAATGGAGAGTATGTGTCGACTACAGAGCCTTAAATAGAGAAACTCAAAAATATCACTTTCCATTACCATTCATTGATCATGTGTTAGACAATTTGTCAGGGAAGAATTTTTTCTCATTTTTAGATGGTTTCAGTGGGTATAATCTGATCAAAATTGCACCTCAAGATCAAGATAAAACCACTTTTACTAGCCCTTGGGGAGATTTTGCTTATAGAGTTCTTCCATTTGGACTATGTAATGCACCAACAACCTTTCAAAGAGAAGTTATAGGAATCTTTTCTGATATGCTTAATGACTCTATGGAAATTTTTATGGATGATTTTACCCCTTATGGTGTTTCTTTTCAGGAAGCACTACAAAACCTTAAGAAAGTACTTAAACGATGTATACAAGCCCACCTCTCCTTAGGTATAGAAAAATGTCATATGATGATGAGTGAAGGACTAGTGCTTGGACATTTTATCTCGTCTCAAGGAATTCAGGTAGACCCGTCCAAGATACAAATCATTAAGGATCTTCCTACTCCTAAAACCCAAACAGAGGTAAGAAGTTTTCTAGGACATGCTGGATACTACAGAAGATTTATCAAAAAAAATTCCAAAATAGCTTCTCCTCTGTTTGTGCTACTGATGAAAAATTATGAATTCAAATGGACTAATTCTTGCCAGGAAGCATTTAATACACTTAAATATTAGTTATCTACAACTCCTCTTCTTAGAGGACCTGATTGGACACTTAACTTTCATATATCCTTTGATGCTTCAGATACTGCAATAGGAGATGTCTTGGGATAAGAAGAAAATCATCTCCCTTATGCTATTTATTTCATCAGCAAGAATATGACTCCTACTGAACTCAATTATACAGTTACCGAAAAGGAATTCTTAGCATTTATCTATGCTATTAATAAATTTAGACATTACTTCACTGGATACTCTACTTTTGTCCATACTGATCACTCAGCTATCAAATATCTAATGAACAAATCTATCACAAATGCTCGAGTCACCAGATGGTTACTATTATTGCAAGAATTTGATATTACAATTGTAGATAGACCAGGAAAAGAAAATGTAGTTGTTGATTTCCTTTCTTGGTTGACACCTGATGATGATACCCCAGTAGATGATTCCTTTCCTGATGAATATCTATTTGCAGTTTCTTCTCACTCACC
>ML799987.1:409727-433391 GCA_009831015.1 Picea engelmannii | reverse complement strand
TATTGGCCCTCACTTTTTAAAGATGCAAAGAAATATGTCTGGGCCTGTGATAGCTACCAAAGAATGGGCCAACCTAATCATAGAGATGAAATGCCATTAAACCCCCAGATAGTACTTGAACCATTTGAAAGATGGGCCTTAGACTTTGTAGGACCCATTAACCCCCCATCCAATAAAAAATATTACATAGTGGTCTGCATAGACTATATGACCAAATGGGTGGAAGCCAAAGTACTCCATAGAGCGACCGAAGAAGCAGTTATAGATTTCTTATTTGAAGACATCTTCATCAAATTTGGAGTGCCAAGAGAATTAGTTACAGATGGAGGGCCTCCTTTCACTTCTCATAGTTTTAAAGCCACCCTTCAAAAATATCATATTCAACACAGAATGACTACATCATACCATCCCCAAGCCAATGGACAGGTGGAAAGAACAAATAAAGTAATAGAAGCCATTCTCACAAAAACAATGAAAGAAAATAGAAAGGATTGGTCTCACAGACTCCCTGAAGCATTATGGGCCTACAGAACTACCTGGAGAAATACTACATGATTCTCTCCCTATGAATTAGTTTATGGAAAAAGTGTTGTCTTTCCTGTGGAATTTGAAATCAAGACCTTAAGGACTGCTTTAGCTCTCAACCTTGATTTGAATGATGCAAAAACAACCAGTTTATAGCAGCTTAATGAATTGGATGAAAAAAGACTAGATGTCATTCATCAGACAACTATGATTCAACAACAAAGATCAAAATGGCATGACAAAGCTATCAAGCATAAGCAATTCCAAAAAGGTAACTGGGCCCTATTGTATGACTCTCGGTTCAAATAATTTTAAGGGAAACTACGAACAAGATGGCTTGGACCTTATGAAGTAGACATTGTTTTCCCCAATGGAATAGTAAGGCTCCTCACAATCGATGACTCTAAAACATTGTTACTTGTAAATGGTCATCGGCTCCGTCTGTACCAATGCCCTATTTCCAAAGAAGATTTTAAGGCCACATGTGTGGCAGACTCTCATTACCTCTTTTTAGAGGGGTCTTCTACTCCTCATTGCAATTAATTCTTTTTAATTCAATTTCTTTAGTATTAGACTAGATTTCGTTTACTAATAATCCTTGTCAAGAAATACCATGTTACAATCAATTTTTGCAGATTCTTGATAAAAGCACAGGCCTACTAAGAAAGGACGATCCTACTTTAAGAAGAGGCAAGATTTCCCATTGTTGAAACACTAATGTTCAACAACTTTTTGTTCTTTCTGCATTGCTGAAACACCACTATTCAACAACCTTTTAAATTTTTCCCATCGCTGAAACACAACTGTTTAGCAATTTTTCAGATCCTTTTCCTCATCACTGAAACACCACTATTCCACAATTCTTCACATTCTCCCACTACAGAAACACCACTGTCAGCAACCTTTCGCCATTTTCCCATTGCTGAAACACCACTGTCAGCAATCGTTCGCCATTTTTCCCATTGCCAAAACTCCACTGTTCCACAATTCTTCACATTCTGCCACTGCTGAAACACCACTGTCAGCAACCGTTCGCCATTCTCCCATTGCTGAAACACCACTGTCAACAACTTTTCACCATTTTCCTATTGAAAAAACAACACCGTTCAACAATTGTTTTGCCCTTCTTTCTATGGCTGAAACACCACTTCCTCAGCAGTATTTTGCAACATCACTCTTCAACAAACATTTCTCTGTTCTTCCTATAGCTGAAACACCAAGTTTTCGACATTTTCTGTCAATAAGATTTTGCGCTCTCATACTACATTTTGTCTTTCCAGTCAACAAATCCTTGATACAATTCATCTAACAAATCAAAAGTCTCCACCACGGCCACTACAAAACTATTATGGACAGGCATTATATTTTGTTTGAAGTACGAATCAAAAGGTAAAGGTGAGGTATGTAAATTCTGTGTAAATACAATTAAGATATTGTTAATGAGAAGATTCCAAATCATTATTACCACTCATGTAAAATCATTATTAGCCGCACTTGAAGGGGGGGAGGAAATATCAAACTTTTATACCATCATTTCACACGAATTAACCACCGCCATTCCTATTTACCATCCTTTCGTTTGTTTCACCACCATTTGCATGCCTTCACTCAAAAAAATTACTCTGCATAGAAGTTGTTACTCGACTCTTTGATGATGTATTTTACTGAGTTGTTAGCTATGGGAGGCTCTGTTATACGGTACAAACCCACCACGACAACCCTGTTAGAACTGTATCTAGAAGCCTATCAAATTTTTCTGCAGGCAGGATGGCTCAGTTATTTTCAAAGGCTCCAGGGATTTGATCAACAACAGGTTCTGCAATTTGCTCGAAATCTCCAGGAAGATCACTCCATTGTCCAAGGGGTTCAGATTTCAGTTACAGAAGAGGATATAGCACAGGTTTCGGGTCTCCCTACAAATGGCATTCACTTGTTCAGCCGCAAACATATCATCCTGAATGCCTAAAAGGATTTCCTCTTGCCAGGGGAACAAATTGAACCTAAAGGCCAGGGTGTCCGACTCAGCTCGTTTCCACCTCCATGGCCGGAAGTTGCAAAATTCGTCAAAAACTACCTTACCTATGAAGGTCGATACCAAGTAGTCTACCAGCATGATTTTGTCTTGTTGTCTCATTTACGGCATGCCAGATTGGTGAACATTCCTTATTATCTGCTCGGTTGTCTTAAAAATATGTCGCACTACTGTAAAAAGGCTAAATATCCCGCCCTTTCACTCACCCATCACCGTCTCATTCAACTTCTTATCCAAAAGGGTTTTGCCCAACAAAACCCTCCACTAAACAACCCACCTGTAGATCCCCAAGAAGCTGCTGAAATTCCTGAAAATCTTCAGGAACAACAACCACAAAACCCTCCAGATTCTCCAGAAATACCTAACAGTCTGCCTACAGACCCAATCAATCCAATTAACCCCCCTACCATACCAAGCCCACCCCACATTTTACCAGAATCATCCACTCCTGCTCTTCATATTCTTAGTGATGATTATGAACTAGACAATTCTCCCTGTCCCGTCATTGAGGAAAATCCCCCACATAAACGAAAGAAAATTCCTTTCTTTCCACCCTTTTTACGAAGAAAATGAACAAGGGCCTCAACAAGGGAAACCACTACTGCCATTTCCCTAAACCCCCAACCCATCCGACTAATACCCCGTACACCTCCAACCTCCCAAATGCCAGAATCCTTGCCTATTCCACCCACGGGCATTGAAACACAAAGACCAGAGGCTCAACGGGTTGCGACATCATCTGTTTCAAATTTAGTAGCTGAAACACAAGAACCAGCTACTCATCAAGTAGTTGAAACACAAGAACCAACTACCCATTTAGTAGCTGAAACACAATAAACAACTACTCATCAAGTAGCTGAAACACAAGAACCAGCTACTCATTCAGTTGTTGAAACACAAGAACCAACTATAGCTGTCACACAAGAACCAACTACAGTTGAAACACAAGAACCAGCTATTGATATTGATACTGAGATACAGGAATCAGAGGTCCAGGGTGTTGCAACATTACTTTCCTTACATCAAGAAGATGAAACACAAGAAGCAACTGTCGATCATGTAGCTTCTCCACAAGAACCAACTAGTGCGGCTGTGACTGCTACACAAGAACCAGTCACCCCTCAACTAGAACCAACAATGGCCTCTGTCTTACAAGAAAATGAGTTCCTAAAATCTGAACTAGAATCCTACAAGCAAGAGCTAGCCGCAACAAAGGAAGCCTATGAGAAGGAACTTAGTTTGTACACCCTAGCTCACACAGCGACCATGTCAGAGGGAACTACAACAGAGAATCCGTATAGACAATATATGTGCAATGAATGTGGGGACATCTACTATCAAGCAGGCTACAAAGTAATTCAAATTCCAATGCCAGGAGCTCCCCCTTCTCCTTCAACTTTTGCAGTCAAAGAAGAACACCCTGTCGTTACACAAGAACCAGCAGGACCTTCTAAAATTAAGACTAAGCCCTGGCCTGCAACAAATGTCAAATCTGAAATCCTTGCTTTTGTTAAAAAAGCTATACAAACATTGCCTATTGATGAATATGCCCCTCCCATCCAGATCAATACCCACACCTTTGTGGAACAAGCCAATTAGACCCTACCTCAACCTACTACTTGCAATGCTGAAACATAAACTCAGCCATGGGATGAGCAGGCAATAATAGAAAAATGGAAAAAAGAGTTTGTTGTTACACAGGCCAAAATCCTGCAGGAACAAAGACAAATATGGATAAATCATACCTACTCAAATTGGGAAGCTTTGGAGCAAACACGCCAGGAATCTCATGCCCTTAAGAAATAGAACAAAGAGCTAAAAGGCAGATTTCTCCTGATATTTGACTTGGCACAAAAGCTATTGGTTGCAAGGAAACCATCCTGCAATTACTCCTTGTTCCTCATGGAACGACTTACATGGTTTCAGATCAAATCAATCATAGAAGGCAGACCCCATGCAGTGTTACATCCAACAGATTTTGTTAAAACCTTTGCAGAAGCCTTTGCTATGGATCAACACCTCCTCTGTGAGGCATATTTTCATAATGAGGCCATCCATGAGAATCGACGGCTTAACCTTAACCCTCTTGTCGGTGACATATAGATCCGGGCACTCACCTCCTTCCTTAACAATCAAATTATATGGCAGGATGACTTCCTAGTTGCCAAGAAAAATGAGGATAACTGCCTTCTCTGGATAAGGCCAGAACCACAAAATGTTGCCACCTTTGTTACAGAGTATTATCAAATCAGCATTGCCAGCACTTCATTAAATCAACAGAGATTGCTTCTCTACAGGAAAACAACATGTTTTGGCAACAATCTACTGAGAAAAGACAGGAACACAATCCTTTTAGCCCCACTAATCTTGAGATAGCAATCTCCAGGGTACCTAACTACATCAAGTGTGTTCAACAATGTGTTGAAAGCTAGATAGGGTACCAGTTTCATTTTCCTATCCTCTGGTTTCCAGCAGAGAAATATCAAGTCCATTATAAGTTGCTCAAGAAGGCCGAAACAATAGCTTGGCAAAGGTTACAACGCGTTCAAGGGTTCAGAGCTCCAACAGACATCGCCTTCCATAGCTATTTCTTGAGTAACTTGCACGCTCAGAGTCGGTATTTAGATTGTGATTTAGAGTGAAGTTACCTGAGGACATGCAACATTTTAAGTTGGGGGGGATGTTAGGATCATACAATGTACCTTTTTGCTCACACTTTTTGCTACCTTTACACCCTTGTTTCACTCACATTTAAAATCACATTATAACCTTACCCTATCTTTCCAAAGGTATACAACATCTTTTCTCTTTACTATATGTTTAATCTGCTTTGCATATAATTTTACATTACTCTCGTACTTAACCATTGATCAGAAATGTATAAGTGATGAAACAGTTCGAACTGTAGATTAGCATTGAGGCCTGTTGCTGAAATAGTTAAAGCATGCAACCCCTGTGGCTGAAACAGTTTGTGGACTATGATGCTAAAACAACAATTCACACAGAAGAAGCTACTACACTCTCCGTGGTCTACGATGCTGAAACAACAACTCACACAGAAGAAGCTGCTAAATTCTCTGTGGTCAACAATGATGAAACAACAAATCACACAGAAGAAGTTGTTACATAGTGTGTAGTCAATGATGATGAAACATCAACTCACACAGAAGAAGTTGTTACACAGTCCGTGGTCTACGATGCTGAAACAACAACACAAAACTGTTACATTGACCACAGCAGTCGCACCTTGAGCTAACATTAACCGTCGTTGTTTCCTGAGACCAAGTTGCTAAAATAGTCAGAACGCAAATCCCGTGGCTGAAACAAACTGTGATTTGCGATGTTGAAACAACATACAACAACAGTAAAAAGAAGACAAATAAAGAAGTTGTTACTCCAGCCGCAACAGAAACAACTCTCTCATCACTTGTAATATCATTCTGTTGCAGGAGACTAGGATATCCTATTCCAGTTTAGAAAGTTGATCCGACTAAGAATAGGACTCATATGTACACCTATAAATTGTTTATCAAATTGTATCAAAGGGATTCTCCTCTTTAAATAAGAGGAAATCATCATTAGAGAGGACCTTCTATTTTTTCTAAGAAAGGATTTATAGAGAGGGATGTGTTTTACGTCAGATTGTAATATGATACAATTGACAGATGAATAAAAGACTGTTCTGAGTATTTCCCTCTATTTCCTTCCATTTCAGGGGAATCTTGTGAGAAGGGAGGGCCCACCTTCTTCACAAGATTCACCCATTAGCTTTATAGTGTGTTAGTATTATTTCTGTTCATGCCTTGATTAAATTATGTTTTGCTGAAACACTACTTTATTGTACTCTGTTTTGCTGAAACACTACTTTTTGCTGAAACTCTGCTTTACTGATTGTTACATTGATTTCATATGATTCATGCTTGGGTAACTGTTAAACATTCTAGTTATCAATCCTATTTGGTGAATTTATGAAAGCTTGATAATCAGGGGCATGTGCTGAAGATTCTTGCTTGGGGAATAGGGTCATGTTCTCTGTTAGAGATAGTTAGCCTTCAGTGCATGTCAATTATTTCAATTAGTAATGAGTTTATGAAAGTGTGTTAATCAGAAACAGGTGTTGAATATTCCTGCTTGGGGAATAGGGTCTTTTTCTCTGTTAAGCGGTAGTTAGTCTTCAGTGTATGTCAATCATTTCAATTAGCAATGAGTTCATAAAAGTGTGGTGATCGGAAACAGGTGATGAAGATTCCTGCTTTGGGAATAGGGTCATGTTCTCTGGTTATAGAATAGTTGGTCTTTCCTTTTGAAGTGTCTTGAATGATTTCTTTTCCAGTTTGTTATCTCTTTAATGTAATCCAAGATTCTTTGGACAATTATTTCTTTAAACATTGAACTTTGCAACATGTAGATTTATTTCCTGTAATTCAAGTTAAGAACTTCAGTTTGTTCAAGGCAAAGTGTGATTAATATGTTTTTATTACAACTCTAGGTTTCTTTTGAGATTGAGCATATATAGTGCGTGGTTACCTTTGAAATAAACAGACTTCCCTGGGTTGACAATTTATGTAGCACTTGATTGTTTAGTTAAATAAGTAATTATAGTGACCAACATTTTGGTGCCGTTGCCGGGGAAGGTAATTATAGATTTCAAAAGCACTTATGATTTTTCAGATACAAAGATTGCATGAGAGGACATGGAGACCCCAAAGACACTGACCCTACAGGTGGCAGGGGCAGAGGAAGAGGAGGAAGAAAGACTTATATTGATGAGATTATATGAAAGTCTGAATCTGCTGCTCAATGACCAAACTCTCGGAAACCAAAATCCCAACCTTCATTTCAAGAAAACTTTGAGACGAGGAAAGAAGTTTGGAGTCCTGAGACAGTCGAGAAACCAGTAGGAAACATTGAGGACAAAGCAAGCGCAGCAGGGGAGAAGACAGAAGAAAACATGGATGAGTACAATGAAGAATTGCATCATGAAGAACGGGCAGGTCTTGAAGGAGAGGTAAATGATGAAAACTCTTTTTCCACATTAGGATTTCCTATTGGTGATCTTCCTAGAGGGGTATCCCCCATGAAGAACATTCCACTCTCAGCACTACCTAACTTTCATGGTTTGTCTTAAGAGGATCCTGATGAATTCCTTTTTGAGTTTGATATATTATGCAGAAGTTATGATTACATTTCCAATGCTAAAAAATTAAAACTATTTCCAACAACATTGAAAGGAAATCCACTAATATGGTTCATGAGTCTTTGAGGCCATGTAATCACAACATGGGACCAAATGAAACAGAAATTCCTGAATAAATACCAGGACTATTGTTGAACAAGAGAAAAAAGGGAGGACCTATTTAAGATGATGCAGAAAGAGGATGAAAATATGGAAGACTTTGTAGAAAGGCTACAGTATAATCTACAAAGATCCAGTCACCCCAATGTAAGTAAAGATATTCTTAAAAACATATTATTAAAAGGAGTAAGGGAAGATTGTCTAGATATGTTGAATATGCTTGTAAAATGGGACATATCTAAGAAATCATACGATGAAATTGTTAACCTATGTAAAATATGTTCAAGAGGAGCTTCAAGAAATAGATCAAATAACAGGGGCACCACATTTTCAAGAGTCAAAAAATCAGCCAGTGGGGGAGAAACAAGAGCCGAAATAGGTAATTTACTTGAAGGTTTTAAAACTGAAATGTTAAGCTCTTTTGCCTCACAAATTGACACCCTGTAGATTCAAAAGAAGCAAGCAGAAGCAGAAGTAGCCCTGTCCATATTTTGTTCTAAATGCAGAGACAAGCACCCAGGAAGGGAATGTCCATTGGACAAAAAACCAATCTGCACCATCTGTGATAAATATCATGAAACTCAACAATGTCCATCTTTACCAGGGATCAAGGTAGCATTACAACCAACTGATGAATAAGTTGAAACTGTCTATTTGTTGACACAGAGAAGGCAATGGCAACCGCGGGGACAAGGTATGAATTCTAACATGCCATTTACATCTTCTAATCGTTGGAATAATTATCCTTCTTCCAATCAAATGAGTTACCCTCCCTATAATCAAATGTAATATGTAAATCAAATGAATTACCCACCCATGCAACAAACTAACCCACCTTTTGTTGATCCATCAATGTGGACTCCTTGGCCTCCAAAACAACAACAGCCGTATCAGAACCAATGGAATCCAAATTGGAGAGGACAACAACCCCCCTTCCCAAATCAATTACCTCAATCACAATTTCTGCAACCACTCTCCTTACCATCAGGTACTCCACCAAACAATCAGATGATGAGACCCCAGCTACCTGTACAACCTAACCCTAACCCCAATAATAAAGCTGTGCAGTGCATTGATATTCATAACCAGTCTACATTTTCTCTTCTCCCTGCGCAATGCAATGATATTCATTTACTATCTGGGAGAATAGTAGAACCTATCATAGCCGATGTTACCTCTTCTGATAAAGAGGAAACAAAATAGCATGATGTACCTGAAGAGGTACAATCATCCTTTAACAATGCTGCTGAAACAACAAAACCACCATTTTCTGAGTGTTTAGCTTTGACTAAAATGCCTGAGCCACCTGCTTTCAATATTCTAGGGGAATTACAAAATCGTTATGTCAAAATTCCTCTATTACAAGCACTCTGAGATGTACCAATTTATGCCAGGACTATGCGAGACATCTATGTTAAGAAACCTGGTAGGAAAATTAAGGATCCCCTCGTAGTCCATGTTATGGGTGACTTGTCTGCACTGATGTCAGGTAAAGTTCCCCCAGTTAAATATGGTGATCCTGGCCACCCTATCGTCTCAGTACAAATTGGAAAAATGATAATCCCTCGAGTCCTGGTAGACTTAGGTGCCGCTATCAATATCATGAATCTGGAAACCTCACAACTACTACAACTGCAAAATGAAACCAGAGACACCCCAACTATCCTAGAATTAGCTGACCGCTCCACAATCAAACTGGAGGGAGTCATTGAAGATCTAATTATCTCAGTGGAATCCTAGAATTATCCAACTGACTTTGTGGTATTACAACCCAAAACAAAGTTGGGGGGCCACCCTTTAATTTTGGGCAGGCCTTGGCTAGCCATATCAGATGCTTTCATCAGTTGTAGATCAGGTTCAATGACAATTTCTAACGGTTACGAGACTAAACAATTTACCCTCTACCCTCACGCTACACCCATGATTAATAATGATAATTCTGTATGGGTAGACTTTGATGATCAACTTACTCAACCCATCTTGACTATCAGACAATCTCTAAGAGTTAAAAACGTCACTGAGGATGAAGTAATTAATAATTTTATTTGTGAACCCTCCTCCGTGACTCCAGAAACTCACAACCAGCTAGCTGCACTTTTAGAGTCAGATAATCAGGAAAACCTTGAATCTGAGAACCCACCTCAAACACCTGCCAGAATCTCTTCTAAAAGCATACCAGTAGAAATTGAACCCAACAAAACACTAAACATAAACCCCAACCTGACAGATGCTGAAACACAACAATTAATGAAGTTACTTCTTGAACATAAAGAAGCATTCGCTTGGGACTATACAGATATGAAAGGAATCTCTCCTGACTTATGTACTCATCGTATATATATCAAGGAGGATTGTCGACCGATATGCCAATCTCAATGACGAATGAACCCTAATTTAAAAGAAATCCTAAAAAAAGAACTTCAAAAATTGTTCAATGCAGGGTTTATATATCCTATATCAGACAGTGAATGGGTGTCCCTGTTGGTAATAGTTCCTAATAAAAATGGAAAATGGAGAGTATGTGTCGACTACAGAGCCTTAAATAAAGCAACTCAAAAAGATCACTTTCCATTACCATTCATTGATCAAGTGTTAGACAGTTTGTCAGGGAAGAAATTTTTCTCATTTTTAGATGGTTTCAGTGGGTATAATCAGATCAAAATTGCACCTCAAGATCAAGATAAAACCACTTTTACTAGCCCTTGGGGAACTTTTTCTTATATAGTTCTCCCATTTGGACTATGTAATGCACCAACAACCTTTCAAAGAGAAGTTGTAGGAATCTTTTCTGATATGCTTAATGACTCTGTGGAAATTTTTATGGATGATTTTACCCCTTATGGTGTTTCTTTTTAGGAAGCACTACAAAACCTTGAGAAAGTACTTAAACGATGTATACAAGTCCACCTCTCCTTAAGTACAGAATAATGTCATATGATGATGAGTGAAGGAATAGTGCTTAGACATTTGATCTCATCTCAAGGAATTCAGGTAGACCCATCCAAGATACAAGTCATTAAGGATCTTCCTACTCCCAAAACCCAAACAGAGGTAAGAATTTTTCTAGGACATGCTGTATACTACAGAAGATTTATCAATTTTTTTTCCATAATAGCTTCTCCCCTGTTTGTGCTACTGATGAAAAATGTTGAATTCAAATGGACTAATTCTTGCCAGGAAGCATTTAATACACTTAAACATAAGTTATCTACAACTCCTATTCTTAGAGGACCATATTGGACACTTCCCTTTCATATATCCTCTGATGCTTCAGATACTGCAATAGGAGTTGTCTTGGGACAAGAAGAAAATCATCTCCCTTATGCTATTTATTTCATCAGCAAGAATATGACTCCTGCTGAACTCAATTATACAGTTGTCGAAAAGGAATTCTTAGCAGTTATTTATGCTATTAATAAATTTAGACATTACATCACTGGCTACTCTACTTTTGTCCATACTGATCACTCAGCTATCAAATATCTAATGAACAAATCTATCACAAATGATCAAGTCACCAGATGGTTACTATTATTGCAATAATTTGATATTACAATTGTAGATAGACCAGGAAAAGAAAATGTAGTTGCTGATTTCCTTTCTCGGTTGACACCTGATGATGATACCCCAGTAGATGATTCATTTCCTGATGAATATCTATTTGCAGTTTCTGCTCACGCACCTTGGTATGCAGACATCGCTAACTACTTGGTAGCAGGGAAATTACCACCACACCTATCCCACTGAGAGAAAATAAGAATCATTCAACAAAGTGCTCGGTATAGTTGGATAAGTGGGTGTCTTTTCCATATAGGACCTGATCAAGAAATCCGAAGGTGCATTAGATAAGATGAGGTTTATGACCTACTAAAATCTTGTCATGATGGCCCTTGTAGAGGGCATTTTGCTGATAAGAGAACAACACATAAAATTCTCAGGATGGGGTATTATTGGCCCTCACTTTTTAAAGATACAAAGAAATATTTATGGGCCTGTGATAGCTGCCAAAGAATGGGCCAACCTAATCATAGAGATGAAATGTCATTAAACCCCTAGATAGTACTTGAACCATTTGAAAGATGGGCCTTAGACTTTGTAGGACCCATTAACCCCCCATCCAATCAAAAAGTTTACATAGTGGTCTGCACAGACTATATGACCAAATGGGTGGAAGACAAAGCACTCCATAGAGCGACCAAAGAAGGAGTTATAGATTTATTATTTGAAGACATCTTCATCATATTTGGAGTGCCGAGAGAATTAGTTACATATGGAGGACCTCCTTTCACTTCTCATAGTTTTAAAGCCACCCTTCAAAAATATCATATTCAACACAGAATGACTACAACATACCACCCCCAAGCCAATGGACAGGTGGAAAGCACAAATAAAGTAATAGAAGCCATTCTTACAAAAACAGTGAAGGAAAACATAAAGGATTGGTCTCACAGACTCCCTGAAGCATTATGGGCCTACAGAACTACCTGGAGAAATACTACAGGATTCTCTCCCTATGAATTAGTTTATGGAAAAAGTGTTGTCTTTCTTGTGGAATTTGAAATCAAGACCTTAAGGACTTCTTTAGTTGTCAACCTTGATTTGACCGATGCACAAACAACTAGGTTATAACAGCTTAATGAATTGGATGAAAAAAGACAAGATGCCATTCATCAGACAACTATGATTCAATAGCAAAGATCAAAATGGCATGACAAAACTATCAAGCATAAACAATTCCAAAAAGGTAACTAGGCCATACTGTATGACTCTCGGTTCAAAGAATTTCAAGGGAAACTACGTACAAGATGGCTTGGACCTTACAAAGTAGACACTATTTTCCCAAATGGAACAGTAAGGCTCCTCACAATCGATGACTCTAAAACACCGTTACTTGTAAATGGTCATCAGTTCTGTCTGTACCAATGCCCTATTTTCAAAGAAGATTTTAAGGCCACATGTGTGGCAGACTCCCATTACCTCTTTTTAGAGGGGGCTTCTACCCCTCATCGCAATTAATTCTTTTTAATTCAATTTCTTTAGTATTAGACTAGATTTCATTTACTAATAATCCCTGTCAATAAATACCATGTTACAATCAATTTTTGCAGATTCCCGATCAAAGCACATGCCTACTAAGAAAGGACGATCCTACTTAAATAAGAGGCAAGCTTTCCCATTGTTGATGCACCAATGTTCAACAACTTTTTTCTCTTTCTCCATTGCTAAAACACCACTGTTCAACAACCTTTTGACTTTCTCCCATCACTGAAACACCATTGTTCAACAATTTTTCACATCCTTTTCCTCATCGCTGAAACACCATTGTTCCACAATTCTTCACATTCTCCCACTGTTGAAACACCACTGTCAGCAACCTTTCACCATTTTCCCATTGCTGAAACACCACTGTCAACAACCGTTCGCCATTTTTCCCATTGCCGAAACTCCACTGTTCTACAATTCTTCACATTCTCCCACTGCTGAAACACCACTGTCGACAACTGTTCGCCATTCTCCCATTGCTGAAACACCATTGTCAGCAAATTTTCTCCATTTTCCTATTGACGAAACAACACCGTTCAACAGTTGTTTCGCCCTTCTTTCTATGGTTGAAACACCACATCCTCAGCAGTATTCTGCAACATCACTCTTCAACAAACATTTCTTTGTTCTTCCTATGGCTGAAACACCAACTTTTCGGCATTTTCTGTCAATAAGCTTTTGTGCTCTCATACTACATTTTGTCCTTCTAGTCAACAAATCCTTGATACAATTCATCTAACAAATCAAAAGTCTCCGCCACGACCACTACAGAACTATTATGGACAGGCATTGTATTTTGTTTGAAGTACAAATCAAAAGGTAAAGGCGAGGTATGCAAATTCTATGTAAATACAATTAAGCTATAGTTAATGAGAAGATTCCAAATCATTATTACCACTCATGTAAAATCATTATTAGCCTCACTTGAAGGGGGGGAGGAAATATCAAAATTTTATACTGTCATTTCACACGAATTAACCACCGCCATTCCTATTTACCATCCTTTCGTTTGTTTCACCAGCATTTGCATGCCTTCACTCGAAAAACTTACTCTGCATAGAAGTTGTTACTCGACTCTTTGACGATGTATTTTACTAAGATGTTAGCTATGGGAGGCTCTGTTATACGGTACGAACCCGCCACGAAAGCCCTGTTAGAACTGTATCCAGAAGCCTATCAAATTTTTCTGCAGGCAGGATGGTTCGGTTATTTCTAGAGGCTCCAGGGATTTGATCAACAACATGTTTTGCAATTTGCTCGAAATCTCGAGGAAGACCACTCCATTGTCCAAGGGGTTCCGATTTCAGTTACAAAAGAGGATATAGCACAGGTTTTGGGTCTCCCTACCAATGGCATTAGCTTCTTCAACCGCAAACATATCATCCTAAATACCCAGTAGGATTTCCTCTTGCCAGGGGAACAAATTGAACCTAAAGGTCAGGGTATCTGACTCAGCTCGTTTCTGCCTCCATGGCCGGAAGTTGCAAAATTCGTCAAACACTACATTACCTGCGAAGGCCGATACCAGGTAGTCTACCAGCACGATTTTGTCTTGTTGTCTCATTTACGGTATGCCAGATTGGTGAACATTCCTTATTATCTGTTCGGTTGTCTTAAAAATATGTCGCACTACTGTAAAAAGACTAAAGATCCCGCCCTTTCACTCACCCATCACCGTCTCGTTCAACTTCTTATCCAAAGGGGGTTTTCCCAACAAAAACCTCCACTAAACAACCCACCCATAGATCCCCAAGAAGCTGCTGAAATTCCTAAAAATCTTCAGGAACAACAACCACAAAACCCTCCAGATTCTCCAGAAATACCTAACAGTCCACCTACAGACCCAATCAATCCAATTAACCCCCCTATGATACCAAGCCCGCCCCACATTTTACCAGAATCATCCACTCCTGCCCTTCACATTCTTAGTGATGATTCTGAGCTAGACAATTCTCCCTGTCCCGTCATTGAAGAAAATCCCCCACATAAACGAAAGCAAATTCCTTTCTTTCCGCTCTTTTTAAAAAGAAAACGAACAAGGGCCTCAAAAAGGGCAGCCACTACTGCCACTTCCCTAAACCCCCAACCCATCCGACTAATACCCCGTACACCTCCTACCTCCCAAATGCCAAAATCCTTGCCTATTCCACCCACGGGCACTGAAACACAAAGACCAGAGGCCCAGTGGGTTGCGACATCATCTGTTTCAAATTTAGTAGCTGAAACAAAAGAACCAACAACTCATCAAGTAGCTGAAACACAAGAACCAACTACCCATTTAGTAGCTGAAACACAAGAACCAACTTCTCATCAAGGAGCTGAAACACAAGAACCGGCTACTCATTCAGTAGCTGAAACACAAGAACCAGCTATAGTTGTCACACAAGAACCATCTACAGCTGAAACACAAGAACCAATTGTTGATATTTATACTGAGATACAGGAATTAGAGGTCTAGGGTGCTGCAACATTACTTTCCTTACATCAAGAAGCTGAAACACAAGAAGCAGCTACCGATCCTGTAGCTGCTCCACAAGAACCAGCTAGTGCGGTTGTCACTGCTACACAAGAACTAGTCACCCCTCAACTAGAACCAACAATGGCCTCTTTCTTACAAGAAAATGAGTTCCTAAAATCTTAACTAGAAGCCTACAAGCAAGAGCTAGCCGCAGCAAAGGAAGCCTATGAGAAGGAACTTAATTTGTAAACCCTAGCTCGCACAATGACCATGCCAGAGGGAACTACAACATAGAATCTGTGTAGAGAATATATGTGCAGTCAATGTGGGGACATCTACTATCAAGAAGGTTAGAAAGTAATTCAAATTCCAATGCCAGGAGCTCTCCCTTCTCCTTCAACTTTTTCAATCAAAGAAGAACACCCTGTTGTTACACAAGAACCAACAGGACCTTCCAAAATTAAGACTGATCTCTGGCCTACAACAAATGTCAAATCTAAAATCCCTTATTTTGTTAACAAAGCTATACAAACATTTCCTATTGATGAATATGCCCCTCCCAGCCAAATCAATACCCACACCTTTGTGGAACAAGCCACTCAGACCCTACCTCAGCCTACTACTTGCAATGCTGAAACATAAACTCAGCCATGGGATGAGCAGGCGATAATAGAAAAATGGAAAAAAGAGTCTGTTGTTACACAGGCCAAAAGACTACAGGAACAAAGACAAATCTGGATAAATCATACCTACTCAAATTGGGAAGCTTTGGAGAAAACACGCCAAGAATCTCGTGCCCTTAAGAAATAGAACAAAGAGCTAAAAGGCAGATTGCTCCTGATATTTGACTTGGCACAAAATCTATTGGATACAAGGAAACCATCCTGAAATTACTCCCTGCTCCTCATGGAACGACTTACATGGTTTCAGATCAAATCAATCACAGAAGGCAGACCCCATGCAGTGTTACATCCAACAGATTTTGTTAAAACCTTTGCAGAAGCCTCTGCTATGGATCAACACCTCCTCTGTGAGGCATATTTTCATAATGAGGCCATCCTTGAGAACCGATAGCTTAACCTCAATCCTCTTGTCGGTGACATCCATATCTGGGCACTCACCTCCTTCCTTAACAATCATATTATATGGCAGGATGACTTCCTAGCTGCCAAGCACAATGAGGATAACCGCCTTCTCTAGATAATGCCAGAACCACAAAATGATGCCACCTTTGTTACAGAGTATTATCAGTTTTTAAAGAAACCAGGGATGACTCAACGCATTCAACAACTACAGACAACAGTGCTTCATGATTGTCAGCACTTTATTAAATCAACAGAGATTGCTTCTCTACAGGCAAACAACATGTTTTGGCAACAATCTACTGAGAAAAGACAGGAACACAATCCTTTTAGCCCCACTAATCTTGAGATAGCAATCTCCAGGGTACCTAACTACATCAAGTGTGTTCAACAATGTGCTGAAAGTTGGATAAGGTACCAGTTTCATTTTCCTATCCTCTGGTTGCCAGCAGAGAAATATCAAGTCCATTATAAGTTTCTCAAGAAGACCGAAACAACATCTTGGCAAAGGTTACAACGCATTCAAGGGTTCAGAGCTCCAACATACATCACCTTCCACATCTATTGCTTGAGTAACTTGCACGCTCAGAGTCGATATTCAGATTCAGATTCGGAGTGAAGTTGCCTGAGGACATGCAACATTTTAAGTTGGGGGGGATGTTAGGATCATACAATGTACCTTTTTGCTCACACTTTTTGCTACCTTTACACCCTTGTTTCACTCACATTTAAACTCACATTATCACCTTACCCTATCTTTCCAAAGGTATACAACATCTCTTCTATTTACTATATGTTTAATCTGTTTTGCATATAATTTTACATTACTCTCGTACTTAACCATTGATCAGAAATGTATAAGTGCTGAAACAGTTCGAACTGCAGATTATCATTGAGGCCTGTTGCTGAAACAGTTAAAGCACGCAACCCCTGTGGCTGAAACAATTTGTGGACTACGATGCTGAAACAACAACTCACACAAAATAAGCTACTACACTCTCTGTGGTCTACGATGCTGAAACAACAACTCACACAGAAGAAGCTGCTACATTCTCCATGGGCAACAATGCTGAAACAACAACTCACATAGAAGAAGTTGTTACACATTCTGTGGTCAACGATGTTGAAACAACAACTCACACAGAAGAAGATGTTACACAGTCCATGGTCTACGATGCTGAAACAACAACAGAAAATTGTTACATTGACCACAGCAGCCGCACCTTGAGCTAGCATTAACCATCGCTGTTGCCTGAGACCAAGTTGCTGAAATAGTTAGAATGCAAATCCTATGGCTGAAATAGCCCACGATTTGCGATGCTGAAACAACATACAACAACAGTAACAAGAAGACAAATAAATAAGTTGTTACTCCAGCCGCAACAACAACACCTCACTCGGCATTTGTAATAGCATTCTGTTGCGGGAGACTAGGATATCCTATTCCAGTTTAGAAAGTCGATCTGACTAAGAATAAGACTCAGATGTACACCTGTAAATTGTTGATAAAATTGTATCAAAGGTATTCTCCTCTTTAAATAAGAGGAAATCATCATTAGAGAGGACCTTCTGTTTTTTCTAAGAAAGGATTTACAGAGAGGGACGTGTTTTACGTCAGATTGTAATATGATACAGTTGACAGATGAATAAAAGACCGTTTTGAGTATTTCCCTCTAGTTCTTTCCATTTCAGGGGAATATTGTTAGAAGGGAGGGCCCACCTTCTTCACAAGATTCACCCATTAGCTTTATAGTGTGTTAGTGTTATTTCTGTTCATGCCTTGATTAAATTATGTTTTGCTGAAACACTACTTTACTGAACTCTGTTTTGCTGAAACTCTGCTTTACTAATTGTTACATTGATTTCATTTGATTCATGCTTGGGTAACTGTTAATCATTCTAGTTAGCAATCCTGTTTGGTGAATTTATGAAAGATTGATAATCAGGGGCAGGTGCTGAAGATTCCTGCTTGGGGAATAGGGTCCTGTTCTCTGTTAGAGATAGTTAGCCTTGAGTGCATGTCAATTATTTCAATTAGTAATGAGTTTATGAAAGTGTGTTAATCAGAAATAGGTGCTGAAGATTTCTTCTTGGGGAATAGGGTCTTGTTCTCTGTTAAGAGGTAGTTAGTCTTCAGTGTATGTCAATCATTTCAATGAACAATGAGTTCATAAAAGTGCGGTGATCAGAAATAGGTGCTGAAGATTCCTTCTTTGGGAATAGGGTCCTGTTCTCTGGTTATAGAATAGTTGGTGTTTCCTTTTGTAGTGTCTTGAAGGATTTCTTTTCCGGTTTGTTATTTTTTTAATGTAATCCAGGATTCTTTGGAAAATTATTTCTTTAAACATTGAACTCTGCAACAAGTAGATTGATTTCCTGTAATTCAAGTTAAGAACTTCAGTTTGTTGAAGGCAAAGTGTGATTAATATGTTTTTACTACAACTCTAGGTTGCTTTTGAGATTGAGCATATATAGTGCGTGGTTACCTTTGAAATAAACAGACTTCCCTGGGTTGATAATTTATGTAGCACTTGATTGTTTAGTTAAATAAGCAATTATAGTGACCAACATTTTGGCGCCATTGCCAGGGAAGGTAATTATAGATTTCAAAAGAACTTATGATTTTTCAGATACAAAGATTGCATGAGAGGACACGGAGACCCCAAATACACTGACCCTATAGGTGGCAGGGGCAGAGTAAGAGGAGGAAGAAAGACTTATATTGATGAGATTATATCAAAGTCTGAATCTGCTGCTCAACGACCAAACTCTCGAAAACCAAAATCCCAACCTTCATTTCAAGCAAACTTTAAGATGGGGAAAGAAGTTTGGAGTCTTGAGACAGTCAAGAAACCAGTAGGAAACATTGAGGACAGAGCAAGCGCAGCAGAGGAGAAGACAGAAGAAAACATGGATGAGTACAATGACGAATTGCATCATGAATAACAGGCAGGTCCTGAAGGAGAGGTAAATGATGAGAACTCTTTTTCCACATTAGGATTTCCTATTGGTGATTTTCCTAGAGGGGTAGCCCCCATGAAGAACATTCCACTCTCTGCACTACATAGTTTTCATGGTTTTTCTTCAGAGGATCCTGATGAATTCCTTTTTGAGTTTGATATATTATGCAGAAGTTATGATTACGTTTCCAATGCTAAAAAATTAAAACTATTTCCAGCAACATTGAAAGGAAATGCACTAAGATGGTTCATGAGTCTTGGAGGCCATGTAATCACAACATGGGACCAAATGAAACAGAAATTCCTGAATAAATACCAGGACTATTGTTGAACAAGAGAAAAAAAGGAGGAACTATTTAAGATGATGCAAAAAGAGTATGAAAATCTGGAAGACTTTGTAGAAAGGCTACAGTATAATCTACAAAGATCCAGTCACCCCAATGTAAGTAAAGATATTCTTAAAACCATATTATTAAAAGGTGTAAGGGACGACTATCTAGATATGTTGAATATTCTTGGAAAAGGGGACATATCTAAGGAATCATACGATGAAATTGTTAACCTATGTAAAATATGTTCAAGAGGAGCTTCAAGAAATAGATCAAATAACAGGGACACCACATTTTCAAGAGTCCAAAAATCAGCCAGTGGGGGAGCAACAAGAGCCGAAATAGGTAATTTACTTGAAGGTTTTAAAACTGAAATGTTAAGCTCTTTTGCCTCACAAATTGACACCCTGTAGATTCAGAAAAAGAAAGCATAAGCAGAAGTAGCCCTGTCCATCTTTTTTTCTAAATGCAGAGACAAGCACCCACGAAGGGAATGTCCATTGGACAAAAATCTAATCTGCACCATCTGTGATAAAGATCATGCAACTCAACAATGTCCATCTTTACCAGGGATCAAGGCAGAATTACAACGAACTGATAGAGAAGATGAAGTTGTCTATCTGTTGACACAGAGAAGGCAATGGAAACTGCGGGGACAAGGTATGAATCCTAGCATGCCATTTACATCTTCTAATCATTGGAATAATTATCCTTCTTTCAATCAAATGAGTTACCCTCTCTATAATAACATGAAATATCTAAATCAAATGAATTACCCACCCATGAAACAAACTAACCCACCCTTTGTTGATCCATCAATGTGGACTCCTTGGCCTCCACAACAACAACAACCATATCAGAACCAATGGAATCCAAATTGGAGAGGACAACAACCCCCCTTCCCAAATCATTTACCTCAATCACAATTTCTGTAACCACTCTCCTTACCATCAGGTACTCCACCAAACAATCATATGATGAGACCCCAGCTACCTATACAACCTAACCCTAACCCCAATAATAAAGTTGTGCAGTGCATTGATATTCATAACCAGTCTAAATTTTCTCTTCTCCCTGCGCAATGCAACATTATTCATTTACGATCTGGGAGAATAGTAGAACCTATCATAGCCGATGTTACCTCTTCTGATAAAGAGGAAACAAAAGAGTATGATGTACCTGAAGAGGTACAATCATCCTCTAACAATGTTGTTGAAACAAAAAAACCACCATTTCTTGAGCGTTTAGCTTTGACTAAAACGCCTGAGCCACCTGCTTTCAATCTTCTAAGGGAATTACAAAATCTTTATGTCAAAATTTCTCTATTACAAGCACTCCGAGATGTACCAATTTATGCTAGGACTATGCGAGACATCTGTGTTAAGAAACCTGGTAGGAAAATTAAGGATCCCCTCACAGTCCATGTTATGGGTGACTTGTCTTCACTAATGTCAAGTAAAGTTCCCCTAGTTAAATATTGTGATCCCGGCCACCCTACCGTCTCAGTTCAAATTGGAAAAATGATAATCCCTCGAGTCCTAGTAGACTTAGGTGCCGCTTTGAATATCATGACTCTGGAAACCTCACAATTGCTACAACTGCAAAATGAAACCAGAGACACCCCAACTATCCTAGAATTAGTTGACTGCTCCACAATCAAACTGGAGGGAGTCATTGAATATCTAATTATCTTAGTGGAATCCTTGAATTATTCAGCTAACTTTGTGGTATTACAACCCAAAACAAAGTTGGGTGGGCACCCTTTAATTTTGGGCAGGCCTTGGCTAGCCACAGCAAATGCTTTCATCAGCTGTAGATCAGGTTCAATGACAATTTCAAACGGTTACGAGACTAAACAGCTTACCCTCTACCCTCATGCTACACCCCTGATTAATAATGATAATTCGGTATGGGTAGAATTTGATGATAAACTTACTCAACCCATCTTGACTATCAGACAAACTCTAAACCTTAAAAACGCCACTGAGCATGAAGTAATTAATAATTTTATTTGTGAACCCTCCTCCGTGACTCCAGAAACTCACAACCAGCTAGCTGCACTTTTAGAGTCAGATAATCAGGAAAACCTTGACTCTAAGAACCCACCTCAAACACCTGCCACCATCTCTTCTAAAAGCATACCAGTAGAAATTGAACCTGACAAAACACTAAACATAAACCCCAACTTGACAGATGTTGAAACACAACAATTAATGAAGTTACTTCTTGAACATAAAGAAGCATTCGCTTGGGACTATACAGATATGAAAGGAATCTCTCCTGACTTATGTACTCATCGTATATATATCAAAGAGGATTGTCGACCGATTTGCCAATCTCAATGACGAATGAACCCTAATTTAAGAGAAATCCTAAAAAAAGAACTTCAAAAATTGCTCAATGCAGGGTTTATATATCCTATATCAGACAGTGAATGGGTGTCCCCATTGGTAATAGTTCCTAAGAAAAATGGAAAATGGAGAGTATGTGTCGACTACAGAGCCTTAAATAAAGCAACTCAAAAAGATCACTTTCCATTACTATTCATTGATCAGGTGTTAGATAGTTTGTCAGGGAAGAAATTTTTCTCTTTTTTAGATGGTTTCAGTGGGTATAATCAAATCAAAATTGCACCTCAAGATCAAGATAAAACCACTTTTACTAGCCCTTGGGGAACTTTTGTTTATAGATTTCTCCCATTTGGACTATGTAATGCACCAGCAACCTTTCAAAGTGCAGTTATAGGAATCTTTTCTGATATGCTTAATGACTCTATGGAAATTTTTATGGATGATTTTACCCCTTATGGTGTTTCTTTTCAGGAAGCACTACAAAACCTTGAGAAAGTACTTAAACGATGTATACAAGGCCACCTCTCCTTAAGTACAAAAAAATGTCCTATGATGATGAGTGAAGGAATAGTGCTTGGACATTTTATCTCATCTCAAGGAATTCGGGTAGACCCATCCAAGATACAAGTCATTAAGGATCTTCCTACTCCCAAAACCCAAACAAAGGTAAGAAGTTTTCTAGGACATGCTGGATACTACAGAAGATTTATCTATTTTTTTTCCAAAATAACTTCTCCCCTGTTTGTGCTACTGATGAAAAATGCTGAATTCAAATGGACTAATTCTTTCCAGGAAGCATTTAATACACTTAAACATCAGTTATCTACAACTCCTATTCTTAGAGGATCTGATTGGACACTTCCCTTTCATATATCCTCTGATGCTTCAGATACTGCAATATGAGCTGTCTTGGGACAAGAAGAAAATCATCTCCCTTATGCTATTTATTTCATCAGCAAGAATATGACTCCTGCTGAGCTCAATTATACAGTTACCGAAAAGGAATTCTTAGCAGTTATCTATGCTATTAATAAATTTAGACATTACATCACTAGCTACTCTACTTTTGTCCATACTGATCACTCAACTATCAAATATCTAATGAACAAATCTATCACAAATGCTTGAGTCACCAGATGGTTACTATTATCGCAAGAATTTGATATTACAATTGTAGATAGACCAGGAAAAGAAAATGTAGTTGTTGATTTCCTTTCTCGGTTGACACCTGATGATGATACCCCAGTAGATGATTCCTTTCCTGATGAATATCTATTTGCAGTTTCTGCTCACTCACCTTGGTATGCAGACAACACTAACTACTTAGTTGCAGGTAAGTTACCACCACACCTATCCCACCGAGAGAAAAGAAGAATCATTCAACAAAGTGCTGATATAGTTGGATAAGTGGGTGTCTTTTCCATACAGGACCTGATCAATAAATTCGAAGGTGCATTAGAGAAGATGAGGTTTATGACCTACTAAAAGCTTGTCATGATGGCCCTTGTAGAGGGCATTTTGCTGATAAGAGAACAACACATAAAATTCTCAGGATGGGGTATTATTGGCCCTCACTTTTTAAAGATGC
>ML799987.1:389668-408821 GCA_009831015.1 Picea engelmannii | reverse complement strand
ATCAAGTGCTCATCTGGAATATCGGTTACCTTTATATTCAATCTTTGGAAGTTCTCAATGTGCTCGGTAACTGAACCCTTTTGCTTGAGATTTATCAATTGGCTAAAGAAGGTATTGCTCCTTGTATCCTCATAGTATGCTATTATTTATTTCGTGAAAATTGTCCAAGTGACGAGTGATTTGCGAGAACAAAGCCATCGATACCATACAAATTGATTAGGTTCTAAATATAAAGAAGCAATTCGTACCTTTTGTGTATGTGGCACATTATGGAGATCAAAGAATTGCTCCATCTGAAGTATCCATGTGATTGGGTCCTTGCCATCAAACTTCCTCATATCAATCTTAGGAATGTGGTTGGTCTTCAAACCAAAGTTGGAGTTTCTCCATTCTTGATTCACATTCCTTGTGTCCTCATAATGAATTTCATGGAATGCATTTTCACTTTCAGGTGTCTTCTCTGTTATGAAAATTTTCAATACTTCCATGATCTCCCCTTTTAAACCGTCTATCTTAGTATCCAACTTAGCTTCCATTGAATCCATATTAGTATCCAACTTAGCTTCCATTGAATCCATCTTCTTTTGTAGTTCATTTATGTCCCTATGCATTTCTTCACCTTCATCAATAGTCTAATTAGGATTTTCTGGAGGCTTATTTGGTGTAGAAGGTCCCTTTTTCGGTGGCATGTTGGCCAAGTATCACTTTTGAATCTTGATTTTGAGGCGATTCTGCTAGACAATATTTATTCTGTTCTATCTCCCAAGTTTCCGCCCTTCTGGGTATGAAACTTTATTTTAGGTAGTTCTCTGATATTTCTTCTCTGCAATGCCACAGGTCTGATCAAAATTGGATGTTCCAAGTGGAATTTATGGTAACTTCCTCACAACTTGCCAATTTTTGGCCTTTCCAGGAGATCTCACTTGTATAGCATGCCCCACACCAAATAATTGATATCAAATTCTGAAACTCGCACCTAAAATACTACAGACTGTTCACGATCCAATGAAACCAGTCCCACTCAATTTTGATACTCTAGCAAGAAGTTATAATTGTTTTACCTGGAACATCTTTTTGAGACTAGTCAATAGGACTAGTCAGATACCCTATCATACACAAGGCGTATATACAAATTTAAGATGACCCAAAAGTTGAAATTTTTACCACAGATACCTTACTAATTTTTGTAAATGTTCTCTGGAGTTTAGGGTCTGAAATGTTACATAAATGTTTTTATAGTGGAAATTCCGCAATGACTCATTTCAGGATGATTCCATAAACCTATCTTGTACAGGCTGTATCTCCGAAATTATAAGGCCTCAGGAGATGAATTTTGAACCCAACGTACCTTGATCCGTCTACTAAATATTAACCAAGACGTTCCTTCTGAAACATTGTAGAAAAAAAGTTATAGCAAAAATTCCATGGTGTCTCAGATGTAGCATCGAAACCCCAAGACCTTGAGCTCAGATACCATATGTTAAGAACCAAACATCAATATAGCATAGAAAAACCTCAGGAAAAGTACTCAACGCCTTGAAAAAGAGATAATTTCAGATAATAAGCCTCTTCGAGGGGGTAACCTCCTTTTACCCCACTTAAATGTTCAAGTACAAGATGATTCAAAATGAAAATGTATCCTTGGTATATATAAAAGACTAGGAGGTATAATTACAACTAATGGCCTAAAGACGACATAAATAAAATAACATTACTAATCTAATATGCCCCAATTAAGGGTTAATTAGCCAATATTAGGGATCAACAGGGAAGAAAATGCTAAATATTTATTTTATGAGATCTGTCACAACATATTGGTACCTATTCGTGTAGCTATCTATGTCCACCCATTGCCCAAGATTTCAGAGAAGATTATTTGAAACTTAGGAACATTTGCAGACTTGTACATTGAAGATAACTTCTCTTACATTAGAGTATTCAGTTGCTCTGTTCCTCCCCATTCCCTTCCAAAATTTTCACCTGAGAGTCTGGTGTGCCGAGAAGTGTAATACCAAACAGTAACAGCAAGAATCACTAAGGAATTGAAAGAGTCTCAGAAAAAGGTATGGCCAACTTTTCCCATTCAGGTTGGTATGTTTACATTGTTAGATTTTGTTCATACGAAAACTGAGTCTGTAGCCTTGTAAGATGTCAAATTAGTTGGCATTGAACTCAAAATACATGATCCTCATAAGGTGGTAGAGAATCATTTGGCTCAATTCAACATGAAAAGATACATCCACAAAGAGTCTCCTTATGATGAAGTTTCCAGGGGAGATAGATCCTATGAAGAAGTTCAAAATAGATTTCAGACTCTGCCTCCTGACAAACAGGCTAGTTTCCTCATCTTCCAAAAGCATAGACGAAACAACTTTCCTAATATTTTACAAGGAGATTCAAGGCCCATTCCATCTTCCCAGTAAGCCAAACCCATAAAATCTCAGCCAAGTTTCTCCACTGAGAATGGAACTGAAGAATTATTGAAGAGTTCATATGGTTTATTTAAAGAGATAAAAACATCACTACTAGGTATAAATTATCAACATATATTAGCCCACTTTGAAGCTTTCATGAAGCAGGGACAAGTTTTCCGCCCTTCAAAACTAGTTACTTTTGTTGTCATCCCAAGTACAACAGGTCCAGAAAGCTCCACCGCACTTATCTCTTGTATTCTCTCATTAACTCCTTTAGCAACCAGTTTTGAAACTCCTAGTTCGAAGTTCGTTCACATAGATGAACTTACTCCTATATTTCCTGAAGAAATTCCTCCCTCAAGTTTCTTTTTCAACAAGAAAAGGAAATCTATTGTAAAGAAATAATCTCAGCAATAAGATGGAGTAGTTACTAAAAGGAAGAAAATAGAGTATGATGGAAAAGGCCAAAATGATCCTGAGTTTGCCAAAGAGGTTGGAGATTCACTAGTGGCCTTCGTCACTACCAACCATTTGTCAGTGGATACTCTGACAAAGCAATTGCAAAAAAAATCTCTCTTGGTGGAACAATTGCAGAATGAAATGAAAAGCACATAACAGACTGTTAGGAGCACAAATGAATCATGACATAGATCGAATTAGGTTAAGTTATCAACAACAGATTAAGCAGTTACAGGAGAAACTCGAGATAATTTACCAGAATTCACAGACCATGAAAGCCATGATTACTCCGTGGGACAGTTTGATAGAATAGTTGCAGGCCAAATTAGTCCTAATGGAGAACACAAAAATAGACAACACTTCTTTCAAAGCACAAGTATCTGAAATCAATGAGAAGTTTGAATTTGTCCAACAGGATCTATATCAAAAGGTGGATACTATCAGGAAATAAATAATTCTCTGAAAATTACTTAGGTGAAAGAAAAGGATTCATGTGTGGCTAGATCCAAGTTTCAGGAATTAATTATATGGAGGTAGAAATCCAATATCCCTGGTCTCGCCCATTTTTCACAATATGAACAAGTGAAGGGTGAAATGGCCTTGAAAGTTAGGGAGACGAACCTAGAAGAAATAAAGAAGCTTGCTAGAGAGGCAAATGAGGCTTGTCTGAATACCCTGTCTTATGTAGAAAAAACATTGGTTGAATTTGAAGGAAATGATATCTCAGAGGCACTGGGGAATATTGATCTAGGTGGATATCGGTGGCCACCCACCTTCTCCAACTGGCCCAAAACATGTTTCTGGCAATTTTGGTAATTTACTATTTTTAGCAGTTTTTAACTTCCGGGGCCATTTTGAGGCCCTAAACGATGTTTTTTTGGGAAACTGGGGAGCAACATGGATTATAGATCATGTTTCTCACCCAAAAGTTGTAGTTCTCGGATATATATTTCCAACGAGCTATCATGCGCCCCAAACGAAGATCGTATGCAAACGTTACGCCCCTGGGAAGTTGACGTATCAACTACCCCCATCGGGGCTGACAAACCTTTTGGATTTTCATCTTTCGGGGTTAGGGTTTTGGATTTTACTTATGTTAAAAAGTCCCTTATAGCCTCATTGTAATAATCATATTCTCACAGATGCGAGTATCCATCACATCTCTTCTCAGAGATAAGCTACCACCATTCTAGTGAGTCTTTCACTCTGTATTTTACAATCTCTGTACATTTATTTCATTAATAGAAATCATATATTACTGTATATCTGTGACTCTTGTTCTATTTCCGCTATATATCTATAATATTGTTGTCTCTCTTGCAATATCTCCAAATATTTATGTGTTATACATCTACTCTCATTTCGTGCCGAAAATAATCTGGATCAGTGGTATCAGAGCAGGCTGCTCTTGATCGTTTTCAGTGCATGTCCTCGACAAGGTCTGAGTATAACAAGTTGGGTCTCGATCTTGTCTCTCTTGAGGACAATTTCTCTCGCACACCCAAAAAACCCTCAATGGTGGAAGAAAATAAAAACGATGGAGCAGAGGATCCTATCAGTCTGTTGCTTGAGCAAGATCTCACGCGACAGAGGGACGAAATGATGGAGAATTTTTCCCACATCCTTCAACGTGTCCCGATAGCATCAGGCCCATCTTCATCAAGCGGCCACTTTGGAGGCACCTCGCCTTTCAAGGTATAGGTTAATTTTGATATTCCCGTATTTGAAGGTCAAATAGATGCAGATGCCCTAGATAAATGGTTAAATCTGCTAGAAGGTTATTTTTCTGTTCATAATTTTTCTGACAAGGAAAAGATCAGCTTCGCACTCCTTAAGGCTCTCCCCCATGTCAAACATTGGTGGGAAAATTAATGGGATCAGAGTTCCACAGAGGAGTCTGGAATATATGGGGCCGAGCCCACTTGGGATGTTTTTGTGGATGCGGCAAAGGAACAGTATTACCCTCTTGGAAACTATGAGGACCAGTACATGAGATGGACCAAATTGTGACAAGAGAGGGGCCAATCAGTTTCATAGTTCACCAATAGCTTCTATACCTTTCACACCAAGCTGGGTATCAAAGACTCTGAACGAAATTTGGTTTTGAAATACCGTGGGGCTCTACACAAATACATCCAAACTAAAATGGATTTTCTGGACATCTCATCACTCGGTGTTGCCTATCGATATGCTGTCAAAATCGAGCAGAAATTTAAGCACCAGAACAAACAGGATTTCGGGTTTGTAAATCCACAACAACCAAAGTATGAAAAAGACAGACCTAACAAACAGTCTCCCGAAAACCAATCCAAGCCACAGGAAAAGAAGGGTCACAGGAAGACAAAGAAGGACACCGAAAAATGGTGTGATTTCCACAAAATCCCTTGCCACAACACCGATGAATGTTGCACAAAACAGTCATTGGTGGCCAAGATCAAAGACAAGGAGCTGAACCCTGATTCAGAATCTGATTCTGAAAATACTGGTAAAAGAAATATCATCAACGCAGACCCCACTGCTATTTTCGCGACCGCAACAATTCAACCAGAAGAACCAACAGATCTAGAAGAGGGGGAACGCCTTTTTCATTCACAGATGTGGGTGAAGGTGACCCTGCTGCATTTTATTGTTGATAGTGGAAGTCAGAAGAACCTCATCTCAGCAGAGGTCCTCAAACAGTTGGGATTGTCAATAACACCACACCCGCAACCATACAACATCGGGTGGCTTCGCCAAGGATGAGATCTTCATGTCAGCCAGTAGTGTCGATTGTCATAAGACATCCAACCCTTCAAGGATGAGGTATTATGTGATGTTGCCCCACTGGATGTCTGTGATTTTCTCTTGGGCCAACCATATATGTGGAAATGCCATGCTATCTATGAGTCTCGACCCCATAGTGTCATTATTACTCTAGGGGGTCATCTCTACAGGATACCAAAGGTAGTTCCAAGTTCTGCCCCACCTAAACAGTGCCTCAAGGTAGTATCTCATACTACAAAATTCATCTTCTCCACAATTTGTTCAAAAGGTGAACAAAAGGATATTTCAACCACCACAACTTCGGCCCAAGCACCTTCTATCCAACAGAAGAAGGTCGACAAGATTGTAGAAAAACACAAAGATTCCTTCTGCACATAGTCATCTCATGTAGCCAGAATGGTTAAAAATTTCCAATCCTTACAACCACATGTTCATGATAACCTTCAATAAGCTAAGCAACACCACTTCTCTAGCAAGGCAAGCAGATCACCAAGATTCAGATTCAACAATCGCTTTCCCCTCTCCCCCGGGAACTCAACACAATGGAGACCATTTCTTCCTAAGGAGGGAGGATTTATCTAGGTGGATATCGGTGGCCACCCACCTTCTCCAACTGGCCCAAAACATGTTTATGGCAATTTTGGTAATTTACTATTTTTAGCAGTTTTTAACTTCCGGGGCCATTTTGAGGCCCTAAACGATGTTTTTTGAGAAAATGGGGATCAACATGTATCTTAGATAATGTTTCTCACCCAAAAGTTGTATTTCTTGGATAGATCTTTCCAACGAGCTATCATGCGCCCCAAACAGAGATCGTATGCAAAAGTTACGCCCCTGGGAAGTTGACGTATCAACTACCCCCATCGGGGCCCACAAACCTTTAGGATTTTCATCTTCCGGGGTTAGGGTTTTGGATTTTACTTATGTTAAAAAGGCCCTTAGAGCCTCATTGTAATAATAATATTCTCACGGATGCAAGTAGCCGTCACATCTCTTCTCAGAGATAAGCTACCACCATTCTAGCGAGTCTTTTACTGTATTTTACAGTCTCTGTACATTTATTTCGTTAATAGAAATTGTGTATTACTGTATATATGTGACTCTTGTTCTATTTCTGCTATATCTCTATTATATTGTTGTCTCTCTTGCAATATCTCTAAATATTTATGTGTTATACCTCCGCTCTCATTTCGTGCCAAAAATAATCTGGATCATGAAATAGAAATGAATAAGGAAAACTCCAGAAAAAATAAGGAAAATATTCAATCTATCATCCAACAGATGAATCAGATTGATTTGCTCAAGATTAATGAGTTGTTGGTGAATCCTAGTTTACAGTATCAAATTACATCCCAGGAAGTAAAGAAGATCCAGGAGAAGCTACCACTAGTACACAAGAAGGTGTTTGCCTTCGAATTGAACGAGAACATTGAAACTTCGAGATTTGTGGTAGCCTTGATGGATATGTGTACCCAGTTCAATGAACAGAGGAAAGCAAGTGTATCTGGGAGCATATGAACCGCCATCACATCAAACCATAACTCAACAATATATACGTTCTATTTTTCCATTCAAATTGTATTCTATATTTAGAGCAGATATTGTGGAAAGTCTAACTACTTTTAGTTGAGACAATATTTGTATAAATAGATAGATATTAGATCTATTCCTAGATGCTTCTAGCCTAATGTAAAAGAGAGAACTTATTGAATATCAATACAAGAGAAGACATATATTTTAGGTCTCATTTCATTTGAGTTATGTGTTTTCCCTGTGTTTTCATCTCTTGTTAGCTTCCTTCTGTAGTTATTGAAGAGTGAAACATTACAATTTAGTAATACATCTACTGTGATCTTAATACATCAGAAGTCCATTCAGTTACAGTTTTTCCTCTGTTCATACTGTGAGTAAAACCAAGACCTACGATTTGTGTGAATTGTTCCATTTTTAATCTTCTTTCAAGGGTACATCTTTTATTTTTCTTCTACTGCAAATGAGGTAAGACTTATCTGTAATTGATACCTTTCTTTATTTAACAATTTTTTCAATCATTTCTACATCATTTGAAATTAAATTTACGACTCAGATAACGAGATAGTTGTTGGATTACTGAGAGGGGGGGTGAATCAATAATAACGTAATTATAATCCTTTTTCTTCAAATGTTATATCAATGTAGAATTATTATCAAATAATGAGAAGTAAGAAATAAACAATCACACACATACACAGTACACCAGTGTTTTACGTGGAAATCCAAATCGGGAGAAAACCACAAAATGTGTTTTCTTATATGTCTTGAAGAATTACATTCATTGGAAGCACCAACTTACTTTTTTTTCCAGCTGCAACTGGAAGGAGGCTCCAACCCCCTAGTTTCTCAAGATATAACCTTAGGGAAGCTCTAACTCCCCAATTCTATGGCTACAACCAGAAAGAGGCTATAACCTCCTATGTTCTCTAGCTACAATTGGAAGGTGGCTACAACCACCTATCATTGCCCTGTCCTGCCACCCTGAAGTAGAAGTAGAATGATGGAACCATTGTCACACTATCATTGTGAGATATACCGATGTAAACCTGTACCAATAAATCAAAACCATGCATCAACCATGCATCAACCTATACCTCAACCTCTAATCAACCAGTAAAATAAACAAGTGCATCAACCATGCACCAACCTGTACCAAACAACCTATAATCAACCTGTACCATAAACAAGTGCATCCAACCATGTACCAAGTATGTACCAATCATGTGTCAACTACTCATCAATATGTACCGACATCATCAGCTATACACCTCATGTATGTTACAACTCATCAACTACTTGTCTCGACCATGTACTCAACATGTACCTCAACCAAAATCCCTCATCAATTTCATCATCCAAATCTGATTTGTAGCTCTATAATAGACCTGGTGTATATGATCACATTCCTTGCTGAATTATGGATTATTCTAGATAGCGACCTTGTAGAGCATTCCCCACATGAAATATTCATTGAATTGATCTAAAACGGTTACATAGCATACTACAGACTATACCCTAACCAACACATTTGGTCTCACTGAATTGAGATCTTAGAAAGCACCATCAAAAGAATTGATCCTTCCTTTCATTTTGGCCTTCTTTTCTTCACCTTCCCTCAGAAATTCGGCTTAGATATCCTTGGTTACCTCAAACACCTATAAATATTCAATATGCTCAAGTGTAATTAAAATGATATATCCTTGCTTCTTATTTATACTCTCCAAGTAGCTTCCTTAAAAACATCTTCTAGGTCACTTGGCCCACTTTCCTTATTTTAGGGTTAACCCAACTTCTAATTTCTCCATTAATATTATTATTGAAATAATTTATTTTGTATTCACTTTGAATTATAATACACTTATCACTTCACTTTATTATTTACCTTTTAAAATCTCTTAAACCACTTTGACTACTTTGACCTTTTGGGGCTTCTAGATGACATATGAGGGTCCTCCAACTTCGTAAGGCCATAACTCTCAAACTGTGAGGAGTTATGTGAGATTCCACATACCACTAGAAATGGAATGACAAGTAATATCCATCTAGAATATTATTACCTTCAAATATAGAAAAAATAATATTGTTATCCATCAAACAAAATGGGGTCCATTACCCAAACCTGGGTTCTCCAACTTCACATGGTCATAACTCTCTAACCGTGAGGAGTTATGTGATGTTGTACATACCACCGAAAATGGCATGACATGCATTATCCATCTAGGATATTTTCCTTGACAAATTCACTATCCTTGATCTCATTATTCAACAATTAAGCATGGGTTCTCTTACTCCGCAAAGCATCTTCTCGTGAGGGCTTTCACCATAAGGGGACCACTTTGGAGTCCATCCATATTTACTTCTTATCAACCATGAAAAAAAAATAATGAGTCATATTTACATCAAACAATCTTGGGTCCATTACTTAAACCTTTGTGCTACGAGGATTTCTTCAATGTTTGACATCAATGACAACCAACCTTAATCAACAATCTCCCCCTTTGGCATTGATGGAAACACTCTGATGCAATACTGAAATCATATCACTCATGCTCCCCCTGGAACCATGCCTTTATACACTACATCTGATAAATCTTGTCCCCCTGGAACCATGCCTCTATCCTCTGCATCTAATAAATCTCTCCCCCTTTGTCATCAATGGCAAAGGTATATTTCCATCCGGGGCTTCTCCCCCTGACTGAAATGTCCTCTTATGGTGATTCCTCGTGTACATCTAAGACATATAAGATAAGCATTCAAAAAACATTCATTTTGGAGTAGAAATAACTCCAAGTCTTTGGCGAAGATATTCAAAGGCTTCTCGTGGAAGTAGTTTTGTAAATATGTCTGCCACTTGTTCTTTTGTTCCCACATAATTAAATCTGATGTTCTTTTCTACAAATTGTTTCTGTAGAAAGTGATAGTTGATTGGAATGTGCTTCATCTTGGAGTGCATGACCGGGTTTTTTGAGATACTAATGACACTTTTATTATAACAATATATTGGAATGGGATCATCATACTAAACCTATATATCTATCAAAGTTTGTTTCATCCAAGGAACCTATGTACAACATGTTGTTGCTGCAATATACTTTGCCTCGGCTGTAGATAGATATATTGATGATTGTTTCTTGCTTAGCCATGATACACAAAACTCACCTAAGTAGAAATCTTCTCCACTAGTGCTTCTTCGGTCATCAATAAAACCTACCCAATCTGCATCTGTGTAGGCAATAAGTGATAGATATTTTTCTTTTGGATACCATAATCCAAAATCTTCTATTCCTTTGAGATATCTGAAGATCCTCTTTACTACTAATACATGTGATTCCTTTGGTGCTTCTTGAAGTCGTGCCACCTATCCAATTGCCTGCATTACATCTGGTGTAGATTTTGTCACATATAGTAGGTTGCCAATCATTGACCTGTATTTCCTCTGATCTGTAGACTTCGAATCATTATCTTTTCTCAACTTACAACTGGTTTTCATGGGAGTGATAACTGGTTTGCAATCTTCCATTCCGAAACTATTTAACATTTCTCTGATATACTTGGTTTGAGAAATAAAAATTCCTTGGTTTCTTTGATGTATTTGAAGTCCCAAAAAGAAGGATAGTTCTCCAAGTAATGACATTTCAAATTCATTATGCATGTCTTTTGCAAATTTCTGGCTTAACCTGTCATCATCACTACTGAAAATAATATCATCAACATAAACTTCAATTAATAAAATATTACCTTGACTTACCTTGATGTAGAGGTTGTTGTCTGCACTTCCTTTTCTGAACCCTGCCTACTGTAGATACTTATTTAGTCTGGAGTACCATGCTCTAGGAGCCTATTTTAGACCATACAAGGCCTTCTTTAATTTGCACACATAGCCTATGTTCTATGACAATTGAAATCCTTCTGGTTGTTCAATGTAGACTTCTTCTTCAAGTTCCCCATTCATAAAAGATGATTTTACGTCCATCTGATATACTTTAACATTTTTGGAGCATGCATAAGATAAAATAAAATGGATTGCTTCCATTCTAGCAACTGGGGCAAATGTCTCTTAAAAGTCAATTCCTTCAATATGTGCATATCCTTTACATAGCAATCTATCTTTGTTCCTTGTAACCTGCCCATGTTCATTCAATTTATTTTGGAAAACCCATTTTGTGCCAATCACATTCTTATTCTTTGGTCTTGGAACCAATTCCCAAGTTTCATTTTTCTTTATTTGATCCAATTTTTCACCCATGGCCTTATTCCAAAATTCGTTCTTGTTGGCTTCTTCAAAACAGTTTGGTTCAATTATAGATAAGAGTGCTAGGTGTGTTTGTTCTAGTGAACGGATTTTTCTTCTAGTCTCAACTCTTGCATCTTTGTTTCCAATAATATGATCTGAAGGATGATTCTTCTGTACTCATTTGCTAGGTGTTTTTGGAGATACCTGCTGAACTTTCTCTTTTTCTTCTATCAGATTCTCTTCATCTTCATATTCCTCCTCTACTTCTTTTTCATTTTCTTCTTCAAAAAGTTGTTCCATTAATTTGTTTTCTTCTTCCTTTGATTATGGTCTGTCTATTTCATCAATTGTTACGTTGATGCTTTCCACAACTTTGTTTAATATTACATTGTAACACATGTATGATTTACTTGTACTTGAGTAGCCAACAAGTATTCCTTTGTCCACACGAGAGTCAAAATTTCCCATTATGCCATCTTCTATTTTGATGTAGCATTTTCTTCCAAAAATTCTAAAGTGCTTCACATTTGCTGGTCTTCCTTTCCATAGCTCGTAGGGAGTTTTATCATTGTTGTTTCTAAGAATTACTATGTTTTGAATGTGAACTGTTGTATGCACTGCCTGTGTCCAAAAAATATCTGTCAACTTTGAATCCATTATCATTGTTCGAGCCATTTCTTGTATTGTCCTGTTCTTTCTTTCAACAACTCCATTCTATTGAGGTGTCCTAGCAACATAGAATTTCCTTTTTATTCCATGATTTCTACAGTAGTACATAAATTCTTTTGAGGTGAATTCTCCTCCATTATCTAATCTTAAGCATTTGATTCTTGAATCCATCTCATTTTCAACCATTTCCTTGTAGATATTGAAGTTTTCAAAACTTCTGACTTGTTCTTGAGAAAGAAAACTGCAGTCATTCTTGTATAATCATCAACTAATAACATAAAGTATCTCTCACATTTTAAGCCTTTTGTTGTAGGTGGTCCAACTAGATCAATATGCACAATTGCCAGTGGTTTTGTTGTTGAATATTCATTTGATTTGAACCTTGTCTTTTTTTTCTTTCCTTGTTGGCAATGCTTTCATAAAGTGTTGGTTGGTTTCATGATCTAGGGCATTTCTATGACTTATTCTCTTTTGCTGACTTTGACAAGGTTATCAAAATGCATATGACCCATTATTCTGTGTCATAGCCAACTTTCATCTTCCTTTCCTAGACAACACTTTTCATTTCCAATTTCGCTTAACACATATATGTTGCTTGAAGTTCTTGCAGATGTAGCGATCAATTTCCCTGAACCTTCTTTTCTTATCTCACACTTTTGTGAATTGAAAGTAACTTTATGACCTTTGTTACACATTTGACTCACACTTAAAATATAATGTTTCATATCTTCTACTAGTAGAACATTTTCTTCCTTTTCATTCATGTTCCCAATTCATACTATTCCTTTTCCAATGATTTTGGATGAATCGTCATTTCCGAAGGAGACTGATCCATCTCTTTCCTTTTGTAATGTAAGAAACTTGTGTATATAACTTGTCATGTGTTTTGAACATCCACTGTCAACATACCAACCACGTTTCTTTTGCTTAGCCTGTAGAGCGACTGTGCATTCTTCATTGCTATACTGATCTTGATTTCTTATCCATGTTGTTTTTTGAGGTTCTTGTTTGTGACTCTATTGAGGTTCTTTAGGAGGGACTGTCATTATGTAATTTTTGGCCATGTGTCCAAAATTGTTACATTTGTAACATTCCACTTCAATGCTCAAATATTCAAACCTATTGTAAATTCATCTTTGTGTTTCACTAGGTCTTCTTGAATAACCCCTTTGTGTATGGCTCTCAAAGTAGTTATTGTTCCCGTTGTTAGCTTTTCAATTTACAACTTTATGTACAAAACATTAAATTGGACAAGGATGACTTCCTCGTCATCTTTGATTTTGTTTCTCTCTTCACTAAAATTCCCATTGATGGAGCAATGAAAGTCATCAAGAACATCACTGACCTAGGTACTGCTAACTTAGTTGAGATTTGTTTGAAATCCACTTTCTTTAGTTTCCAAGGCGGCATTTATGAACAAACCTGTGGGGTTGCTATGGGATCCCCCCTCTCTCCCATCATAGCCAATTTATTCATGGACGATTTGGAAAACAATGCCTTAATCTCCTCACCCTTCAAACCTAAATATTGGAATAGGTGTGTTGATGATACCTTTGTCATTTGGCCCCATGGTTGTGACAAATTATATGAATTTGTGACTCACCTTAATAAACAATCCGATCACATCAAATTCACTATGGAGGTTGAAAATAATGGTAGTCTTCCTTTTCTAGATGTCAGAGTCACAAAAAGACCTGATGGATCCTTATCCCATCAAGTTTATAGGAAGAAAACTCACACTGAACAATACATTCATGCTGATTCCCACCATCACCCCTCCCAAAAACTAGGTGTTCTCAACACCTTAGCCACTAGAGCCTTCAGAATTTCTGATGATGAACACCTAGAGGAAGAGAAAAATCACATCCTCAATGTTTTGAAAGATAATGGCTATAAAAAACATCAGGTGATGAAAGCCTTTAAAAATGCCACTAAAACACCTAGGAATAAAGAACAAACAAATAATGATGTGTCCAAGGTTTACTTACTCTACATACAAGGGACAACAGACAAGCTTGCTAGGATTTTAAAGAAGAAAAGCATTGGGGAAACTTTCAAACCCTTAAACAATATTAGGAATTCCCTTAGGTCAGTCAAAGACTATGTTGATCCCATCGAACAAAAAGGTGTCTATATGATCCGGTGCTCGTGTGGTAAACAATACATAGGAGAAACAGGTCGTTCCTTTAGAATTAGGATTCAAAAACATGTCGCTGACATCAAACACAATCGCACTCATCCCTCAGCTCTCGGAGAACATTCAGACAAAACTAGACATCACATTTGCATTGAAGAGACCAAAATTCTTGCCAAGATAGATCACTATCACAATAGAAAATTCAGAGAAGCAATCGAAATTGGAAAACAACCTAACAATCTAAATAGAGATGATGGATGGAAAATTAGTCAAAATTGGATCCCTACACTAACCAATATGAAAAATTCTAGATATTAATTTATAAAAAAAATTCCAGTCGACTCTTAATAAATAAAAATTAATAAACAAACAAATAAATAATTATTAAACAAACAAATAAATTTTCCTAAGTTTTGTAATTCTTGATTTCATTTTTAATAAGTTGGCTCCTTATAACAACTTTTCAAGTATTTATACACCTGTTATATCTTTTTTCCTTCATTTCTCACAAAAACGTTTTCGTGATGATGGACCACATTAGTTTGGTCCAAAACGTCGAACATCAAAAAACCTATGTGATAAATCCGAAAGAACCTTCTGATCAAAACAATGGTCGCAAAAGACTTAGAACAAAGATATATATTATATGAAATATCCCCGATCCAGCTGATCTGGATATCTACTGTTGAACACAGTTTTGGCTACTAAATCTGATACTCTGGGGGTTTCTGAATGCATTTGAGTTACTGTGTGATGATGTTGGTGACTTTTGCATGTGTGTTCCAGTTTATTATATGTTTACCAATATAAGTCAATGCATGCAAAATAAGGACAACACAACTCACTGATATATATATATATATATATATATATATATATATATATATATATATATATATATATATATATTGTTGGAAAAGCAGTAAATAGAATAATAACTGGAAGCAGATATGATAATCGTCAGTTAGATCTCATGGATCGTCACTGGAATAAAAAATAATAGATAATAAATACTCGTGACCAGAAGAATGGGTGTTGGTCGGCGCATGCACGGATGAGCTTTGTTTGAAATCCACTTTCTTTAGTTTCCAAGGTGACATTTATGAACAAACCTGTGGGGTTTCTATGGGATCCCCCCTCTCTCCCATCATAGCCAATTTATTCATGGAAGATTTGGAAAACAATGCCCTAATCTCCTCACCCTTCAAACCTAAATACTGGAATAGGTTTGTTAGCTCTGCAATTTACAGCTTTATGTACAAAATTATTACATCCATAACATAAACCAAAAAATATAGTTTGATACCTGGTAGTTGAACATCTTCTAAAAGGAGTTTCTCTTATGAATCCTTCTTCTTCTTGAGGCCTGTCTATCTGTTGTTGATTCTGAAATCTGAATATTCTCGGTGGAGGAGTGTCCCTGTAATCTTTCTTGTATATGTTTTTATCCCCTTTGATTGTTTCTGCATAGATTTTTGGATTTGTTTCTTGCTCTGTTGTTTTAGAGCTTGATCCCTTTTTTGTCTGATTGTATCCAAGTCTAGACTTGTCAAGATGAGATTTTTTACTGTTGATAATGTCATCCAGAAATTTTGAGCTATTCTGCATATTTTTGCTTTGAATATCCTTTCTTAGTGTGACAATCTCTTCTTCCAGGTTTCCAATGATCCTGTCCTTTCCTTCTAGCTATTCTTTGAGTTCTTCTTCAATTATTTTATCTTCTTCTATTTGAACCTTCAATTTTGTGATCATTTGTTCTAGTTCTTGAGTGTCTTTTTTATTATCTAGTTCTGCTTGTAGTTTCTTATTTTTCTTCTGATAACTTCTATGGCACTCATTAATTCTTCTTGGAAGTCAACTTCTTCCTCTTCAATTTCTTCTTCATATGCTTCTTGAGAGTCTTCTTGAGAGTCTTCTTTATCATAGTCTTTGATTTCCATGAATATAACTCTCCCTGTTTTACTGTCACTGACTTCATCTTCATCTGATGATGAGATGTCTTCTTTGGTGCAAAATTTTTTCTTGAAAACTTTCTTTGTAGTTATTTTACCTTTATATTTTTGTCTTCCTTTTGAGTAACCTTCATCATTTCTCTTTTTCTTATGAGGACATTTGTTGGAAAAATGACCAATACCATCACAATTAAAACAAATTAAATGAAGCTTACCTCTATTCCTACTGTTGGTTCCCTTGTTCAGTCTTTTGACGAAGTTGGCCACTTGTTCAACATCTTTCAAGGCATTGTTGTTGCTGCTATACTATTCTTGTTCCTTTTTCTTTTTCTTTGATCTTTTGGATGCTTTGAAGGCTGCTTCTTTTACATATGGATTTTCCTGTTCAGTTCTCATCTCATATGCCGTGAAGATTCCATGCAGTTCGTCCATGCTTATTGAGTTTAGATCTGATATTTCTTCTACTGCTAATATCTTAGGGTTGAATCTCATAGGAAGAGATCTTAGTACCTTTTGAACAATTACAGATTCTTCGATTTCTTCTCCCAATCCTATGATTGCATTCATTGTTTCATCGACTCGTAAGAAGTAGACTGCGATATCTTCATCTTCCTTCATTTTTAGTTGTTCGAACTGACCTCTGTAAGTTTGAAGCTTTGCTTCTTTGAATTTTGAATCTCCTTCATAAATATTTCGAAGCTTGTCCCAAATATCTTTAGCAGATTTACAATGTGCAACTTTGGTGAATACCGTATCACTGAGACCATTCAAAAGTGCATTTTGGCTTTGGAATTATTCTCACCAAGATTCACTGCTTTGTCATTTGTTGGTGGAACTACTGGTGTTGTGTATCCATCTACAATTGATTTCCAAACTTGAAATTCCTCTGTCTGTATATATGTCTTCATCCTTATGCTCCAAAAATCATACTTTTGTCCATCAAACTGTGGTATTCCATTTTTATACGAGTTGGTACTCTCCATGATCTACTATTCAGTGGTTAAACTGATTTTTGAAGGAACTTGCTCTGATAGCAATTGTTGGAATACTGAGAGGGGGGGTGAATCAGTAATAACGTAATTATAATCCTTTTTCTTCAAATGTTATATCAATGTAGAATTATTATCCAATAATGGGCAGTAAGAAATAAACAATCACACACATACACCGTACACTAGTGTTTTATGTGGAAACCCAAATCGGGAGAAAACCACAGAATCATTTTTCTTATATGTCTTGAAGAATTACATTCATTGGAAGCACCAACTTCCTTTGTTTTCCAGCTGCAACTGGAAGGAGGCTCCAACGCCCTAGTTTCTCAGGCTACAATCTGAGCGAAGCTCCAACTCTCCAATTCTATGGCTACAACCAAAAGGAGGCTACAACCCCCTATGTTCTCCGGCTACAACCGAAAGGTGTCTACAACCACCTATCCTTGCCCCGTCCTACCACCCTGAAGTAGAAGTAGAATGATGGAACCACTGCCACACTATCACTGTGAGATATACTATTGTAATCATGTACCAACAAATGTGAACCATGCATCAACCTGTACCTCAACCTATAATCAACTTGTACCATAAACAAGTTCATCAACCAAGCACCAACCTATACCAAACAACCTATAATCATCATGTACCATAAACAAATGCATCCAACCATGTACCAATCATGTGTCAACTACTCATCAATATGTACCAACATCATCAACTGTACACTTGATGTATGTGAAAAATCATGAACTACTTGTCTTAACCATGTACTCAACGTGTACCTTGACCAAAAGCCCTCATCAATTTCATCATCCAAATATGATTTGTAGATCTATAATAGACCTAGTGTATATGATCACATTCCTTGCTGAATTCTGGCTTATTCTAGAGAGCGACCTTGTAAAGAATTCCCCACACGAAATATTTGTTGAATTGATCTAAAACTGCTACACATCATACTATAGACTGTACCCTAACCAACACATTTTGTCTCACTGAATTTGGATCTTAGAAAGCACCATCAAAAGAATTTATCCTTCTTTGCATTTCAGCCAGAAATTCGGCTTAGATATCCTTGGTTACCTCAGACAGCTATAGATATTCAATATGCTCAAGTGTAATTAAAATGAGAGATCCTTGCCTCTTATTTATACTCTCCAAGTAACTTCCTTAAAAACATCTTCTAGGTCACTTGGCCCACTTTCCTTATTTTAGGGTTAACCCACTTCTAATTTCTCCATTAAATTTATTATTGAAATAATTTATTTTGTATTCACTTTGAATTATAATACACTCATCACTTCACTTTATTATTTACCTTTTAAAATCTATTAAACCACTTTGACTACTATGACCTTTTGGGGCTTCTAGATGACATATGAGGGTCCTCCAACTTCGTAAGGCCATAACTCTCAAACCATGAGGAGTTCTGTGACATTCCACATACCACCAGAAATGGAATGACATGAACTATCCATCTATAATAGTATTACCTTCAAATATAGAAAAAATAATACCATTATCCATAAAAAAAACTTGGGTCCATTACCCAAACCTGGGTTCTCCAACTTCACATGGTCATAACTCTCTAACCGTGAGGAGTTATGTGACATTCTACATACCACTAGAAATGGCATGACAAACACTATCCATCTAGGATAGGTTCCTGAAAAATTCACTATCCTTCATCTCACTATTCAACAATTAAGCATGTGTTCTCTTACTCCACAAAGAGTCTTCCTGTGAGGGCTTTCACCATAAGGGGACCACTTTGGAGTTTGTCCATATTTACTTCTTATCAACCATGACTGTTTGGGCTTCAAAACATCATACACATATCACTCATTAACATACATGTTTCACCTATGCTTCCATTATATCACTCATTATTCACCACCATGTCACTTCATTTTCCCTATTGTTCACCATTAATGGGTCTCATTTATATTTTCCAAATATTATTTATTTTTAAGCATTTTAAGAGAAATTCTTGATTAAAT
>ML799987.1:370770-381381 GCA_009831015.1 Picea engelmannii | reverse complement strand
TTTTGTATTATGATGTCAAAGGATTGATGTCAAAGGGTTGATATCAAGTGGTGTCATAGTGATCTGTTTTCGTTTATGTCAAGGTTGATGTCAAAGGGAGTTTTATCATTGATGTCATGTCATGGTTGATAGGAAGTGCCAAATGGATGAAATCCAAAGTGCCCCCCTTATGGTGAAATCCCTCATGGGAAGACACCATGGATGATTTTAGGGGCTAAATTTCACTCATTGGCTAATTTTCTATGGTTTTTCCAAAAATGAGATTCGCTATTTTAAAAATGATTCGCCCAAATTCTATAGGATAAAATTATTTTACCTTATAAATCGCCAAAATTTTATAAAAACTATATAAAATCCTTATAAATTAGAATATTTTTACAAAAATATCGCCAAACATTTATAGTTGGCATATGAAGGATTAGTAAGATTCACCAAGGTTTCTACATTTTAAAATAAATTTCCATCCTTAAAATCATCCCTGGAAGACACTTTACGAAGTCCAAATGGTTAGGTGGTTGAGTAGTTCTAGTATTGTGGTTATTAAACCCAAGTTTGTTTGAGGAATAATGTAATGAATATAAGTGAATTTGCAAGTGATACTATTCTATAAGGATAATTATTTTCATTCCATTTCCGTTGATATGTGGAACATCACATAACTCCTCACGGTTAGAGAGTTATGTCCATGTGAAGTTGGAGAACCCTCATGTGTTGTCTAGAAGTCCCTAGAAGGTCAAAGAAGTCAAATTATTCTAAAATCTCCTAGAAGAAGTTGACCAATCAAAGTGGTTAGCCATGGGTCAAAGTGGTTAGTCATGGGTTAAGTGGTTGCAATAAGAAAACAATTAAAAATAAATTATTTGCAACTAGAAGTGGAGAGTTTAATATTTGTGGATAAAGTCGTTGTAAGTGGAAAAGTGGTTAGAAGTGGGTTAGCCCCAAAAGAAGGAAGTTGGTTGAAGTTGGTTAGATGACAACCCATAGAGGAAGGTACTTGGAGAAGTACAAATAAGAGAGAAAGGGTCTCTTATGAGGAGGATATTTGAGCATATTGAATATCCATTTTTGAAAGGTTATTTAGGTAGGTATTATTGATAGAGAAAATTTGTGGCTGAAAAATCAAGCTAGAAAAAGTGCGGTAGAAAAATCACGACAGAAAAAGAATGGAAGAAAAATTGCAGAAGAAGAATCGCAGTAGGAGAACCGTGACAGAAAAATCACGATAGAAAAATCACGTCAGTATAATCGTGACAGTAGAAACATGACATCGAAATCACGATAGAAAAATAACAACAGAATCACAGCAGGAAAACCGTGACAACATATTTGGCAGCTGCAAAAAGTTGGAAGTTTGGTAACCACATCATATTTTCATATAGGAATTGTTACAATTGTTGCATGGTATGGTATAGGTCTTGATGATTTATACAAGATTAAAGTTATGGTTTTGGAACATGGTCTTTTGTAAGGGTTTATGGTATTTGGTTTATGGATAGTGTTATAACCCAAAATGCCACTATCATGCATTTTTCACATTGGCCTATTCATTGACATCTTTTCCAAACACTTTTTTTGAGATTCCTCTTTAAAAAACAACTTTTGGCATGGTGTACATGCCCTTCTACATATTCATCACGCGTACATATGCTAGTTTCATGCCTAATAGCCCGCGTATACTCTAAAAAATTGCAAAAATTAAAAAGTTTTGCGCTTTCGGGCGAAGTTTATAGGATATGTCAAGTTTCCTAACCATATTAACTCCTATAGAATTTTTGAAAATTAGTTAACCATATTGGCTCCATATAAAAGGGGCCCTAGAGGGGCCATCTGGATATATGAAATAAGAGGCAAGAGAACTTTTCCAAATTTTCTCCCTTGTATTCCAAGCCTTTTGCATTTTATTCTGAGTTTCATCCTCAACATTCCCTTCCATCCATCGTCATTATACTATTCATCATTTTCCCTTATATTGGCATGTCGGTGGTGAGGATAGGATATCGAGAATAGTGAACTTGGATTCAAATTAGAGGAAGACAAGAGATATTCGTGGAGCGACATCAGTAAGATTCAAGTTGCAACTTTGAATATTGTTATCAATAAAAGAGAAACTTATTGTCCTAAATATTTATGTCTTTATGTTTATGTTATGAATGTTTTTCATGAATATCTAATCTTTTAGATGATCTTGGTAGTTATGCATATGTTGTCATAATTTGTTCTATAAATTGTTTTTAGGCCAGCTTTGGGAGGAGGCCTGCAATCTTGGAACGAATGACAACATGAAGGGATATACAAAATATGAACGGACTTAAGGTACATATTTTGATATTTCCTCTCTTTCCTTAACTATCATTAGTTTTTTTTTGGATTTGGGATAGAATACAAGCATTTCTATCTTTTAATGTGTAAAGGCTCTGCCTAGTCGCTAGACCTAGATTATGGATATTTTTCCCCATAGAAGAATTGGCGACTCCACTGGGGAAAAATCCTATGGGGAACAATTCTTCTATGGGAAAAAATACCCCTAATGTAGGTCTAGAAACTAGGAAGAGCCTTGACACCTTAAAAGATATAAATTCTTGTATTCTACCCCAAATCCAAAAAAAAACTAGTGATAGTTAAGGAAAGGGAGAAAAGATCGAAATATGTATCTTAAGTCCTTTTGGATGTTGTATATCCCTTCATGTTTTCATTCATTCCAAGATTGTAGGCCTCCTCCCAAATTTGGCTTGAATAAAATTTATAGAACAAACTATGACAACATATGCATAACTATAAATACCATCTAAAAGTTTAGATATTCATGAAAAACATTCATAAACACAAACATAAAGACATACAGATCTGGGACAAGAGGTTTTTGTTTTATTGATAACAAGATTGGAAGTTACAACTTGAATCTTTTCGACAACGCTCCACGAACCTCACCTGGGTTCCTCTACTTTGACTCCAAGTGCATTATTCCCGATGTGTTATTCTCACCACCAACATGCCAATATAAGGGAAAATGATGGAAGGTATAAAGAGGATGGATGGAAGGGAATGCTGAGGATGAAACTCAGAGAAGAATACAAAAGTCTTGGAATACAAGGGAGAAAATTTGGTAGAGTTATCTTGCCTCTTATTTCATATATCCAAATCAGACCCCTAGGGTCCATTTTATATGGAGACAATATGGTTAATTCATTTTTAGGAATCCTACAAGAGGTAAGATGGGTAGGAAACCTGACATAGCTCATAGACTACGCTCAAAAGCATGAAACTTTTTATTTTTTGCAATTTCTTTTTCATGTTTTTAATGAGCTTGAAAAAGAATAAAATAATGCTACATTACAAACAAGGAAAGAGTGTCACAGGAAAAAAACTACTTCTAAGCGCATGGAACATATTGATGCACAATGCAAGGAGACATGTGAAGGATAAGGACACTCAGGCAGATTCCTCCATGGGTCGGGGTGTCAGAACATAAGGGGAAAAATAGTGTAAGGCTTGCAGTACCTACAAAATGCTCTAAAATTTTAGCAACAGTAGAATGGAGGGGACATTAGGCCAAAGATGCAAGATTGAGACATGCAATGCAATTTACAGATTGACACAATGATCTTTATTCAATGTAAACTTTTATGAGCCTGGAGAAGGTAAGATATGTTGGAGTTACTTCACACACACACCTAAGATTTATTTTTCTTAAGGTTATTCCTTATTTATTAGTCATTATCTAGTCTCCTATATTTTAGGGAAGAATATTCCATTTGGAGAATATTCTCTTTCAGTTGACACTTTAGTTTGACTAGTTGAGTTGAGTTTAGATGTTGCATTGGTTTTTTCACCATGCAACATTGGGATCATCACCAACTCACTACTCTTTGTTTAGTCAGTTAACTGAAGACTAGTTGACTAGTTAACTCAGCTAGGTGGCAGTTCACTCCAGTAATTGTCTGAGAGACTAGACTAGGTGGTATTTTACTCTTGTAAATGTTGGTGTGTTTCCATATCAATATATACCACCACTACGGCTCATTAGTTACTCATGTATCCTATATCTATTGTAAATTATTCACTCTTTGAGTGTGGAATACGATTAATGAGAATTCTTCCATTCTTTCTATCTTGCTTCTTCTTTTTCAATTTCTCTCTACAAATGTGTGTAGTATTTTCTAGCTAGATGTATTTTGTGCAGGTTCAACACATTCACATGGTATCAGAGTCGACGAACTTCTAAGCAAAATCTACACCAAATTATTTTTGCAGGTACTGAAGATTGAAGACAACAAAAAGATGGATTATTCGCCGAAAATACTTCTCATGCCTCATAACTATTTGGAATGGAAGCCACAATGTTTTCTTCTACTAAGATGCAAAAGCTTATACCAAATTAATATGGCAATGGAAGTAGAGCTTGATTCTGCTGCTGAGAAAAATGACTTTCTCAATAGACAAGATATGGCCATAGGAAGTATCGACATGTCTGTTTCTCCCGAACTTTTCCATCAAGTATATGGAGAATCACAAGAATCAACTCCAAATGAATTATGGACTAGATTGGAGGTTCTATTTGGGAATAAATAATATTGTGAATATTTCATGCAGGAGTTGAACAGATAGAGCCAGAAGAGAAGCCATCGGAAGATCAAGCCTCTTATTATGAAGAGTCTTCTACAAAAGTATTTGCATAAATTTGTATTCCATTAATTGAAGATGATGTCTACTCCATTTCAGATTTTTTTTTCTGAAATTCATGTGGAAGATATATGTCATGCATCTTAGGAGTCACATGCAGACAATTTTGCATGCACCATGGCGCACATTAGACGTCATTCTGATATTTTATGAGAAACATTTGTAGAAACAAATTGGATATTTGAATTCTTCTCGGGAAAATATCCAATTTCAAAAAACAAATCGTCCGAAACGGAGTCCGAAAAGTGAAGTTATGATCGTTTCAAAATCAACACAATTTCAACATTTTTTTGGAAACGGCTGTACAGTTTTCAAAGTTTTATCCAAAATGTATTTGGATATTGTTCATTACAAGAAGAGAAAGTGGATATGTGTGGAAATATCAATGATTCATCTACTTCATCAAATCCGTTAAGACATCTACATCTTCAACAAAAGCTTCAATGAGCACAAACTTGCATAGTTGTGAGGTCTTCTTGGAGTGAAGGAAAAGGTTTCTTAGCAACTGTTTTTTGTTCCTTCTCATTTTATTTTTTTATGCATTGTAATTTTAAGGGGGGTTTTCCCATAAGGTTTTCCCTCTTTCCTCGTTTATTTCAGTGTATCTTTTATATTTGGGTACCTAACATGGCCTTGTAGCCGAGACCCATTCTTTATTTTCACCATAGTGATTTTCAAGGGGTTTGTTGGAGTTACTTCACACACACCTAGGATTTATTTTTCCTAAGGTTATTCCTTGTTTATTAGTCATAATTAGTCATTATCCAGTCTCCTATATTTTAGGGGAGAATATTCCACCTGGAGAATATTCTCTTTCAGTTGACACTTCAGTTTGACTAGTTGAGTTGAGTTTATATGTTGCATTGGTTTTGTCACCATGAAACATTGGGATAATCACCAACTCACTACTCTTTGTTCAGTCGGTTAACTGAAGACTAATTGACTAGTTAACTCAGCTAGGTGACAGTTCACTCTCGTAACTGCCTGAGAGACTAGACTAGGTGGTAGTTTACTCTTGTAACGGTTGGTGTGTGTCCAGATCAATCTAGACCACCATTATTTCTCATTAGTTACTCATGTATCCTATATCTATTGTAAAGTATTCACTCTTTGAGTGTGGAATACGACCAATGAGAATTCTTCCATTCTTTCTATCTTGCTTCTTCTTTCTTAACTTCTTTCTACAAATGTGTGTAGTATTTTCTAGCTAGATCTATTATGTGCAGGTTCAACACATTTACAAGATCAATGATTTTTCACTTTTAGAGAGTCTAAAAAACCAGTAAAATAAGACTCCTGAGTGATCTTTTTCGTAAGTTTAGTATCCAGGGCTCGAAAAAGAATAAAATCATACCAAGGAGAACTCTTATGGTCATTGGGGCCAAAGTATTCATTTTTTCATACATAGCCCAGTCGGTCCAAAAGAGGGTTAAACTTATATCGAAAGGACATCTCTTCAAAACTGTTTTAACGAGTGTGACAGAGACAAGATCAATCGACTATATTTTCAATTTTAAGGAGTCTGAAAATAGCTTAACTATGGACTCCCTCGTCCTTTTTCGTAATTTAGTCCCCTGATCCCGAAAAGGTGAAAAAAATATAACTTAGGAGACCTCTCTTGATGAGACATGTCTCCCAAGGCATACCTTTTTCCTGGGTAATCTATTGGCCAGAAAAAGGGTTAAACTTATGACAAATAAATGTTCCTTCTGTACCAATTAACGAGTGTGAAACAAAAAATTTCAGTCAACAATATTTTCTTGTTTAAGGAGTCTGAAAAAGGATTAAAGAAGACTCCAAGGGGTTTCCTTTTTTCACAAATAATATCCAAGGCCCAAAAACAAGATAATCCAAAACCAATGAGAATGGCCCTTTTTCGTAACTTTAGTTCCTCGGGCTCGAAAAAGGGGTAAACTTATACCTGAGAAAAATCTCTCAGCGAACCATAGCTCCTACGAAATACCTTTTTCATCAATTACCCATTTATACCAAAAGGGGTAAACTATCATTGGACAGATGTTCCTTCAAATTTCAGTTTGATGAGCGTGAAGGGAAACAAAATCACTCGATAATATTTTCAATTTTAGGGAGTCTGAAAAGAGCATAAATGAGACTTCAAGGGGGCTCCTTTTCATATGTAATCTAAGAGAGGATGAAAAGGATAAATAATCTCTTTCTATATGTAACTTTCATAGTTTAAGTGAGCTTGAAAGAAGACAAACCATGCTCTAGGGGAGCTACATGGTTTGAGGTCAGAAAAAACGATGAAGAAAAAAAGATGAGGCTTCAACACAAGGTCATGGCAGGACTAAAAGGAATTGCATGCCTATGAAGTAATTCTACATGGGAACCAAATGGAAAACAAGGCTCTAGCTAGGATTCCCATGGAAGGAAGGCTCTACTACATAAAGTATGAAATACTTATCAACAGGTAATGTTAGTGTTGCAATTCAGTGGGGTCAATCCTAAAGTCAAATGAGCCAGGAAACAGATAATGCAAAAACGCAAGTAGGGAAAAACCTAACCTATATGCTAGTTTCAATTTCTATACATGTTATAACGGATCGATGCGATGGAAAATTTTCAAAGAAAAAAATGTCTCCAAGATCTTGCATATAAGGCTAACAACACTCATCTAGAATTTAATAAATCCAATATAGATAGAAAATTTGGAAAATATGAGGTGATACTGAATACAAAACTTGAAAAAAACAAACCTAGACTGTACAATATGGTACAAGGAAGCTCACAATCTTACATCTCCTGCATGGTATTGGTTTAAGTAGAACCCTCTCCTAGGCTCTGACCAAGAGTATCTTCAATAGTCAACCTAGAGAGTCTCCCAAAAGGGAACAAAACACAAACCAAGGTGTAATTATTCCCACCGTATACAATCCGTAGTCATGGATTGAAGGATATCCTCATCTGAAGGAAATTTAATATATGAGAAATCATTCGAATGAGAATGGTTGATAGTCCCAAAGGGTAAAGAAACCTGACCATATTCCATATGATGATGGATATTCTGGCCAAGACTGGAATATTTTATCAATGAAGAATCACAAGCGCAAGGGATTGAGGATCTACAAATAACAAGATCATACTTCAAAGAAAACTCAAGATCACTCAGATCAAGAGGGGGAAGCAAGGGCTCCCATTCCCCTAGTGGTTAACAATACTGATCAATTGTTGAGACCATATCTCGAGAAGGTGAGCATGATTGCACATGTTCCTTCTCAGAAGAAATTGAACATAGAGTATAAGACACCACATAATTTATCCATGGTAGGATATATTCTACATGAACACTAGGAACATATAAAAGGGAAAACTAAACTAATTCCAAATTAGGATGGTGATTATCATATACTAGTTGGTCGATAGTGACAATGCTTCCATTGTGAGGGAAATTCATCTCTCGGAAGAGTGTAGACACCACAACGTTCATAGCATATACATAATCACTCCCGAGAAGAATATTTAAATCTAACAGGCCTTTCACCACTATAACATCGACAAGGAAAATATTCCCACCTAATGATATAGGAAATTGAGAAACAATCCCCAAATATTCACTAGTACATCTGTCAAAAACCAACATCTCATGCGAAGCAGACACAAGCTCGGGAGAACTGAAAGGTTTCCAAGCCAAGGAGGATAAAATACTTGTAGAGGCCCCTTCATCCAAAATACATCGATAGATGTTTTTTAAATTAACTTAAAACCTTATTTGAAAGGGTGTAGAAGAAGGAAGGTGAGGCTTCATAAGTTCATTCCAATCAAATGAAACCATCCTAGGACTTGGAGGGGGTGTGCTCGAAGTGAGCGTAATTCCCCCTTGTTCTGAAAGTACTGAACTGGAAATGTTAAAAACATAGTCGGTAGACACATCGCTCCCCATCAAAAGAGTGGGATAATCCAAATATTGCATCGACGTGACCACTTTGGTAGACTCGACACTCTCCAAGATAAGAGTGGGATTGTATGAAGATTGCATCAACACGACCACTTCCTCAACCACTGGATGAATAGGTTGTGAGACAAAATGGTCTGAAGGTGCATCAACCCCAAAAATAGGAGTGGGATCAGTTGAAGATTGCATTTACATGACCACTTCCTCAACCATTGGTTGAATAGGATGATGGAAAACCGAAGAAGACTCAAAATCATATGAGCTTTCAAACATGGACCACAATCTTCGTGCCTCTGGAATGGCAGGGCACAGATGAGTAAGGTGATCTCCCTTGCAAATATTACAATGGAAATTAGGGTTACATCCTATATATCTAGGTTTCTCAATAGAATAAATTCCCCCAACATGAATAGAAGTGGTTGGTTGCTCATCTCCAACATGATTTGAAAAGGTTGGTGATTGGTTGATAACATGACTCACAAAGGTTACATACTTATTTCCAGTATGACTAGCAGTGACTGGAAATTTTCCCCAGCATGACTCACAACAGCTGGTTTCTTGTCTTCAACATGACTCAGAAAGGTTGACAACCTATCTCCAACATGAATCGCAGAGGCCATATATTTCTTCTTCCTATTCTTCCTCTTTCTATTTCAATTAGACTTCTGATTACTAGTAGCTATACTTTCACCAGAGAAGGCAGAAAGAGGAGTAGAAGACTTTGTTGATGAAGGAACATCAACATGATTCCCATGACATAAGGTGCTTAATTCATAAGAATCAAGATAATTAGGGACATTTGGAATGGTACCCAACAAAACCGGTAGTCCCACATTCAATCCAATAATGTACAACGTGGCCATAAAGGGACACCAACATTTCCAAAGAAAGGAAAATCACAAGAATCCCCTTGCGAAGGGGTTCCTTGGTTGGTATCATCAATAAATTTGTCCATGAAGATTCTATGCATAGGGTATTCCCTTGCAGGATCGTTCAAGTCTGTAAAAGTCTCACACACTGACCTTGGTAAATCATTGTTATATAAATATTCCTATAAGGAGGCGACTCCATGTTTCTAAGTGGAAGACCTAAAATTCCTCATGATCGGAGGAGTGGGTGGTTTACCACCCTAGGTCAGATACCCAAAGAAATGAATAACTAACTCTCTATGGTAAACTAATGATCACAGAGAACACCACTAAAAAGTCCCTAAAGATAAATCAATCAAAAGGTAGGAATAACAATTACGCCAACCAACACTAGAGAAACTTATCAGTGCAAGTGGAACTCGAACACAGAAACACCCTGTTATAACCCTATAATTTATAGGATCATATGGTGACTCAAAAATTTTCACTATTGATGTTTGTTATCTTTCAAATAATATTTCATTCATGAAAATTATTTTCAAAAGAAAAAGAAAAGAAAAGAAAGAAAAAGAAAGAAAAAGAAAAGAAAGAAAAGAATAAAGAGGGAATAGAAGAAAAAATGAACAAAACCCCATGCAATAACAATGACTTGATCGATATTGTTTAAACATGGCCAGGTCCTTTTGAATTGATGTTGATAGGATTAGTGAATAAGCTTGGCTAAACTGTTTAATTTTAGCCAAGTAGATAGGTTAGCTAGTGAATAAATTTGATCAAACTGTCTAATCTTGGTCAAATAACCCTAGGGTAGAGTAATATCTTGGTCCAATAGTTTAATCTAGGCTAAAGGTGTAGGTAGGTAGGATAGGACATAGGCTAGCCAAATTTTCTTTCAATAAAGTTTGAATGGTGTTCAAAGAAAATGTATGATTCTGATGTTTTAGGTGCTTTCCTAACCCCATGGTGACAAAAGTAAGGGAAGTAGTGCACAAAACTCACAGAAATCACTAATCCTAAGTTCTAATGAATATATTAAATCGCTCCCGGAGATTAAAGTTTGCGCAAAGATCTACGGCCGAGTCATTGACGCATAGATCTATGGCTAAGATGAGATTTCAGACTGCCCCCGATCATTCTACCTTTAACAGT
>ML799987.1:346509-358366 GCA_009831015.1 Picea engelmannii | reverse complement strand
CCCCCCCCCCCCCCCCCGTACCTACCCTGCCCAAAAATTGGAAACCTATTTCTATGCAGGATGATCAGACCACTAACCTGAAACTCGCATGTTGTCGATCGGGTACCTCGTGTTCCCTGAATCACTGAATCTCCTATGAATCTCCTCGTCCAGTCACTGTAGCAGCAGGTACAAATGAGGTGGCAATGTGGGCCCTACAGCTATATATAGGCCTTTTTGCCAAACTTCCACTTAACATTCCAGGAGCCCACGATGTCCATTTGTCAAACCATCTTCAACCACGGGATCAACATCCCGCCACCTACATCACGGCTGTCCCTGGGTCACTTTTTCGTCCTAGGCCCCCGGGGCACCTTTTTTCCATATCATGGTCAGGTACGCACGCGCATAGTCACATTTGTCAAATACATGCTCATATCTTAGTTTCTCTTCAGATATTGTTCAGTTTGGGTATTTGGTTGTTCTGTGTGCAGGTACTTGATCATCATCCCTCAACATCATTCCTTCAGGTATATACTCAGCACTGGCATGTAGTCTCTCCCGCTGTATTGCATTTACATTCCCAGTCACACCCTTTGATATTCGCCTTTAGGATAACCATTCCCAGCTCTACAGTACTCACACTGTCGTTTGCATCATCGGTACTGTAACCCAGTAGCATTCTTACCCACATGACTTGTCTCATTCATAGCACCTTTTTGCACTCTTGACACTCATGTTGTTCTTCATCACCCTTTAGGGATGGGAGTCCCGGTAGTCTTTCATCATGTGGCGCATCAACCCCATACTTCTTCTCTCCTCATTTTTCTAGCTTCCCATATGGACTCCCAGATCATTTCTTTATGGTTATGTTCTTTTTTTTACCTGCACCTCCGCAGGACCATGAACCCACCATTTCATCCACCATTAGTTTGCCCATCTGCGAACCTATCTTCGTTTCACCTACCTCATATAGAAACTCGCCAATGGGGCCCCCACCCCTCATCAGTTTTCCAAGAAATTTATGCCCTCCCTGGGGCACTCATTTCACACTGGGGCACCCGTTTCTGTATTTGTACATTTTTCCACGATTACTCATTATTTATTGTACAAACGCCTTTATTTCTAGTTATTTGCTTTTGTCGTCACTGTTGGTGACCTGCTTTCCTTTTGGCCACACGCAACCCATGTCACCCTTGGTTGGAGCATTACTCCTCATTTACCCTCGCCGACATCGTCTATATCTTCAGAATACTACCCAAGTAACTTACCATTTATCCTCTGAATTTGTTCACCTTGTCCCGCCTCTGGCACAACTTATCCCTGATCTTGTCGTCCCCCTGACACTTGATCTTGTCACACGGTTGCGGCCACGCCTTATATCATACACCCTCCAACCAAGGGCAGTCTGAAGTCTTCCCACTTCTTGACTTCGTCCATGTACCTCTGCCACTTCCTCACCATAGTAGATTCCGTGAAGCCCTTTGCTTCTGGGAGTCGCGTCCCCCTTTTGTCGACATCAGCACAATTTTCCAGAAGGGCGACAGTATCTTGATTCTCATTTTCCATTCAATGAGAAATCTCGGACGGCACAGGGGGAAACACCATTGCTCCCTGATGTCGTTGACCCCCATAACATTCGACGTCAACACTTTATCATGTTGCGGTGGGTCTTACTTTGCGACTATTGCAGTTATTACTATCAGTTGCCGAAGACCGCTAAACTTAGCAGGGCCATCACTGCCCGCATCATCGTCGTTGCTTGTTACTGCGACCATTGCCTATTGTTCAGCAAATGTTCCATTGCAGAATTGTCTTCTGCCATTATCGTTACCGCCCCCGCGGGCACTGCAATTGTCTACATCAACATTTCCGTCATCTTTTTTCAGAGTTACATCATACGAGCATGGGGCATGCCCACCTCGTTTGTACACAGTTGTATATTGATATGCACCTTGTGGAAGGTCAGGTTCTACAGGTTCCTTTCTTCTCCCAAGGATTGCTCTACACGGTCCCACTCTTGCTCTCCCTTACAACACCATTCTCAGTAAAAGAAACATTGATGGATTTCGGCTATACGTATGCTCCTAACCTCATCCATCAGGGGGCATTTGTTATCACTAAAATTTCATCCGCACATGGCGACAAGAACTCTGCATCGTCAACACAGGAAAGATGTCATTCATGGCACAAGATTAATTCCACAGCATGGCAAAAGGGTCAAAAACTATACAAAATGACCAAAAAATTAAAGGGCTCTTTACAGAACCTGGGTGCGCGTGCATATGTGCATAACAACAACGTACAATGAGCGCATACGCACATGATGTGCGACTATTCGGCGAAAAACCCGCGCACCTGCTAAACGATGCATTTATTGAAATTGGTCGGCCTCCCAACCACTAATGGATCAACTCCCGAGCTGATTTGACATCAAATCCGAGCTGAATCCGCATGGTAGGCTGGTCAAAGACCTAATTGAGCCCTAAAGAGCCCCTCTTCACACCTCAAGAGGGTTACATAATCACCCAATGCCATGCTATAAAAATCCATGAAGAACCATCACTTTCTCAAGGAATTTCATGTATTGTTATGCTGCTAAGATTGTTAAGGATTCACTCTTTGACAATACCATATTGGCAACATTTCATAGAGCCATTCACCTATCCAATTGAGGGAATGTGCTTGGAGTTCTTTCACCCACATTTTCATCTTTTCATTGTAAGGAGATCAAGCTTGTGAGGGCCTCAAGAGCCTTCCATTGGAGAAAGAAGGGACCCAAGTTCCCTTTCTTCATTGTGCCTTTGGATTTCATCAATAGATCAGCTTATACATTGGTGATATCGGTCCATTTGTATTTATTTTTCATTTTTTCATATGCTCATAGTTTTAGTTTTTTTTAGTTTAATTCTTGTTTATAACATTGTAGTTTCTCTTTCTAACCTTTCCTTTTACAGCGGTCATGCCTAGCAGAGCCCAACTGGGCATGTAAGCACCTTTTATTTGCTCACTTAGTGACGAATTGGGTGCAAACATGGACATTAGAGTTCAAAGGTTTTTCAACAAGATCAAGGCTCTGTAGAAAAAAAGGTCTTCTTGGTTTAATGGTTCTGAATGACAAGATGATGACCCTTCTAGACTATAATCATAATATGGCTACAATGGCCAAGGATAGTTCCAAGTTCTCGGGGATACAAGGCAGTATAACAGGAAAAGCGTTCTTGGAGACTTTGCAGCTAGACATCAACATACAACACGAGATCAAATATATTTTCATCATCAAACCAACTTTTTCCAAGTACACAGAAGTGGATGAAATATACCGTAGACTAGTCAAAGTCTCCATTTCCAGTCAGCTAAGATGGGAGAGCTTTGCAATTTGATCGAGTAGGAAATGAGGTGTGTGAGATGAGTCAACAAACAGATAAGTCAAAGTCATGTAGGTGACTCACCAACGACCTTCCCTAGATTCAACATGAAGAATTCGACACATCATCAACAGTTCCAAATTTTGTGTATCTTGTTAGCTAGTTAGTTAGATTCAAAGTCTATCACATCCTGATCATTTATGACAGGGTCGTTTGTAATTTTGATTATAAATATTTCAAACTTAGAAGTACTGAGGATTGATTTTTATGCCCTAGCAAGCTATAAGCACTATAATTTTTATCAAGAAGATCTTTCAATAATATAAAGAGATGTTTCACAGGATTCCTGCATGTCATCTATTGGTGAAGTTTTCTATTCTCAGTTGAATGTGTATCTTTTTCAGTTATCATCTTGTTTTTCTAGTCTGATCATTTAAAAGGAGCTAAAGTTACAGAATTTACCTTTTCCTACTCTGTTGCTATATTTTAAATATCTAAGTGTTTTCTTCTTATATTGTAGTTAGGAAATTGTTAAATGCTTCTTGGTTATAATTAATCATCTCGCCTTTTTCTGCTAACCATCATTTTATTGCTAAAGAATCCATTAGTTGCGTTATCTTTCCCTGTGAAAGGAATCTTTATATCTATTCTTCGATCTCTACCTTTATAAAATAGACCCCATATCCCAATGGATGCGTAAAACCTTTTAGCCATTTTATAAAAAAAAACAACATTCGGTCTTGCACTATTTAACTAGCCTAATATCTGAAATTTAAAGCAAAGTTAAATATGACAGAGAGATCCCTCTCTAAAACTGGTAGGGCTAGCTACCAGTTTCAAAGTGGTTGGATAAGGTTACCTCTAGTAAATTTTTTCTACCTGACAACAACCTTTGGGAATTTATAGAGTGATAACATAAATGGCAACCATACTGGGGAATTGAAAAATATTTCAATCCTACGGTTTCTTTTCCCTAGAGAAAGAAAACCTTATTTCTGAACAAGTCATAAAATTCAGAGGTTAAAGTTTTTATATAATTAGTTTAAGATTCTCTTATAAATAAAAATGAAATAAAAAATTAGAATTCTAGCTCCCAAAAGAGGTTTTGCCAGATCTCATCCAGACCCAAAGATTGTAGTAGTAATAGACAATCCCGAAAAATTATTCAAGAAGAAAAACACTGCAGAGGTTTTCGAGAGCCAGAGTTCACTTCTAAGGTCCCCTTCTCTCCCAGAGAAGTTAGTTGCTTTTCAAGATCTCAAGTTTGATATATATTTTCAGCAAAGCCTTTTCAGGACAAAATCAGATATTTTTGTCAGTGAAACGATTTTAGATCAAACCGTCTTTCAACCCAAGACCCTGAAATACTCTCTCCCAGAGCTGAAGTTGATCAATTTTTTCGCCCCGAATATGATAAGCGCAAAGACCTAGTTGCAAATCTTGGTCAAGCCTTAGAAAAAATCCACCTTTAGCCGTCAATCGAACTCCCTACTTTGACGATTGCTGTAATTTCTTTTAAATCTAAACCAGGTCACTCTTTTTCTCCCAGACCTTCATCTTCTATAGCTTTAGTCACTACCTCCCCTGTCGCACAGGTTGTTGTTCAGCCTCTTCCACCAATCATTGCAGTGAGATATGCCCCATTGGTGTTGGTTTCCCCTTTACATGACATGTGTAACACCCTGTTTCCCCCAGTCTATAAAAATAACTATACTGGCCAAGTATTGTGACAAACTCAGAAATGTGAATGTGTGATGTGAATGGACCTTGTGAAAAAGGTCGATGAATGTGAATAATATTATGAATATATATATTGCAGGACTGCTGAGAGGGGATGTGCTGAAAAAGAGACCACGATGGCTGAAGAAAGGTAGTGGAAGGCACCTGCAAAGGTGGCATTAAATTCTATTGAAACCAATATTGTATTTGGACTTCACTGGCCTGGAGAAACAAGAGAAGCATGCTGACCCTGAATTAAATGACTCGCCAGGTTGGTAGGTAAATGGCTCCTCATGAGTAATGAGGGATGCGGGTGAACCGCCCATCCATAGCGTCCTCAGACCTGACCACCGGGAGGAAAATCGTGCCACACACAACCCTTCCGAAAGGAGAAAAGGAAGAAAGAGTGGGCAATCAAGGGGGCAGACGCGAGGGAAGGAAGAAGGAGAACTCTGGAAAAATACAGAGTGAGTGATAGCAGAGAAGAAGGAGAGTAACCTTCATTCTCGGTCACTGCAAAACCGAGACTCATTCTTACAGCATCATGGTCTCAGCTCGGGGGTGGCTAGTGGTAAATCTATTGGGAGTCGTTAAGCCTACAGTTGGGTGGAAACGAGCACCCCTCTCAGTAGTTGCAATCACACCTGGTGTTATTTCTGATATGTGTTTTATATCTTGTATCTTGAAGTTTATACACTGATATGTATGCTCATAGTCTGTGAAATCCATGAATGGTTTGAGTATAAGACTATCTGTGTGGTGTTCTGACCAGAAATGATGGCTGCATGTTCTTTTTCTTTGAAGGACCACGTATGGATTATGTTTATATATATATATATATATATATATATATATATGATGATGAACTAATACATATTTTCAAGTCTGCTCTCAGGAGATTTGTTCATGTGTTTTTCCTACCTGATGTCTTGGATATATTTCCTCACTAAGGCACCCTTTCGAGACCACTTCTTTACCTTTGAGAAGACCTTTCAGTCTGGTATTCAAAACCTGGTGTAAATTACCTGATGATCCGAAGGAGGATGTTATAGTTTAAGCCTTAAACTCTTGCACGAGGGAGAAAGGTCCTTGTAGATCCCAACATTTCGGCATTTCGGTACCCAGAGTACACAAGGGCGAGCCCCCTTGCACTTTCAAGTCCCGAAACCCCGACTTGCGAAATACCAAATTATTAGTGTGGGGGTAAATTAAGAGTTTTCGGAGTTTCAGCACCCGGAGTATATAGGTGTGAGTTTTCTTGTACTCGCGAGTCCCGAAACCCCGATTTACGAAATCTCGAAATGGCAGCGTGTGGTTAAGTATCGATTGACGGACGAGATCTTATCGGAAGATCTAAGGTCAGTCATGACCGTTAGATTGGAGGAAGAAACGAGGGCATTAAATGACTCAACCCTTTTCTTTTATCTTCATGAGTAGCAAAGAAATCGGGACCACAACCATAGGATCCAGGTCGCGGAGGACCGTAGGATTAGAGCCTCATCGCACGTATCGCGTATTCGGAGGTTCAGAGGTTGAGAGAACCTCTTCTCGACACCATAAGTCGCGAAGTGCCAAAAGTTGGGCATGAGGGAACACGTGGAAGAACCATAAGGTGGGGCCCACGTGATTGATAGGTGGACACGCGTCACCTGGAGAAGGGAGTCAACGCTCCATTGATTTCTCACGTCTCGGGGATTCGCGAGATGAGAGCACGGGAGCTTGACGCTAAAACTCACGAAACGACAAGTAGTGAGAGGTGCTAGCATTAAGCCTAGCCAGTGGTCACACATAGAGAGAGCTGACAAATAAGGGAGCTATACCCATTTCATGATTTTGGGTATCACAGGATTGAGAAGGACTCGTCGAGAACTTTGACACGTGAACTCACAAGATTTCAAATTACGACAAGCACCTTCTGGATTAGGCCTTGGTCATAGCGTTGTGGTCGCACAGAGAAGGAGGAGCTCGCACCTAGTGCTATTTGCACAGGGGAGCTTCCGAAAGGACCTGTGGATCGGACATTTGTTGTTCTAGTAGGGAATCCAAAGAGTCGCTTCGGCTCATGTCTTGAATAAACGATCCTTAAAACTGGGAGGTCGTGCAGAGAATACCTAAGTGCATATTCCCTTGTGCTCGCGAGTCCCAAAATCCCGATGGGTGAAATCCCAAAATGCTAGTGTGTGTGTAAGTTATGATTTTTCAGAGTTTTGGCTCCCGGGAAACCCAGGTGCGAGACCTCCTGTCATCGCATCCCCCGAACTCTCAACTTGCGAAACCCTGAAGTATGAAACTCTGAAAAGGAGTATAGGGTCACTAGAATTAATGTTTCGGTGTTTCGGCACTCGGGACATCTAGAGGCAAATGTATTGTCCTCGCATATCGTGAAATCCCGATAGGCGAAGTCCCGAAGTGGGTTAGCACACGTGGTTTTGGAATTTCGTCTTTTCGGTGCCTGGGACTCCCAAAGATCAGTTTTCCTCATATTCGCTAGTCGCGAAATTTCAATGAAACCCCGAAATGAACAAAGGAATACTTGCATCGCAATTTCTCATATCGTGAAAGTTGATGAGTACCCTCCGATAAGGTTTGTGGCCATAACTACTGATTATATGAGTGCGGATAAGGGATGGTAGGGTCTGTATCAGGACCTGTAGGGATTCGGGGAACTGCGTTCCTCCAGGAAAAAGAAGAAAAAGGCTGAAATTTTTTGAAATTTTGTAGTGGGTGTTTTACAAATTGGTATCAGAGCATGGTTACAACACTTGGCCTACTTGAGCTCATGAACGAGTTGTGCGGAAGCTCCATTCGAAACACTCCTAAAAGGAGTGACCCCCTATCTTAACCTTCCTAATCAAAAGATGAAGTTAAGAATGAAAAGAAAAACCCCTATTGTGTGTGTACATGTGAAAATATGAATTATGTATTGGTTATAAACAAATATAAATATTGACTAAGAACCAATGTTTTTCCATTTTTGCAAAAAAGCGGAAGATCAACCACGAGAAATTATCAACGCATAGTATGGTGACTCACCATGAAGTGGGAGAGGGCTCCCACAATAGAGACGAAGAGTCTGACGAAAGGAGGGAAGTAAGGAACCCTCTAGATCTAGCCGAGACCGTGAGGAGCCTCATTGTCGAATTACAAAGTTGTAAGGCTGACAATGAAAGAATGATGAAAGAACAAGAAAAGAAAATAGAAATTAACACAGTTTTACTACAGAGTTTATCCGATCTACAAAGACAAATGCAACATGAACCTGAAACTCAGAAACATGGTCATATCAGTGGCCACACTGAGAGGATCACCTCGAAAAAGGTCCACCCTAGAGGTAAAGGACAAGCGTCGGATGATTCCCTTGAGAAAGAAGCTGGCGATTTAGAGGGCTCTTCTAGCAGCAGAACCAGTTCCTATTCCCAAAGGAAACAGAAGAAGAAAAATTATTCCAAAGGTTGTAAATTCGAAGAATTCAGAAAAGCCAAACCACCCTCCTTCGACAGTGAAATAAAGAAGCGAGAGGAAGTAGAGGCCTGACTGCTTGGACTAAAGAAGTATTTCAGAGTCTATGACTTTTCAGAAAATATGAAGGCCCGAGTGGCCACCTTCAACTTAAACGGAAAGGCTTCCATTTGGTAGGAAGACCTTAAGAATGTGAAAGGGGTTCGTGAAGAGGACCTGTCTTGGGGATGGTTTGAGAAATACTTCTGGAAGAAGTACCTGTCGGAAAAATACTTCGACGAAAAGACTAAAGAGTTTTATGAACTCAAACTGGGACAACTCACTATAGAAGAATATGTCAACAAATTCCTCGATTTGTTGAGGTATGTACCCTATATAAAAGTAGAAAAGGCAAAGGTACAACGCTTCATCAGTGGACTACCTAAGGACTATCGGAACATAATTGAATTTGATGAGCCAAAGAATCTAGAAGGCGCTACTCGAAAGACAAACTATTGTCATGAACAGTTTGGGCATCTAGCAGAACGTCGCAAAGGATGGAAACAAAAAAATAGTTCAAGATTTCAGAAAAGGGGAATTAAATCCCTAGGATTTAAGAACTATAAGAAGAACTCAAGAATGAGCTTCCCAGCCCGGAGTATGCACCAACACAATTTTCCCTCCTTGAGTGGAAATAAAAATTCTGGACCCATATCAGTGAAGACTGATAACCCAAAGAGAGAACCTTTGAAATGTTGGGGTTGCGGGGAAGAACATCTATTGAGAGACTATCCACACTGACAACAGAATAGTTGGAGGATTTATAGCATCAAGGAAACTACTACTGTCAATGATGTGGCCAGGAGTGTGCCAAAAATTCATTCATCCTTGGATAATAACCAAGCCAACCACCAAGCTTCAGTAGTGGAAATAGAAGGTATGATTTCCAACCATCTAGTGTCTATTTTAGTTTACCCTGGTTCAAATTTGAGTTATATAGCCCCTAAAGCTGTTGATAATTTTAAACTATAGCCGCAAAAACATACCAAACCATGGTTGGTATAGTTAGCCACTGACACCAAAGGAAGGGTAGCAGAGGTTATACCAGCCTGCCAATTGATGTTGGGTAGATTCCCCACCCAAATAACCCTTAACTTATTACCCCTAGGATCGTATGATCTGCTGATTGGTATGGACTGGCTAGCCGCCCATAAAGCCAGATTGGACTATTACCATAAAACCTTAGAATATGTAAGTAAAGAAGGGAAAAAGATAACCCTTCAAGGGATCCTAAAACCTGTCTCGGTGAGACAAATATCATCTCTGCAAATGAGAAAGTATTGCCGAAAGGGATGTCCCCTATATGCAATACAGGTATTGAAAACAATCGAAGGTGACAAACCAAGCCTTGACGATCACCCTATCCTAAGAGAATACAGAGATGTGCTTCCGGAAGAGGTACTGAGATTACCTCCGAGAAGGGACATAGACTTCTCAATAGAACTTGCACCGGGAGCGGTGTCAGTGTCTAGGACACCCTACCAGATGAGCACACCCGAGTTAGTTGAACTCAAGTTGTAATTAAAATAAATGATGGATAAGGGCTATATTCAGCCCAGTGTGTCTCCATGGGGAGCACCGGTCCTGTTCGTGAAAAAGAAGGACGATACCCTTAGACTGTGTATAGATTATAGGCAACTCAATAAGGTAACCATAAAGAAGAAGTACCCCCTGCCTAGGATCGATGACCTATTCGATCAATTGGGGGGTGCGTCTATTTTCTCAAAGATTGATTTGAGGTCGGGATACCATCAAGTCTGAATCAAGGGTGAAGACATCCATAAAACTGCCTTTCAAATGAGGTATGGTCACTATGAGTTCGTGGTAGTGCCATTTGGGTTGACCAATGCCCCTGCCACTTTTATGTGCTTGATGAACAATGTACTCAGCAAATTCCTAGACAAATTTGTGGTTGTTTTTATTGATGATATATTAATTTAATCCAAGAAAAGAAAAGAGCATGAAGAGCATCTTAGACTTGTGCTGCAAGTGCTAAGAGAACATCAGCTCTATGCCAAATTCAACAAACATGAATTATTCCATAAGAAAATACATTACTTAGGCCATGTTCTCTCCGAAGAAGGAGTAGCAGTAGACCCTGACAAAATCAGGTCTATCATGGAATGGCCTACCCCAAAGGAAATTTCGGACATCAGATACTTTATGGGATTAGCAGGATGCTATAGGAGATTTATAAAAGGATTCTCCAAGATTGGTTGTCCAATCAATGCCCTCCAGAAGAAGGGGACAAAGTTCCTGTGGACACATAAATGTGAAGAAATATTTCAAGCCCTGAAACATCTACTCACCCATGCACCCATGTTGAAGATCGCCAATCCCAAATCTGACTTCCTCGTGTGTACAGATGCCTGTAAGGAAGGGCTCAGAGGAGTCCTTATGCAGGGAGGAAGTGTGGTCTCTTATGAATCCTGAGAATTGAATGAGCACGAAGTCAACTATGTTACCCATGATCTAGAGCTGGCTGCCATAGTTCATGCCTTGAAAATGTGGAGGCATTACCTCCTGGGAAGAAAATTTGTACTTATGACAGATCACTGTGGATTGTGATATATATTTGATCAACCAAAGCTCAATGCTAGACAATCTAGGTGGATGGCCCTCCTTAGCGAGTTTGATTTTGAAATCAAACATATTAAAGGAAAAGAAAATAAGGTGGTGGATGCCCTTAGCAGAAGCATGAAAACAATTCACCTGGCCACGATGAGCACCTGTGAGACGGATGTCAAAGAAAGAATCAAGAATGCACAAGAGGAAGACACATTCTTCTAGACCGTGACCTCGTACCTGCATCAAGAACCCACATGGATAAAGTATGGAGACTACCAGATGATGGAAGAAGGTCTACTCACTTACTGAAGTAGATTGTACATTCCAGGTTGTGACGACTTGAAGAGGTTCATACTGGATGAACTACATAAAAGACCCTATTCTGGTCATCCAAGATACCAGAAAATGATCACAGCTACTAGAAGACAATTCTATTGGCCTGGATTGAAGAAAGACATAGCCGAGTACCTAGCCAAATGTACAGAATGGAAACAAGTAAAAGTAGAACATCAACACCCAGCAGGATCATCACAACCTCTACCAATCTCAGAATGGAAATGGAAAACCATCTCCATGGATTTCATCACGGGATTACCGACCTCGACAAAATAGAATGACGCCATCATGGTAGTGGTGGATAAATTGAGAAAGTCTTCTCATTTCATCCCCGTCAAATCGACTTGCAAGGCATTAGATATCGCCCAGGTATTCATGAAGGAGATATT
>ML799987.1:326023-336627 GCA_009831015.1 Picea engelmannii | reverse complement strand
TGGGTGCAAAGGTTGATCCTACAGCTGGGTGCACAGGAAGGGGAGAGACAAAGAGAAGAAGAAAGAAGATTTGTTGGCTAAGAGCCCAAAAAAGAACTGTATTCTTCCATGTTAATATATCATAAAGAAAAGTTATGTGGATGTAGCCCTGGGGAGAGGGTGAACCACATATATCTTGTGTTATGTGTGATTGATGTTGTGCTCACTATCATCTGATATGTTGCTATTGTGATATTGTGTTATATCTTAAATATAACTTGCGCAATAGGTTTAAGGAAGATAAAGAATAGCTAGGTGACTGTGTGTTGTTGTTGTGAATCCACTCTACATTTCCTCTGGTTGTAGACACCGGTGTCCTACAACCCCCTATAGCTACTTCGGGTGAGACTGCATCTTCCTCGCAGGTGTTGCCGAAAGGGCCAGTAGTTAGGGCTTGTTGGTATTCTCTTGGAGTTGAACCCCGGGTCTACCCCTGTGCCAACAAATGGTTCTGCTTTCGGGACAAGAATCTTCTCTAGGGAATGTCAAGGTGGTTTCCATCAAAGACAAAGATTCAGAAGTGGATAGAGGATCAAGAAAAGGACTTCGCTGAAGCCCAGAACAAGAACCCTAGTATTGGTATAGAGGATTGGTTGGAAAGATATATCTTTACTGATATACACAAGATTTTCTTTGCAGGAATCCATCGGAAGTTATACGAGTGGCTAGCTAGGTTAGAAGACAACCAATTTGAGATCAGATCTAGACCACCTGTGGTTTAGACGTCAGTGCTGATCAAGAAGTCCAAGAGAGTTGAAAATTCCATGTCAAGAGAAGTAGATCATTGGTTTGATAGTACCATTGGAGGGTATATCACTGAGTTTATTGTTGACAGAGTGGAATCATATGGCCAACCAGAGAGATATTTCTTTAAGGGACCTAAAGGAAAATTTTTACATTTTCTAAAGTTGAATATCAAGATGTTATTGCATGAGAAGAACATATTGAAGATATAGTAATCATTCATATCGAAAGAGCTAATGTTCAAAAATTTAGACAATGACAGTGACACAGAGGCTGGACATACGCACAGCAGGAGAATGTTCAGAGAATTTCCTCTTGTGAACATGTTCAAGGAGAACTATGGGGACAAAGGGTTCTACAGTGGAGAAGAGGCAGATATGATAGACGAAGAGCATTCAAAATCCATTAGGGCATAGGATCCTCGCCGAGAAGAGATAGAAACTTCAAGAACTGTGCCCACTGTTGAAGTAAGTACTATTATTCCTCCTATTGCTTCACCAACATTAAGTAACCAGAGTAACCTAAGTAATCATAATTCTTAGAGAATTGTCACTAGGAGTCCACCACATACTCAGTCAGGAAACCTAGGAAGATCTATGGCAAATGCGATGAGGTTGCCTACCTTCAAAGGAGATGGATCTGAAGGTCCTGATCAACACTAGTTTCTATGTGAAGCTGTGTGGAGTATTAATAATATCACCGACAAAGCTGTCAAATGAGATTAGTTCAACACTACCCTAAGATATCATGCACTGAGCTGGTACATCAAATTTGTCCAAGGAGCTATGCATAAACTGTTGAATTCCATTAAGATCGTGCGAACTGCTGAATTCAAGAAACCTAAATCAGAGTTGCAATGCATTACAAAACTAAAAGAAATCAAGCAGAGAAAAGTTGAACATGTGTAGGAGTTTGATCAGAGATTTAAGATCTTGACATGCCATTTGAGTTTTCAGATCCCAGATGAGAATAACAAGGAATGATTCATTTCTCCCCTCTTTCCACACATTAGAGTTCCTCTAATGCAACAAAATATTAATTCACAGGCTGAGGCACTGGAGATCGCCATGAAATTAGAATCAACCCCGATGGGAGAATCGAGCTCAGGTATGAGAAAATCTTGAATCATCTAACTAGCTTATCACTGCAGGTCAAAGATATGAAGAAAGAAAAGGGAAAATATAAAAGATAAGGCATTTGGTGTATCATATGCAAGTCATAAGGCCATGACAAAGAGAATTGTCCCCTATTTCATGAATACTTGGCCTTTGGATCTCTGAGCCCTTTAAAGCAGGTTACCTACCTTGGTACGAGGTATGTAGAAATCGACATTGTCCTGGTGAATGTTACTATCTGCAAAAATATGTTTAGACACCCACAAATTTGTATTGCACGTTCTGTAAGTTGGTAGGACATGATGACGGGGATTTTAGGGCTTATGATCTCATGCTTGAAAGGTCGAGGGATATATACAAAATTCAAGGCAAAGTACAACAAGAAGGAAGCACTGTGCAGTATAATTCCCCTGGGAGAAGAAACTTCAACCCTCATGGTGGATTCTGAGGAAGAGGAAGAGGAGGAGGTATGGGTTGAGGTCAAGGTCAGATCATCTGTTATAACTGTGCACAACTGTGACACTTAGCAAGGGTCTGTCAGAACCCTTGTACCACTTGCATATATTGCAACTCATTTGAGCATGTTATCGAGGAATGTCCAACATTGTTGGCTAATCTTTAGGGGAAACGAGGAGGAAACCAACAAATAAAACTAATCAAAGAAGAACCTCGCGAAGCAGATCCCAGAGTCATTTTTATCACTAGAGGAGGCGTTGTTACAGGTGAAGACAAATTGATCCAAGGAAAGACTACATAAGAATCAGGAGTTAGGAAAGCTACAGAGAAGACACAAGTGTTTGATGTGAAGAAATAAAAACAAATATTTGAGGAGGCAAGAAAATAATTCGGGAGAGACCAAGGATCTCCATCAAAGACACAACCAACAGTAAGAGAATGTGGAATGCCTCTGGAATTTGATTAGTCTGCTTCGCTTGAAGATGGAAAAGAGGTGAGTAAACTTGTCAGTTTCTTGTATACGTTTATTGAGTTGATTAAAGATGAAAAATCCATACAAGAACTGCAAAATTTGGTCAGACAGTATGAGATAGGAAGGGTAGATCCTTTACTGAATAAAGAAGTACATCAACTATCCAAGAAGAGAAGGACAAATAAAGAACTACACCTTAATGCTCAGATTGGAGAGTACAATATATACTATATAGTCCTTGACTTAGGTTCGGAGGTCAATGTAATGATGAAGCAGACCTAGGCACTGATGGGAAAACCTAAGTTGATATACTCCCCTATCAGGCTTAGGATGGATAATCAGCAATATGTAAGCCCCTTTGGAAGACTAGAGCGTGTCCCCATCTACATCGACAGAGTAAGGATTTTTTCATACTTCGAGGTGATTGAGATAGTTGATGAGAGTTGTCCTTACCCTACACTGTTAGGAATTGATTGGGATTTCAATAATTCCACTGTGGTTGAATTAAAGAAAATAATAATGACGTTTGAAGAAGATGGCCTTAGGGTCATTGCACCTTTGGATCCTGGTGAAGGTCAGATATACATAGAACCCATCAGGGAAGAAGATCATGCATAGGAACTAGAAAATATCTACAAATTAATAGCCATACAACAAGACTGCATTAATCCTACAGTAGATGGGAATTTGAGTTGGCAAATTGACAACGCATGCTCATCAGACTCATAAGAAGCACTCGAGAACTGGAAGGACAAAATGTACGAAGTATCTACAAGGAGATGTGCTAGATTAGCCAGAGAAGTCCGTTGGATTGGCACAACAGTAAGTAACTTACCCACCTTTGATGGTCTAAACCACTTAGAAGCATTCTTAGTGAACTTTGAAGAAATTGTACCAACACGAAAAATATTGTTGGCAATGGATGAGGCCCTGAAATCAACTCTAGTGAGATGGTGGGGGACACACAAAAACAACATTACAAATTGGGTACAATGTCACACTTTGATGACAATGTTATTTTCAAACCAAGTAGAAGGCTATGAAGTTAGGTTCACAGGTCGAAGTTGTCTGAAGGGACATGTGCAAAGTTGTGAGGAAGCTTGGAGAATCATTCCTCAAGAATAGTGGGTACACAAATTCATTAACACATTGGACACAAATCCCATCAATTGGTATATTCAAGAAGAACTCTGCCTCATCACTATAGATTGGGAAGGTATGACGCAGAACTTTGTAACTACATTTTTGTTTGAAATCCAATTTCCTACAATAGATCAAGCATTACAGGGTGTAAGATAGAAAGTGTTTGATGAGGCACCTAGCCTCCCTTTGGAGCAAGAAGAGGATGAATGAACTGCGCCTCTTCAAAAGTTGCAAGGCTATTACAATATCAATGCAGCTGAAGATGATGATCCAAGGAAGGTGAACATCACTAAAACAAAAGGAAAGATAGACATAGAAGGACCAGGAGTTGAACTATCTTTCATTGGAAATCTGGTCAAGATCAAGAAATTCAACATTGGAATAGAGCAGACACCAAAAGTTACTAATGTTGGAGACTATTGGGATGCTACCACTATTGACAAGATCACAGAGTTACTACATGAATATCAGGACTTGTTTCCAATCAATTTCACTGATATGAAGGGCATTAAAGGGCCTATGGGACAGATAAGGATCCCTTTGAAGATATATGCAAGGCCATTCAAACAAAGACCCTACATATTGAACCCCAAATATAAGGATAAAGTGAATATTGAGCTTGACAGAATGTTGGAAGCAGGAATCATAGAACCTGTTGAAGAGTCAGAGTGGATTATCCCTATGGTGGTACAATATATGAAGACATGAGAAATCAGGATCTGTGTAGATCTTAGGAAGATTAATGATGCCTATTTACATGACCCATTCCCTACACCATTCACTGATGAAGTGTTAGACAATGTAGGAGGCCAGGAGGTATATTCTTTTACAAATGGATTTTCAGGATACCATTAGATCCAGATTGCCAATGAAGATCGCCATAAGAGCACATTTGCAACAAAATGGGGATCTTACTAGTATACAGTGATGCCAATTGGATTGAAGAATGCACCAGCCATATTTTCCAGGGTGGTGTTCGAAGCGTTTAAGGAGTTTTTACATAAATTCATGGAAGCATATTTTGATGATTGGACTATTTTCGGCATTTTGCAAAATCATATTAAATGTTGGATAAGTTCAGGCAGTTTCATATTGCCTTGAACCTAAATAAGTGCATCTTATTTTCACCCTTCGGAGTGCTGTTGGGCCATATTGTGTGTAAGCAGGGATTTCTAGTAGATCCATCCAAGATTGTCATTATAGTCGATCTACCCCCTCCTACTTCAGTCAAACAGTTGCGCATTGCGCTGGGACATACTGGATATTACAGGAAGTTCATTAAGGGATATGCACAGATCACATCACCTATGGAGAAGATTTTAAAGAAATACTGTCAGTTTCATTGGACAAAAGAATGTCAACAGAGCTTTGACACACTGAAACAGAAAATGGTTACTGTGCCCATTCTGGTTTTCCCAGATTGGAGTAATGGATTTCATGTGCATGTGGATGCATCTTCTATCGCATTAGGAGCAGTGTTAGCACAATTGGGAGCTGGACACATTGACCACCCATTAGCCTTCACTAGCAGGAAGATATCAACAACTGAGATTAATTATACCACCACTAAGAGAGAAGGATTAGCCATGGTGTATGTGCTGCAAAAGTTCCGCCACTACTTGTTGGGAGGACATTTTAATATGTTCATTGATCATTTTGCACTTAAATACTTAGTCAACAATCCAGTGTTGGGGGGAGGAATATGCAGATGGCTTCTACTATTTCAGGAATATGATTTTGAGATCATGGTTAAGCGAGGAAGAATGAACAAAGGTCTTGACCACTTGTCAAGGCTGGAACATGGAGAAGAGTGTACTAGTTTGGAGGATACACTGTCAAATGCAAAGTTTTTGTCCATCAGGAAGGTTGATGATCACTTCATGGAGATAGTGCAGTTCCTATCAACAGGATTGGAACCTAGTGACTATACAATTATTCAGAAGAAACAGTTGGTAGTGTGCGTTGTAGATTTTTCACTTACAGATGGACAACTAGACAAGTTGGGACCTGATGAGATATTGAGAAGGTGTGTAATGGAAGCAGAGAGACTATTGATCCTCACAGAAGAACATGAAGGCATCGCAAGAGGACACTACATAGGGAAAGTGTTACACATTATTTTCGTCATCCCTATGATCGTTAATGATGTAAACCTATCTGTTGCCTTCAGAAGGGGTCAGTGGCCTGAGTTCCTAAAGAGAGAAGGGAGAAGAACTTCTCTTGAGAAAAGAAATTGCTTTTTCCTATGTAAAAACCTTAAAAAAGGGAAGTTCGCAGGTTGCTATATAGGCAGGGTGAGAGAATGACCCATTCTCGCAGGTTGCACTATAGCCAAGGTGCGAGGTGTTCGCAGGTTGCTCTATAGCTAGGGTGCGAACATTCTAGCACGTGGGAAAAATGAGCGTTTTCGCGAATCTTCTAGAAGGAGAAGCTTCTATGGTGAGGTGGCATCTGAATGGTTTGGATCTTACTCTCTTTCATGATTTAGTGGGATCATCCTAACCTCCTCACCTTATCTTCTTCAGCTTATAAAAGGAGAGGAGTTCTCATGGAGAAAGTTAGCTTGAGCTTGGGTTAGATTTGTTGGTTCTTGAGCTTGTTAGCTTTGGCTTGGTTGGAGTGGCTTTGAGATTTGCTTTGTCAAGATAGATTGTGAGTAGCTATCAGATCTAAGGTTTCAGAATCCTTGGAGAAAGAAGTGTGTGGGGAACGAAGGACAGTTGGAAGGGACCTTACGACATCAAGGACATGGTTGTAAGCTCTCTTTCACATTTAATATGATACAGTAATATGATTCTCTCCTATAAAGCTTGTTATGTTTTATTGTATGATTCCTTGATCACATACATAGGTTTATATTGAGTTTATGCTATTGCTATCACTTTGGTTGGTTGCATTCTTTTGCAGGTTCATCATTGTATGAGCGTTGGAACGGAGCTAGGATAGCGATGGCGAGAGGAAGCGACATTTAAATGGTATGTCACTCATCCCTCTTTAGTTAGTAAATTCAATATCTAAAACTTAAGGAAGGCGTCATGTTCTGTCATGTTTTTTTCTAGATCCAGGTGGATCTAGGGAGATCGATTTGTGTCCGCACTTACAGATTAATCATGAAACAGAAAGAAACAACACAAAATATTCTTAGGGTTGGCCTTTGGTGGCGTACTCTACATAAATATGCTAAAGAATACTATAAGGCTTGTGATGTACGCCAAAGAGTTGGGAAACCATCCAGAAGAGATGAGATTCATTTAGCGCTTAAGATGACTTTATAGGCATTTGAGAAATGGGCCATTGACTTTGTAGGACCTATCCACCCACCAGGAAAGTACACAGAAGATAGATACATAATCATTGAGACAAAGTATTTGACCAGATGGGAAAAAGCAAGAGCAGTCACGGATTGTACTGCAACTACAGTTTCATGCTTCATATTTGATGATATCATAACCAGGTTTGGATGCCCAAAATTCGTTATGAGCATTCAGGGAAGAAATTTTATTAACAAGACTATTGAAGCCTTGACTCAGGAATTTGTATTCACCATCAAAAGAGCACGCCCTATCATCCACAAGAAAATGGGACAGTTGAAGAATTCAATAATATCTTGGAGACAACGCTGACAAAGATTTGCAGTGTGAATGGGAATGACTGAGATTTTAGAGTACCAACAGTATTATGGGCCTATAGAACCACTTGCAAGAAAATGACCATGCAAACCCCCTTTAAATTGGTCTATGGTCTAGAAGCAGTTGTACCCATGGAATATTTGGTTCCTAGTATGAAAATTGCAGCCTTTACATATATGGATGACACTGGCACTGTGCAAGAGAGGCTTGTGCAGTTGGTCAAACTAGAAGAAGATAGATTTATTGCAGGATTTCACTAGTAGGTTTAGAAAGAAAGAGAAAAGTCCTACCAGGACAGACACATCAAGATGAAAGCTTTCAAGAAAGGAGATCTGGTTTTGGTATATGACAATAAGTTCATGAGGCATCCAAGGAAGTTTAGGATGCATTGTATTAGGCCATATGAGGCTACCTATGTTACAGAAGGAGGAGCTCTGCAATTGAAGACTTTGACTAGAGAATCACTAGTACAAATGACAAAATTTGTGACGGTTTTTCATTGATATTGCCACACTTATCCATTGCAATTTCCACAAAAGCCGAGGCTTTTTTTCGTCGCTATATCCATGATCCATGTGTGCGTGGAAACATCAAAGAAATTAGTTCTCCACGTGTCATCACCATCAAGGTCGGTTAACCCTATGCATCATCGCAATTATGATGAAACTTCTTCACAATTACAATGAACAACCGTGGAAATTACAAAGAAACTTCATCGTAATTGTGACGCTCATTTATGCAAAGACAAAAAATTATGACGCAGATGTTGTATGTGCGAAGAAAAACCATGGTAACTTGAGACAAAAATCCGTTGCAATTGCGACGAAAATTTATGCCAAGACAAAAACTTACGACCCAGATGTTGTATGTGCGACGAAAAAACGTGGCACCTTGCGACGAAAATGCGTGGCAACTTGGGATGAAAAATTTGTTTCTGGAAAAATATTGTTGATATTGCGACAATGACTTTAAGTTTAAAAAAAAAAATTACACGAGATATGGTAATTACCATATTACATTGTAATATGGTAATGCCATATTACAATGTAATATGGGAACCTTTCATACAATGAAGGAGTTGGATAACATAATGGGGGAACCTTTCATACATTGAAGGAGTTGGATAACATAACACTTGAAACTTTTGTTGGTGCAATCATAATATACCCCAAATAAGATAAGGACATGTACATCATCGTTTAGGAATTGAAGTACTACATGAATTATTTGTTGGGAAAACAAAAACAAAATCACTCAAATCATAAGCTTTTATAATCCTTGTCAATTTATCCAATTCACAACAAAGCCCATACTTCATGTGAATGGTATCCTGCAACATTTAGATTCGGTATTCAAGTATGATAAATATATACAAAACCACATGGTCAATTTACTTTAAGACCTCTTTGTTTTTATTTGACCATAGCTCTAAAGTTAAACTTATATGTACTTGAAGAATATAAGGGATTACCTACATCTAGATCAAATTTTGGAAAATGGTTAAAACCTTGCAAAACTTGTATATATATGCAAGTATCGAGTCTCTAAGATGATTGTAGGCTTGAAGGAGGATTAAAGTATAAATTTCATAATTTTGTTGTTAAGAAAGGAGAGCCAAGAATAAGCTCATGTGGGAAGCTTGAAGTTGTAAATTCGATATACATTTTAGAGTAAACAAGACTAAATAATATGGTAGTTTTTATATCATGTTGAAACATGAAAACAATATGTAATTATCTTCTTCACTCATGTAAAGGTGCATTTTGGAATATCTACATTTATCATATGTAGATATAATAGATTCTCAAGAAATGTTTAATCCACACTCTAGATGATAATGGATATAGGTTGAAGAGAATTATATCCTTTATTTACAATTGCATGGGTATCCCAAGGATATAAATTAAACATTGGTTCATTTGTTGTGAGGCTGTAACATACCAATATTTGGGAAGATTGTTTTTCATTTATATATATAATTGTTAATTGCACAATTCATTGCTCACCTCAAATCCTCCACCTATGACTTTCTCATATTTTATTGTACTTACTTTAACTTGAAATTTTATCCCTCAAAGTGGAACAATTAAGAAAATTGATCAATGGGAAAATATGGAAACTTTGTTAAAAGGAAAAATCCACGAACATGTGTAGGTATAAGCAACTAGCTTGTAGGAATATCAATCAAGTTACGAAAAGAGGCATGATAAGCATTTAACAACACATACCTCCTAAGTTTGATCAAGTGTGGTTGCACCCACCAAAGAAAGGTTTAAAATGATATTTTAGGATTTTGGATAAGAATGAATAAAAGATATTTGGTTGGATTGGTCACCATATATGGGAAAATATTCCAATGTATATGTGGACCATTTGAATTTGTCTATTCCATCCTTATTAGAAGGAGAATTTAATGAAGAGACATTGAGTCCAAAAGTTGATGGGGATCAGAAACTTGAAAGGGAAAAGGTCTACTCCTAGTTGAATTCATATATTTGTACTGATGTCATATAGGCTTGTGCAAGTGACAAAAATTGCAATTTGTATGAATTTGGTGAGTGGAAATTTATGACCCACAAGGAGTAATGGTAAACCCAAGGGTTCATGAGCATGTTGAAAGATATAAATATTGTTAGGTTTGTAAAGTAAGGTTTTTCCCCATGAAAACACCCTCAGTAAAAAGATTGTGATTTATGAAAAGGTTTTAAAATCTCTTTCATGACCTATGTATAAGTTATTGGTCAATTTTCTTCTATGTTCTGAATGATTTGGGAAATAATGGCTCTTAACACCTTGAAGAATTGGAAACTCTTATGAACCTATAGGGTCATTATCACATTGACTCGTATATTTTTGTAAAAACAGGACAATAATAATGAGGTCCAAAATTTTGGGTACATCATGAATATGTTCAATATACAGGGGGTAGACTAATACATACTTTCATTTCCAAGAATGAGCAATGAGAAATGCAAGAACATGTTTAGCTAGATACCTACATCATAG
>ML799987.1:260812-323802 GCA_009831015.1 Picea engelmannii | reverse complement strand
TGAGAAGGGTTAGCTGGCATTTGTTCAGGGTCATGAACTGGAACAACGAAAATGAGCATATTGATATGTTGAAATATAATTGAAATAACTAATTCATTGTTTTGATTAACATTACACTATTTCTCTTACCCGTCTCCGTAGTTGGGATAGTTGGTGCATTAATTTGTTGTCCACTTGGTTTCTCTTGTATTTCACCCTCCTAAACTACATGCTCTTCAATTTTAAGAAGATAATATATAAGTATAAGTCAGGAAATAAATATCTACAATCACAGTAAATATTTCTAATTCTGAAGCATACATATCGGAATGGGTTCTCTGCTCTACACTATCACTGGACATGTGGACCCTTGTATGAAGTGGTGTTTGTTGAATACCACTTGATTCACTACTGCAGTAGCACTGTTGCTTGAAAACAAACATAAATACTTCGTTAAGGGTGATATAATAAAATATGAATAGACTTTACAAGCATGCTACTACAGTTTCCTTATTCATTTTATTTACCTATGTGGCTGGGGAGATAGGAGTCTGGCCCAAGCTTTTTCTATATTCAATCACACTTTTAAAACCATTCTTGTAACCAAGCTTTAGGTCCTCCTCGGTGGTAGCAGTGTCGAACATATTTAATTGCAATGCATAACACCATTAAAAATACCAATAACAAAAACATATATTTGTTCGCTATTGTTAAATAAATATTAACCATAGTTAACATTTAAATCTTACTATTCGGGATTTTAGTTTTCCATAGCCACCCTGGCCTAGTTTATGATGGATGTGTTTTTTCACTCTGGCCTTTGTTGCTTTGGAGGTGTCTGGTAGCCCACATATGGAATTTTTGAAAAAAATTAGATATCGGAATTGTTACTTAAAACAGGAAAGAAAAACATAAATGCTCATATTTCACTGATAATATGACATGTGTTGTACCTTTCTTGACTAGCTCATGGTTGTCTTCCTTGTTTTTTAAACAAGTTCTCCTTTGCATCCTCTAGTAGTGCCTTCCACTCTCTCTCGAGAATCATGGGAAAGCGCTCGTGCTTGAGGTCTATTTGCAATTGATCCCTATATTGGGCCCTGGTGTATTTTAAATTCTCACCGGATAACTTTATAACCACTTTCTTGTTGAAAGTGTTTATGAACAAGTTTACCATGTGATCTATTAAATCATCTTTCTTTTTCTATCTTGGCCATTCCACGATGTGTGAATGGTGGGGCCAAACAACTCCAATGCTGTGTAATGTAAGTTTCTATGGAAAAAATTGTTTCCTGCAGAAACGTGTTATCCATTAATTTATAATAATCTCATCAAATGTCCATTTCAATTTCATGAAAAAAATGAATCAATTAATTTGACAATTACCTGCAATCTTCTGAATCTTTATCGGAACACATGCATCATCCACCAGAAAGGTGAAATCTAGTGATCCGATGCTTTTAATTCGTTCTTCTCCATGTAGAATAGTATCTTGTGCACCTATACTATGTTCCTCTCCGGAGTCATCATGTGGAGTCCCAGGCTCCAGATCATGATGCTCCGACATGTCATGCCAATCAAAATCACCCTGCTTATCAATGGATTCAAGGGGAACCTCAGGAGGCTCAAAAATCCATATATCCCTCAACCATAGAACCCTCCAGACCTGCTCTTTGTCTAACAAAATCCTTCAGTGACTTCAACTACCTCTCCACCATCCACATCGACCTTGTGTGTACTGGTCCACATAATTCAATCTCCTCAACTTGGTGTATGAGGTAGTGTTTTTGTTCATTGAAAAATGTTGGAGGTAGATACTGTTGCATTTGACACATTAGTCGATGCATTTCTCTCTTCCAATAACTTATATCTTCTTTATGGATTTCTTTTGATGATAGCCGCCTACAAATGTCGATGCAATAAAATAATATCAAGGAATACATAAATTTGCAGATAAAAGATAATATGTCAATAAGTTCCAATACAAATCACATAAGAAGTACATTTTCCTTATAAAACAATACTTACCTCATGTATTTTCCAAGTACATAAATACTTTGTTTTATGGTGTTGTCAAAGTCGTCTGAGAGAGATAAAGGTAGAACATACTCTAACAAAAAACAAATAATTATTATTTGTTTTCAAAAAAAGCGTACCAATAAGAAAATATATTATAACCTACTAATTACCTTAATGAATGTATGCCAATCATGTGTTTTAACCCCACCAAAATCACCTTTTTTAGTTAAGATATTTTTTATGTTCGACGAAAACCCCATCGGAAACCTAATTTTTTGAATGACCTCTTTTACAATATTGCTCTGTTGCTCCGTCAATAACCACAGAATACTAATATTTTGTTCACAACCATCGCCATTAGAATTAATAATAAGACTTTGCAAGGCATGATTAGCTTCTCAGATGTCACAACAAATCTTTCCAATTCTCTCTTTGTCAATCCTTCCATCTAATATTCACTATAAAAATTATGTTATGTTCTTATCGATATGCATTGTATCAAACAAATGAACTATTTGTAGGTGATCGTAGTATGGTAATCTACTGAATTGCATCGGGTAACTTTTCATTCCTCGTGGAAGCCCATTCGTGCCTTAATGACATTCATGAAACATCAAAAAATTGAAATTAACACTAATTAATGGGACAAAATGAAATTAATACTAATGAAATTAACCAAAGATTTATATAATAGGTCATACATAAATAGTTTGTGTACCTTGACGATTTCTAATATATTCCAATTTCCATAGGCGAGGTGTCATTCTTCGTGGTTTTTTTCTGTTATCTTCTTTACCATTGAACTTTGATTTGTCTGTAGTTCGATAACTATGGTTCTTAGGCAGAAAGTGCCTATACTCATCAAACACTTATTTTTCTAAAATCCTTGAACGAAGAGATTTTATCCTAGGACCACAAACTGGGCATGCAAATTTACCCTTTGTTTGAAGACCTACAAGATATATAAATAAATGTAGCGTCAAATTAGAGTTACAATTTAAAATAATGCATTATTTTTTCAATAAATATATATAATATTAAATCACAAAAATAAAGTAACAATATACCACAAAAATGTGTTAACTCGAGAGCATCATGAATTGTCCATGATGTATTCCATGGAATTGAAATCGTCTTTTCCCTATTGGTCTAGAGATGCCATACATAGTGATGCCAACCCATAAATTCAACAACTCATTAATGAAAGGCTCAATATATACGTTCATATCTTTAACCTAGTAACTACCTAATTGGTTCAACCTACTGCATGATTAATTATACTTATCTAGATGTCGTGATATATAAAAGAAATAATTACCATGCACAAAACAAATAAATGAGATATTTTGTCATGCTTTAAAGCAAATAAAAGATAATTAAATACATGGAACAATCATTGCCAACATTTTGTGCTCTCTCTTGATCGACATCCAAGGAGGAAGGTTATTGTTTATAACAAAAACAGGTCACACTGAGTACATAGAACGAATCTCTCCAAATGGATTGACACCATTAGCTGCCAACAAAAGTCTAACATTACGAGGTTCTTCTTTAAAAATTGGTCACTTTTCTTCGATGCAGTTCAATGAAAAACCATCTGTAGGAATTCGAAGAACATCGTCTCGACTTTTGTTCTTTGCATGGAAATCCATAAACTGTGCTATACTTTGGCACCTAAACAACCGCTAGAAATGTGGAATTATCGGAATATAAAGAAGAACTTTGTGAGGCACCTTCTTTGATGCTTTATCGGTTCAATATCTACTTATTTGACATTGTGGTCATTCATTTTCTAATTCATATTATCCATAATATATGATATGATCATTAGGACTTGCATCAATAGCCGCATCAATAGCCTGATAGTCCATTCCAATTTCTTTCATAATCACGGATATTTCTCGATATGTGCGTGGAAAAATATTTGACGTCGATATTAGAACATCACCTAACAATATACAAAATTCTAAACAATAAGTCAATTTAAACAATATTAATCATCAATATATCATCCAATATACTAATTTACAAATCAGAAAAAAATAGTAATATAGGAAAAAATTGAACCTTTTAAGTATTTGTGAACATGCAGGCATAAAAAATTTAACAAATTAAATACCTTAGTATCTATGTGAGACATGTGTTTGATAAACCATTCAAAACCTTCAGGTTCACCAACAACAATATAGCATATAAAATATTTGTTGTTTAGCCTTCATAAAGAGGTTGACGTGACTTCTCGAGTAGAGGATCAACATCATGACTATCATCTTGGTTGTCCTCATCCATTGGAGAAAATGTGTCTTGGATCAATCTATGTATCTCATCTTCCTGATTTGAAACACTAACATTATCTCCATCCATATCATCATTAATAACTTGATCAACAACTTCAATATTCTAATCTCGAAGTTCATCTCCATGTAAAGTAATATTTCTACTATTACTTGGCAAATAACTCTTTGGAGGTCGACACTTTGGGGGAATCGTCTATATATTTAAAAACAACATAGAAAAGTTAGTGTGTATATAAAATATAAAAATCCCGATAAGAAATATTACTAAAATTCATGACATACTGAGTACTATAGAGAATACATTAAATATTGAATCCTCTTACCAAGGGATGATATTCATAACCCCCTTCAGCGTGCCCCTTCTCCCTACAATGTCTTTGGGCTGTTGTTATTATGTATATTATTAGTCCCTGCTAAAGCAGGGAATATAGCAATCAATTACTATCATTTCACCGATCAGGGTTGAGTTTCAAGAGAAATTCCATATCTTTATCAATGAAAAGAGAGAGAGATTATAGCTACAATTGAAGGGAAAAGGGTATGTGGATTCCATAAACCTAGAATATTATAGAATCCACATACCCTTTTCCATAGAATATACAATCTAGATCCAAAAACCAAAGACATGAAATATGGTACTACACATATTATAATATATTATCAAGGAAAAAACAAGCTAAATGCAATTTGGACATTTGAAAAAACATTTACAAGTTAAATGAGTACATCAATAAAAAATAACATACTAACCTTGCAAGTTCAAAATATGAGCTATGTAGATCGAGAATTGGATTTGTTCAACCGGTGGGCGACGGAAAAAATAAATAGCTTAAACAAAATCCAAGAACAATGTCGCAACTATAGAAATTGTGTCGCAAAGTCTCTTAAAGTCACGTATATATAGATAAAATAGTCAACTAGTCGTTAACACTTACCAATGAGATAGGCAAAATTTTTGTCGCTATTACCACGAAAGTTCGTCGCTATAGCGACGAACATCCAGACTAGGTTAAAATAAGATTTTCGTGGATATTGGGATGAACTTTTGTGGCAATATTGACGAAAATCCCACCCTGTTTAAAAAAAATGATGAAACTAGTGGAAGCATGGGAAATGTTCGTGGAATAATCTACCCATATGTAGTAGTGAATGGAAGGAAGGTTTGGTGAATGGGATCCAGTTGAAATTGTATTATGAAAACTAGCTACTATGCATCTCTCACTAAAAATAATAAGGAAAAGGGTCTAGGTACCAGGTGCAGTTGAAGCTGGGTACCAGACATAGAAAAGACAGTCTGCACACAGCAGGGAGGGAAAGAGAAGAAAGAAAAAGTTGCCCTACGTAGTATGAAGTCGAAATAAAACAGGAAGTTCAGACCTGAAGTGTCTCAAGATGAGTAACAAGTGAGTGTTCAGGGATTTTTGGCCTTTGGATATGGAAGCAAGCAAATATTAAGGGAGAAAAGGAAAAATGTGAACTGCACGGAAGACACAGTGATTAATACTGGATCGAAGTGAGAAAAAGAGCATAAAAGACAGTTCAAAGTGTTGGCACAGGGGAATACCTAGGGTTAAATGCTACAAAAATGCACCAACAAAAACATAACTACCAGCCATGTCGAAAACACCTGTGAAGCAGATGAAGTCTCACTCGAGGTAGAGGCAGGGGTGGTTGCAGGACTAAGGTGTATGCAACGTTAGCTGGGAAACAGATCTGTGATTATAACACTTAATAGATCACTTAGCACAAAATATGTTCATCATTATCTATCCAATATCTACTCCGCAGAGAGAACAAAGAATCACAACATTCACCTTGATCTAAGGTATATAAGCACTTAGAAAAGGAATTAGATCAGATCTAGCATATTCAAGGACTAAGCAAGTTAACAGATGTCAGATCTAGCATCCATATTCATCATAAGAACAAAGCATAAACATATCTATCTATCTATATCAAATCACTTAGAATATAACATATAAACACATCATAACATCGCACAGAGAAAAATAACATAGTATTTACGTGGTTCACCCCCACCTTGGGGCTACATCCACCAACTCTTCTTTTTTATTAGCTTCTTCAATGGGTTACATGCACATAGCCTCAAAACCTTAAGCTGCATAGGAAAAAATATCTACGTAGCTTGCTAGGTTCTTCTTCCTTGCATTACAGCACAAAGCCCTCCATAGTCTCTTACAATGACTTGCCTTGGCTCTGCACGTCTCACACAGTATGCACGAATTCTTACACTTCTTGATCACACAGAGCCCACTCTTAGCACTTAGCCAACTTGCACAACACTTTCTCACTTATTCAACTACTTCTTACATTGCCTAGCATTCTATTTATACATACAAAATAGGCCTAAACATGGGTAAACCCATGGGCCGATATCCCATTCCCGTTACATATTCCCAAATCCCAAAAAGGACCCAAAAAGGGGCCAAGATCCCATGATTTTTGATTCATCTTGCACTTTGTCTTCAACAGGCTGTTGAAGTCCCAAAATAAGTCAACTTGACCAAGGATCTCCCAAAACTTAGTCAAGGGCCAACAGGCCCCCAACACTCACCTATGACTCATCCTGAGTCACTATGGTCTGACTAGTTCTGCTTCGAATGCCTCAATCTTGGCTCGAGCTTCTTCGAACTATTGTTGTGCTACGACCTCCTTTTCAGCGAACTTGTGGATGACTGCATCATTGATAGGTCCCTATAGAATATGTTCTATTGTAGTGACAAGCTGCTCTAGCTCTGCTCCTTGGCCTTCTACCTCTATAAACAACTGATAGGCCTTATCTTGCACAGGTTGGAGTTTTTGAGTTATCTCCATAAATTTTCTCTAGATAGTATGGATTTTCTACTATGCAGTGCATTGCTCTTGGGAGCACTTCATTATTTCCACAGCTGACAGGGACTTCAATTGTGACTGTATCTTTTCGGCTTGGTACTTTGCCTCTTGAAGCTACGACTCCAGTTCTTTTAATTTTGGACTCTCAGCGAGTCACTCATATGTCAAGGCATTGCGATCAGCGAGATTCTTACATTCTAGGGTAAGATCCTTGAGCCGTTCAACTATGCTCCTGACAGTTTCTTCTCTTTGGTCTCTTACATCTTGAGGGGTCTCAGATACTGCACGTAGCTCCAAATCTACTATGCGTTGTTGTAGCTACTATATCACTTCTTCAAGTTGCGCTACTTGTTTTGGAACTCACTCTTTGGCCTTTACTTCTATGATTGTCATAGAGAAAAGTGCTATGTTGACCACTTTCTTGACTTTGAGTTGCTCCGTGAGCAACTGTTCCTTTTCTTGCTGTAGCTGGGATTTTTATTCTTCAAACTTTGTTTGGAGAGCAATTTTTTCCTATTTTGCAGCACTGCGTTTCTCTATAAGGACTCCCTATACTTGTGCCAATGCCTAGGTGGACTTATCTATTTCTTCTTGCACTTGTCAAAGACAAGCTTCGACTATATCAACTAGGCGGTGGAGTTGAGATGGCTCATCTCCCAATTATGGCTCTCCCGGTGCAGTGGGGACTGCACGGCTGGGCTGTAGGGCTTGATGTACCCCTTGGAGTTCAATTTTGATTCGATCATACAACTCCTCTTTCTTTTCTTCTTTTTTCTTTTCTATTTCCAGCGAAGCATCATTTAGGGATGCTACGAGGAAGTTGAATTCATTATAGGTGAGGATGGTCTACATCTTGGTCATGGTGGCCTTCAATTTCTTTCGGGAGGAAGGTTTCAGAGGTGAACCTTTCCTCTTCTTCAGGGGATTACCCTCATCACTCTACTATTGTTCAACCTCTTTGTCATTCAATTCTTCACCATCACCTCCTTTCTCTAGTGAGATGGAAGCAGTCTTCATGGATGCACTGTCTAAATCCTGAACCTCTTCATTTTTTTTGTCCTGCTAGTCCCAGGTGTATCCTATGAAAATTCTGGGCTATTGATGTCAGATATCTCCGTAGGGTCTATTAAAATGAGGAGTTCCACCACATGGATGATTTTAGGGGATAAATTTTGCTCATGGGCTAATTTTCCATGGTTTTTCCAAAAACAAGATTCGTTATTTTAAAAATGATTCGCCCAAATTCTATAGGATAAAATTATTTTACCTTAAAAATCGCCAAAATTTTATAAAAACTATATAAAATCCTTAGAAATTNAAATGATTCGCCCAAATTCTATAGGATAAAATTATTTTACCTTAAAAATCGCCAAAATTTTATAAAAACTATATAAAATCCTTAGAAATTTGAATATTTTTACAAAAATATTGCCAAATATTTATAGTTGGCATATGAAGGATAAGTAAGATTCGCCAAGGTTTCTACATTTTAAAATAAATTTCCATCCTTAAAATCATCCCTGGTCCACCAACCAGTCCTTGGTGATCTCCTCCAAGTCCTCCTCCGTTAGCTTATAGTAGGATTGGAGCTGTTGCTTGTGTTCATCAGCGCGCGCTGTGATGTAGATAAAATGTCGGTCTCCATTGAATTTCATCAAGGGCCTAAACTTGTGTAGAGTATTCGGAGTGATGCAAGGCTCAAACTGGATGGTTTTATTCAGCTGGTTGTAATAGGTATGAAAAACAACATTGGACTACCAATGTTTATTCATATCACTTGAGTACCACAGTGTACTGAACTTCGTGACCAATGGTTCGAGAGGCTCAATGTCTGGGAAGGTTGCACCTTCCAGCATCTCCCAGGCAATACAAGCGATCAAGATCAATAGCCAGCTGAAATGAAATTCATACCCTTGGTCCTAGGCTTCTCTGCACTCAAGTTCTAATTGGTTCACCAAGTACTTTGCCCAATTCATCTGAATTCCTTCTACGCACTTCCCTGCGAGGTCGACTACAAAACCAATGACTTGAGTGGGTCATGTTTTTTGTACTAGCTTCCCTACAATCAATTGACAGGTGAGGCACACTACGTCGCTCTGGATAAAAGCTACCTTATAGCCTCACATTCCCTTCTCAACATCACCATAAGTGTCCTTGATCCGCTGTGTTAGAGCAGGATCCATGGCCTTTCCGGGGTAAAATTCTTGTGGATCAGGTCCTTGCATACTCAAGCCCATGATATGATTGATTAGCATCAGATCAACTATTATACGGTGGTTTAGCCACAAGTAACCTCCATGGTAACAAGACAACAATAGTTTGACACATCCATTCACCTCCTGGTGTCGTTCGAAGTGAAGAATATTCCTGACATTGAGAAGGGTGGACTGCACGAGGTTCTGGGTCCACAACTGGGGGATTATCTTCTAATTATTCCCCTTAGTCTAGGTCAGGTACTTATGTGGGGAGAGCATGTTGTAAAATTTTGGAACTCTGAGGTTGAAGTCACTAAACTTCAATGCTGCAATCTTATCTTGGTTTGCTCGAACTACGTATATCCCCTTCGGGAGGTTCGCAGTGACCAAAGTGTACTCAAAATATCTAGGTACATTGTCTCGATTTATTGCACCGCTTAGAGGTGGTATATAGGTGGGTAAGATGGTTGGGATCAATTTAGCATTCGCTAGATCATCCATGTGCTTGGTTCACTTTTCATCGGATGGTCAAGATGGTCCAACTCCACAAGTAGTGAATGGAGAGGCTGGAAGTTCTCTCGTCAATGATTATTGTACACCTGTAGACATCGACATGACTCTCTCAGTCATGAGGTTGATCAGAACTTCTTCAAACATTTTCTCGGCAGCACTCAACTTGTCAGACATAAACACTTGGGGTTAATGATCTCGAGTTCGGGGGGTAGCTTAGACACAGTAATTATATAGAGAGAAAGAGCACGATGATCACTGTATAAACTTGACTTAGTCTGCGGGCTCAAATTCTCAATTGGAAAAAGTGTTCTCAGTGCATGGCACGATGGGATAAATAGGTAACTCGGAAATGGGTCACTTGCAACAGGTATGAATCCTTCATTAACTCTATTCTATCCATTATGGCATGGTCCCAAAGGTCATATGGTGAGGTTTCTGTCCATAAATTTATTTCTATCCATTTAGGGCATTGGTCTAACAGTTATAGTGGCCCCAACGACTATATTTCTTTGCTATGGCGAAGTGCCAATCGTCGTTGTTTTGATATCCCGACGAAGCTCCAATTTTGCAATTTTTCCTTCTGCGATGTTCCCTCAGGAATCTTCTGTAACTTTTCAATATTAGCTCTCTTCTTAATTAGCTTTCTATCTTTCTTCCCAGTGAGTTTCATCTCGATGTGACCTTTTCCATTCTGATCCTTAGATTCTTTTGACATAGTTACTTCACATTGTTCAGATTCCTTTTTAAGATTCAAGGGTAACCCTTCTTGTTCATCTGGAATAGGTACTTCAATCTTCAGTGATTCTTCTAGTGTTATTTCAACTTCAACATCCAGGTATCTGGTGTTAAATGCCTTTGATTTGTTCTTTTGTTCTTCAATCAAGTGTGTGATCCTTCTAGTCATGAATTCTTTTAACTCTTGCTTCTTCTTTTCTAAAACTTCCTCTTCTTCTTGCCTTCTGGCTTGATATCTTTCAATCCAAGGTTTTCCTAGTAGCATGGTAAATGGGGCACTATTCTCAATAAATTTAATAATCTCAAAATCTTCCTTGGTTGAAGTTCCATTGGCATTCATAGGTATCTGAGTGAGCTTTCCACATAGGTTTATCAAATTTCCTTTGAATAGTATTATTCCTCCTAGTGAAGGAATCATAACAGGCTTCCCTATAGCTTCCCACGTTCCCTTTGTCATGATATTCACTTGTGTTTCCTCATCCAGAACATAGTCAATGTCAAAGTCTCCTATTCTTGCTTCAAGGCATTATTTTTCTATGAAGATCTCTGATAAGTTGACATGTCGATGGTCATTCAAGGTTCATTTTATTTGTAGTAATATAGTCTCTGATTCTTTCTAGGATTCTATCATAATCTTAGTTTTTGGATCTACCTTAGGGTTTTCTTGTCTCATGTTCATTTCTTCAAGCTTAGCAATCATTCTAGGACAATCCAATACTTCATGGTCCATAGCTTTACAACAAATAAAACTAGGTCTTCTCCCAGGGAATTCCTTAGAAAGATGTTTGGGTTTTCTGCAACTGTAACAAAGGGTTAATCCTCTCTTTTGTTTAAATGATCTCCAAGATTTCCTGTACTGTACACTAGGATCATGGTAGCTAAACTGCAAAACATTCTTTCTAGGATCCTACATACACTTATTAGTCCAAACATTCCTTCTCTGCATAGGTATAACATATTTTTCACTATTCTTATTAGATCTACTCATATCAAATCTTCTTTCATCTATTAATACCCTAGTTTTCAAGCTAGGACAGAATCTATCGAACATACCTAGATCCATACTTTTGAAACACAAATTTCCACTAATCTTACTTCTACATAGCACAAATATTTCAGATCTAGAAATTTTTCACTATTCTTACCTTTATCAGAGCACAGAGCTTTCAAATATTACCTCTTTTCTTTCAGATCAGACTTATTTCTTTAGCACAGAGCTTTGTTAAACTAAGTAGAGCACTACACACTAGAGCAATAGATCTATGGACAGATCTTTCACAATTTTAGATCAGATCTTTGCATAAATATTCTTCTTCCTCAGTTCCCAGCAACCACAGTTTCACGTCCTGGAAATAGAACCATTTGTTGGCATAGGGGAAGACCCACGGTTCAACGCTACAACAAAGTACCAGCAAAACCCTAACTACCAGCCCTTTCAGAAACACCTACAAAGCCAATGAAGTCTCACCTAAGGTAGAGGAAGGGGTGGTTGCAGGACTCAGGTGTTTGAAACCTTAGCTGGGACACATATCTATGATTATAACACTTAATAGAGCACTTAGCACTGTTAATTCATCCTTATCTATCCAATATATACTCCACAGAGAGAATAGAGCATCGCAACATTCACCCTGATCTAAGGCATATAGTCACTTAGAAAAGGAATTAGATCATATCTAGCATATTCAAGCATTAAGAAAGTTCACATATGTCATCTCTAGCATCCAGATTCATCATAATCACAAAGCATAAACATATATATCTATCTATATCAAATCACTTAGCATATAACACATAAACACATTAGAACATTGCACAAAGAAGAATAACATAATATTTACGTGGTTCACCCCCACCCTGGGGCTACGTACACCAAATATTCTTCTTTATTAGATTCTTCAATGGGTTACATGCACAGAGACTCAAAACCTTACATTGCATAGGAAAAAATATTTGTGCAGCTTGCTAGATCCTTCTTCCTTGTGTTACAACAAAAAACCCTCCACAATCTCTTACAATGACTTGTACTTGGCTATGTAGGTCTCACACAGTATGCACGAAGACTTACACATCTTGATCACACAGATCCCACTCTTAGAACTAAGACAACTTGCACAACACTTGCACACTTATTCAACTACTTATTACATTTCCTATCCTTCTATTTATACATATAAAATAGGCCTAAACATGGGTAAACCCATGGGACGACATCCCATTCCTGTTACATATTCCCAAATCCAAAAAATGACTCAAAAAGGGACCGAGATCCCATGATCTCTGCTACATCTTGCGCTTCGTCATTGACGGGCTGTCAAAGTCCCAGAATAGGTCAACCTGACCAAGGATATCCCAAAACTTGGTTAAGGTCCAACACAAAGTAAGAGAAAGAAATTCGTTGGACTAGGAGATCGAGGATGACAAATCAGAAAGGAAGAGGGATCGTGGACAAATCAGCAAGCGAAAGAAGATGACAACATATGCTTTGGAGCATCGCGAATGAAGGAAGGAAATACAGGCTGGCGAAGACCTAAAAATGTGGGTCAAGTTGACTTAGGGTTTTAGACACCTATGGTTTTGGTGTCTAGGGTTTTGATACTTAGGTTTTAACCTAAGGGTGTCCGAGAGCTATTGTAATGTATAAATAAAGGTCTAAAAGACTAGGGAGGGGTTAGTGCTAGGTTGGTTGAGAACTCATTATTGTTGTGTGATTGAGTGAGTACTATTGTGTGAGAGAGAAGTGTTGTGAGTGAGGGCCTTCTATATTGTAATATATTCAGTTGGGTGCAAAGGTCAATCCTGCAGTTGGGTGCACAGGAAGGGGAGAGACAAAGAGGAGAAGAAAGAAGATCTGTTGGCTAAGAGTGTAGACAAGAATTGTATGCTTCCATGTTAATATATCATAAAGCACATTTTTTTGGATGTATCCCTAGGTAGAGGGTGAACCATATATATCTTGTGTTATGTGCGATTGATTATGTGTTCTTTGTCATTTGATATGTTTCTATTGTGATATTGTGTTAGATCTAAGATATAACTTGCACAATAGGTTTAAGGAAGATAAAGAATAGCTAGGTGACTGTGTGTTGTTGTTGTGAATCCACTCTGCATTTCCTCTGGTTGTAGACACCTGTGTCCTTTAACCCCCTATAGCTACTTCGGATGAGACCGCATATGCCTCGCAGGTGTTTCCAAAAGGGCCAGTAGTTAGGGATTGTTGGTGCACTCTTGGAATAGAAACTTGGGTTTTCCTCTGTGCCAACAACCCTAATGATAGTTAAGGAAAGGGAGGAAATCTATAAATGTGTACCTTAAGTACTTATGGATGTTGTATATCCCTTCCCATTGTCATCCATTCCAAGATTGCAGGCCTCCTCCCAAAGTTGGCCTGAAACAAATTTACAAAACAAACTATGACAACATATGCATAACTACCAATATCATATAAAAGTTTAGATATTCATGAAAAACATTCATAAACATAAACATAAAAACATAAATATCCGGGACAACAAGTTTCTCTTTTATTGATAACAATATTTTAAGTTACAACCTGAATACTGCTGATGCCACTCCACAAAACTCTCCTAGGTTCCTCTAATTTGACTCCAAGTGCATTATTCTCGATATGATATCCTCACCACCAACATGCCAATATAAGGGAAAAGGATGGATGGTATAAGGAGGATGGATGGAAGGGAATTCTAAGGATGAAACTCATAGTAGAATGCAAAAGGCTTGGAATACAAGGAAGAAAATTTGGCAGAGTTCTCTTGCCTCTTATTTCATATATCGAAATGACCCCCCTAGGGCCCATTTTATATGGAGACAAGATGGTTAATTCATTTTTAGAAAGGATATAGGAGGTAACATGGTTAGGAAACCTGGCATATCCCATAAAATCCACCCAAAAGCGTGGAAATTTTTATTTTTTGCAATTTTTTAGAGTATACGCGGGTTGTCATGCATGCAACTAGCATATGTAACAGGGTGTGTACACCATGCCAAAAGTTGTTTTTTAAACAGGAATCTCAGCAAAATTGTTTGGAAAAGGTGGCAATGAATAGGCCAATGTAAAAAATGCATGATAGTGGCATTTTGGGTTTGAGCATAGAGTATGGTGTATTTCTAGAGGTATCTTGTTGGTTAACTTGGTGATATTGTGCATATGGTTGAGAGTTGACTTGATGATTGATCTTTGTGAGTAGATTAAATTTGGATGATGATATTGGTCAGACAGTTTTAGGTGACATGTTGTGTTGTGCATAGTTGATGCACTTGTCTTGGTATAGATTATTGGTACAATTTGACATATTTCTTTCTGTCTACAAGATGGGTCTTGTAATTGAGTATTGGATTCCTATTCTCAGTTGGTGTTGAGATCTGCAGGTTGGGTACTGCATTGAGAGTTGGTACTCACTTTGAGTTTTTTCTCATTTCAGTTGGTGTTGATAAACCCCTAGGGTTGTAGTCTGTAATACAAAAGAAACTTACACAGATATATGGGGTTCTTTGTGTTTTTTATTGTGATGGTGCATAGTTATTTATTGTTAATATATGTCATTGAGATATGTTTACATGAAAGAAACTAAGTATGAATACAATTAATGAGTAATGATGTTGTGAATGGTGATGACTAACTAAAGTTTTGTAAGAATTTGTAAAAAGAGCCTCACATTGATTCACACCACCCCCCTAAGTGTGTTCGATGTGTCGAACAGTTGTAATCCAATGTCAAGAGTCCAAAAAAATCTACGGTTCATAAATATGAGTTCCAATTATTGTTTTATGGCGAGTTGCACCTCACTTTCTAAAGGCATTCAAGGACACATGGAGAATTTGGTATGGAAGTATAAAAACAAAGTGAGAAGAAAAGTCAATTTCCACAAGATCCTACAAGTATGATTAGGAAATGATAATGTGAGCATGCTATCGACAATAATTCAATCATGATTTTTCAAAAATCAACCCCATAGTGCAAAAATTGCATTGTTTCTTATTGATCAAAACCCTAGTTCTGAAGATCACCAAATAAAATAAAAAATTGGAAATGGAATCATGGGATATGGGTTTCCCTGGATATAATATGATGTCATGAATCCAACACAATTGATTTTTCATTGATATGAGTCCTATTTATTGTTTTATATTGAGTTGCAACTCACTTCCTAAATCCATTTAGGGACACATGGAGAATTTGGTCCCAAGGAGTAAAAACCAAGTTGTGTAGTAGAATTGAGTACCATAAGCTCCTACAAGTGTTCTTTGGAAACATTTGTGTGAGCATGATATCCATATTCACTTGATCTATTCTTTTCAAAATCAATCCCTTAGTGAAAAAATTACATTGTCTCTTATTGAGCGAGACCCTAGTTCCAGAGATCACGGATTAGAACATTTTTTAGGCAATGGAATCCTAGGAGAGGATTACTCATATACATAATTTATTCCATGAGACCAATGCAAGAAATGGTTTGTTTATCTAAGTCTTGATTAATGTTTATGGTGAGTTATAACTAGATTCCTAAATCCATTCAAGGATACATGGATAAATTGGTCTAGGGGCATAAACACAAATCAAGAAGCATAATTGTTTCGGGGATTTCTCCCCTGTGACTTGGTTTAAAAGACACAACATAGTGGATACCTAGAGAATTGAATAAAAAATGAAAATATGTTTAATAAATATAACGGAGTACTAAGGGTGAATAACCACTTAAATTAATTTTAAAGTTTGGAGAAGAGTCTTCTTGAAATTCCTTGATCCAATCCCTTGATCTAGTATTCTCCTTGGAGATATACACACAAAGGAAGGAAATAGTGCAGTAAAATTAGTTATGTAACTAAATTTTAACAACAACAAAAAAAAATAGGATCAATTACTTAATAAATTAAACAATTGATGTAATTAATCATAATTAGAATGAGATAAGAAAAAGACATCATTTTGGAAGGGGAAGAAGGGAGTTCTCATTTGTATTAACAAAAATTAGTATGTAAATATAACACCTGATCCTTTTGTGGCGCTAATTGGAAATGATATATGTATTCCTCCGAACAAGACACTAAATATTACTTGAATTCTTGGTTCCTTTCTCTAGACAAGTGATTGGAAGAGGATGGTTTTCTTCCTCTTAGCAAGATAAGAAGGGGAAATATGTTGGAAACAAGGGGTTTCCATATATGAGAGGCATATCTTAAAAAAATGGGATGAAAAGGCTTATAGACTTAGCATGATTTCACTATCATAAGGGTGCTTCAAATAATACTTTCTCTAGTCTACCCAATGGATCGTATTTATTGTTGGAAATATAATTGAGAGGGGGGGTGAATCAGTTATGTAAATAAGATTGAAACTTTTCCTGTTATTTTTTATTCCTTCTAGATTATTATTTAAAGTGTTGTTGATAACTTAACATGCATAGATATACAATATTTGATCAATCACAAAGAATACACAGAGACACTGATTTTCATGAGAAAACCCATAAAGGGTGAAAACATATTCTTCTTAGGATGTCAATTAAGATCCAACTTTCATGTACATCATAGTCTTTTAGCTCCAACTCAAATATGAGGCTACAACCTCTGATAGAAAGATACAACTTCTAGAGAGCACCAACTCTCAGATTTATCTAGAACCAACTATATGGAAGCACCAACTCCCAGGTTTCTCTAGCACCCACTAGATGGAAGCACCAACTCTCAGAATATATTCTAACACCAACTAGAATTTAGAGGATTTCAATCCTCCCTAGAACCATCCTACCACTCTAATTGAAACTTACAAAACTTTACTTTCTCTGTCTCTGATAGGGTTTGTTACAGCTCCATGTCTCCTCAACCTTCTTCATCTTCTATGTTGTATTCTGCTTTTGCCTCTTTCAGCTTCTATGCTCTGTTGTTTTTTTTCTCCTGTGCACACAAATGCACCCTGTTCAACTTCACTTCTTCCTTTTATGCTCTTTGTTGCCTCTGCATGTTGTGCCCTGCATCTCTAATCTTCACTTCAGGTAGTTCACTACATCTCCTTCTACCCACATACATAGATATCGAAAAAATAATGCTCTCTTCTATGTTCTGCATGTTTTTCTCATGCCAATTCCTCTGCATGATCATCATCACAACTCTTTGTCTTCTCTGGCGGTTATGATGAATCTATTCATAATAAGTGGTCAGTATCCAAATATTCTTTGGCTTCTCTGGCAGTCACAACTCTTCATCTTATCTGGCAGTTACAGTTAGTTGTTTTTGGCTTCTTTGGCTTCTAATCCCCTTCCTTCACGTGACCATCGACGATGACCACAAGCCTATTCATAAGGTGCTTCTCGATCTCAGTCTAGCGAGTGCTAGTTCCATTTTTCGATATGACCTTGGTTGATGATATCATGTGACCATGCGATTGCGGGTGCATACAAAGGTGGTTTTAATCAAACTACTTTTCTCCCTGCAATTTACCTCAAGCCTCCATGTGTCCTTTCTCCAAAACCATGGTTTTGATTGCATCCCTCTCAAGAAAAATTAAGACCCGAGCATGTTCTGGCCCCACAATTGAGCATGAACATTGATCTCCAATCCCTTGGCCATTCCACTAGATCAAATACTGCTATATTCCTTCCTTTCCGCCTTCCATGCTCGATCCCATATCTCCACGATCTGTCAACACATAGCTTCCTTCCAAATCAATGACTATGATTGATTCTGACCTTCCAGTCTTCGAGAGTTTCAACTCTCAAATCTTTCTTTTCACATATGACAATATTCTAGAGTGGAAGATCTATCGACACCTGTCTCCTTGAATCTACGATCAGGATCTCCTTCGCGTGTCTGACCTTCGGGACTTTCAATTCTCAAACTCTCATTTCTTTCGTACATCAATCTTCCAGAGTCATTGATTTGCAGACACCTGTCTGAATAGATCGAACGATTTACACTTATCCTTTCACTGCTTAATCTGTCGGCTAGGACTTAATCAAGAATTGTGATGGATGGCCACCATTTACTTTTATACTTCATTTATTCTACTTACGCTATCCTTCCACTGTATTTTGATCAATGGTTGAGAATGCACCCAAAGTGATCTTCCGATCAGACGACTTATGTCCACTTTGGGACTTCGACGTTCATGACTTTGGGACTTTAGGAATCTGCTAGTGGTGAAAATCCTGAAGTAAAACTCCCACAGTGATGTAACTTTCTTATGTCACTTGATGATGTGGGTGTGACATGTAGGCAGTGTAGTGGAGTGTGGAGGCACAACGCGGTAGTGGAGTGTGACGTCGGAGCACGAAGGTGGTATGTATGAGTGGTTTTGTGGTTTAATTAGAGGGGGGGTTAGGAGGTAAGTGGTAATGAGCGAGGGGGGTCTAATATGCCTTATCAATTGTAGATTTGAGTGCCCGATTATCGACCACTTAGATTAGTGCTCCGTTCTTCAACTTATTTTGTCCTTCCACTTTAGAATGATCTGCTGACTGAAATTTACTTCGGCTTTCCAGCTCTCCAGACTTTGGGGATTTAAAATCTCAAAATTTTCTCCCTCTTTAACTCACGTTCTACTGACACGTATCTCCCGACGATCAACAAATGAAATTATCCTCCTAGCAATGAACTTCAGAACTTTGGTAAGTTCACTCTCCTTCATGCACAAAGAGTTACGGCTCGCACACCTTGATTTGATCGAATGATTTTTGGTCCTCTGTATCAGTGATCCAATGACCACTATCGCTCTTCCTCCTAATATTTATCGCCTTCTGCTCCTTTGAATCCTTAAAGAGTCACTTCGACACTTAGCCGAATTGTGGATCTATGCACTCCATGCATATCTTCTGAAGTCTGAATCTTGAAACTCTCATCGTTGCTTTCCTATTTTCCATCGTCATTGTTTTTCTTGAGATCAATGAAAAAAACACTCTTCCTGTAAACAATGCCAACAATATCCCCCTTTGGCATTGATAGCAACCCTGAAAGGTTGCATTATTCTTCTTAGAACTCCAACTGCAGCATCCAGACCACGCCTTTTCTCACCCTTTGACATCAATGTCAAAGAAAACTGAGAGTGACTATGTTCCCCCCCTGATCAGATAGACTATTTTAACTTGATAACATGGTCACACCCAACTTCTGGCGTAGATACTCAAACTGAGCTTTTGCAAGTAGTTTAGTGAAGATATTAGCAATCTGATCTTTGGATGGAATATAATGCAAAGAAACAATAGTGTTGGTTACCTGTTCCATCAAGAAGTGATACTTGATGGGTATATGCTTGCTCTTGGAGTGAAATACAAGATTCTTTGACACACTAATTGCACTAGTATTATCACAATGAATTGGGATTGGTGCAGTATATTTTACCTCCAAGTCTGCAAGTGTCTGAATCATCCACAATACTTTGGTACAACAAGTGGAAGCTGCAATCTATCCATCTTCTATAGTTGATAAGGAAATGGAACCTTGCTTCTTGCTCAACCATGCTACAAAGGAATATCCTAAGAAGAATTCACCTCCACTCGTGATTTTCCTTTCATCCAAAAAGTAAGCCTAATCAACATCTGAATAGACTAATAGTTGAAAATTTTGATTCCTAGGATACCATAGTCCATAGTTCATTGTTCCTTTCAAGTATATGAATATTATTTTGATAGCTAACAAATGAATCTGTTTAGGTGCAGCCTGATACCTTCCTACCATTCCAACATCATGCATTATGTTTGTACGAGATGTTGTGATGTACAATAGGCTTTCTATCATAGACCTATATGAACTCTGATCAACATCAGGTGAGTCATCATCCTTGATTAACTTGCATCCAGTGACCATAGGTGTGCTCATAGGTGTAGAATCTTCCATTTGAAACCTTTTCAACATTTATCTTAGATATTTCTCCTGAGAAATAAATATGCCTTCATACCTCTGAGTAATTTGTAGACCAATAAAAAATGGCAGTTCCCCTATCATAGACATTTCAAATTCAGATTGCATGGTAGAAACAAACCATTGTACCATTGAAGCATTATTTCTTCTGAAGATGATGTCATATACATAGACCAACAAAATGAGAAAATCATTACCCTTTGTTTTGATATATAGATTGTTGTCAATTGTTCCTCTCTTGAACCCTTTTTCTTGAAGATACTTATCCAGTCTATAATAACATGCATGAAGACCTTGTTTCAACCCATATAAATCTTTCTTCAGCTTGCAGACAAAGTCAGGGTTATCTGAAAGTTGGAAACCCTATGGTTGTTCCATATAGACTTCTTCTTTTAGATATCCATTTAGAAAAGCTGACTTGAAATCCATTTGATAGAATTTAAACTGTTTATGACAAGCATAGGCAAGAAACATTTTAATAGCTTCTAATCTTTCTACGAGCGCAAATGTTTCATCAAAATCCAGTACTTCTATTTGAGAATATCCTTTGCAGACAAATATAGCCTTATTTATTACAATATTTCCTTGCTCATTCATCTTATTTTTGTAGACCCATTTGGATCCTATTACATTTTTATTTGTTGGCCTAGGAATGAGTTCCCAAGTGACATTCTTTTCAATCTGGTCAAGTTCCTCTTTCATTGATTTTAACCAATTTACATCTTTACTGGCTTCATTAAATTTCTTGGGTTCCACCATGGATATGAAGGCTATATGTGATTGCTCAGTGTCTTTGATTATCCTTCTCTTGGTTTGTACACCTTTGTCTTTCTCACTAATTATCTGACTTTCAGGATGATTCTTTTGAGTAATTTTGGGGGAAGGATTTGATGTTGATTGTTGTCCTAACTCTTCTTGTCTAGGTGTCTCTTATCCACCTGATTCATCATATTCTTGTGACTTTGAGATTTTTTGTTCTTCATTTTCATTATTCTCATCATCTTTTTCATCTGGCTTAGTGCTTATTCTCTATTGATCTTTTATAGGAGATTCTTCATCAATTCGAACATCAATATAGTCTACTAATTTATGCATTCTTTTGTTAAATCATCTATATCCTTTATTGTTCGTTGCATATCCTAAGAAGATACCTTCATCAGCTCTACTATCAAATTTTCCTAGATGATCATTATTATTCTTGATGTAGCATTTACTTCCAAATACATTGAAGTTCTTGATTAATGAAGGTCGAACAAACCATAACTCATTTGGAGTTTTATCACTGTTTGGCCTTAGATGTGCTTTTTTTAGAATATGAACAATTGTGTGAACAACCTCCACCTAGAAGGTTTGTGAAATGTCCCTTTCACTCATTATAGCACTTGCCATCTACTGAACTGATCTATTTTGGCGTTCTACAACTCCATTTTGGTGAGGATTACCTGGAATAGTATATTCTCTTTTAATTCCATGTCTATCATAGAATTCTTTGAAATCTCTCGACATGAATTCTCCTCCCCCGTCTGAGCGATTTTTCCTTTAACTTCCTTCCTTTCTGATTCTCAGAAAATGACTTAAACTTTTTGAACTTCTCAAATGCATAAGATTTTTCTCTTGGAAAGGAAACACATGTAAGTCTGGAGAAGTCATCAATGATTAGCATAAATTAATGTTCTCCTCCAGTTCCTTCCTTTCGCAATGGTCCACACAGATCCATATGAACAATTTGGAGTGGCTTCTCTGAAGATGTGAACCTCTTCAATTTGAATTGAGCACGAGTCAACTTCCCCATCTGACGGGATTCACATACATATTTATTAGGCTTAGATATTCTTGTAAGGTCTTTCACAACGCCTTAATTATTCAGTTTGACAATATGATCAAAATTCATGTGTCCAAGCCTTCTGTTCCATAACCAAATTTCATCAAATTTGCTTAAATGACATTTCTCCTTATCTTCCTTCAGAACATATACATTGTTTTCATTTCTAACCCCTTTTTCAATCAACTCTCCTGTGTTTACTGTCTTTATTTTACAATTCTTGGCAGTGAAAGTGACTTCACTCCTCTGTCACATATCTAAGTAACACAAAGAATATTATTCTTTAAACCATCAAAAAATAATACATATTGAGCTTTTCTTATTCCATTACTTAATATTACTATACCTTTACCTCTGGTCTTTCCTGGAGCATCATTTCCAAATTTCACACTCCCTGATTTATTTTCTTTGAGTAATAGGAACTTCCTTTTGTCACCTGTCATATGACTAGAGCATTTGATGTCAATAGACCAGGGTTTTTTTTGTCTTTGAGATGAAAACACTAATACAAACTTGTTATGTTCATTCTTCTTCCAAACCTTGATGTTTTCAACTCTGTGATTTGAATATGGCTTATAGTTCTTTAAGAGACAGTATGCAGCTTTATGTCCATAATTATGGCATATGTAACATTCTAGTTCATTGAATAAAGGATCATAACAATTGTTATGTTTAATCTCTGTCTTTTTCCCAACCATCTCATGATTTGCAGTCTGTGGTTGTTTGTTACTTGGTTGTCTCATTATTTTTTGTGGAAGATATTTATTCCTTGGCTATCTTAATTGCTCATGTCTAAATATTAAAGAACAATTTACATCTTTGTGGCCAAAGTTAGAGCAGTAAAAACAATATCCATAGAAAAAATCTTTGTACCTAGAAAATGGTTGTCTTCTTTGAGTAGGTTGATTTCTTCCATGCTGATGATTTCCTTGAGCAAAGGGTGTATTATTTATTTGTTCTACAGATTCCGTTTTGGTATCTTTTCCTTCACTCCTCCTTGGCGGATGATTCTCTTCCCTTATTTCTGCAGGTTTTTTGTTGTCAATGGTTGTATATTTGACAAACTTGATGGATTCTTTGTTGCTTGGTTGACCACTACTTGATCCCTCTTCATAACCCAAACCATTTTTCAACTTTGAATTCCTTTGTTGATTCAGAATGGAGACTAATCCTTCTAAGGCTTTAATACTTGTCAGATTCTGATGATATAAAGACTGAAATTTCTCTATATTATTTATGACAGTCACTACTTCAACTTCCAAATTTTCACCTTTTGTTTCAGATTCCTTCAATTTTTGTTTGATTATGTCTTCAATATTCTTATCTTATTATAACTTAACCTTCAACAGAGAAATTTCTTTAGTTGGTTCATTGTATGTTTTCTCATACCTGAGCAGTAACTGTTTTTGTTTTGTTTTGTTTTCTCTGAGTCTATCAATCTCTTCCATGGCACTGACAAGTTCTCCTTCAAGATCTACTACTGCTTCACAATCAGTGAAATCACTTCTTATATATTCAGTGTTTAGATATTCTAAATATATTAACATGATATCACTTATTTTATCTTCAATAGAAGAGTCACTTCTTTCATCTTGTAAGGGATCATCATCATTGTTTACACAAAGGCTTTTCTTCTTAAAATTATTCTCTTTATAGACCTTCTTGTGTTTGTGATTCTCTTCATCGTCATATGTATGATCCTTTATTTTGTGAGGACACTTATATGAAAAATGACCTATATTACCACAGTTGAAACATTTGAAGGGAATTTTACCTTTGTATTTGCCTGATCCTTTCTTCAGTCTTCTCACAAAATTTTCTTCAATCTCATCTATATCGGAATCTGTGTTTTTCACTACTTTAAAAGATGCCTCTCTTGTAGTGGATTTACCTTTGGTGATTCTCATTTCATAAGTAGTTAGGGTTCTAAGAAGTTGATCTAGTGTCAGGGTTTTGAGATTAGCTATTTCCTCTATAGTAGAGACCTTTGATTTAAATCTATCAGGAAGAGATATTAATATTTTCTGGCCTAGAAAAGATTCATCTATCGTTTCACCTAGGCCTTTCATAGTGTTGACAATTTCTTCCATACGTAAGACATACTTATTGATAGTTTCATATTCATCCATATTTAACTTATCAAATTTCAGTCTGTGAGTCTGATTTTTTTTGTCTTTCACCTTTTCATTACCGTCATAACTACATATCATCTTGTCCCACATAAATTTTGTTGAATCAAAGTGCATGAATTTGAAAAACTTGACTTCAACAAGTCCACTGAGAATGGCATTCATTTCTTTTGCATTAAATCTAAACTCCATCTTATCATCTTTTGAGACCAATACTACAGGCTTCACATATCTTGTTTCAACGACATCCCAAACATCAACACCTAGAGACATTAAATGTGTTCTCATCCTTATTTTCCATAAGGCAAAGTTTGTTCCATCAAATAGAGGGGGTCTATTAGTTGAATTTCCATCATGACTAGTCATGTTCAAGATTATGGATATACCGTTGATCAAAGGCACTGAATATGATACCAATTGTTGGAAATATAACTAAGAGGGGGGGGGGTTGAATCAGTTATGTAAATAACCTTGAAAGTTTTCCTGTTATTTTTTATTCCTTCTAGATTATTATTTAATGTGTTGTTGATAACTTAACATGAATAGATATACAATATTTGATCAATCACACAAAATACACAGAAACACTGATTTTCATGAGGAAACCCATAAAGGGTCAAAACCTCTTCTTCTTAGGATGTCAATTAAGCTCCAACTTTAATGTACATCACAGTATTTGAGCTCCAACTCAAATATGAGGCTACAACCTCTAATAGAAAGCTACAACTTGCAGAGAGCACCAACTCTCAGATTTCTCTAGCACCAACTAGATGTAAGAACCAACTCCCAAGTTTCTCTAGAACCCACTAGATGGAAGCACCAACTCCCAAAATATCTTCTAGCACCAACTAAAATTTAGAGGACTGCAATCCTCCCTAGCACCACCCTACCACCCTGATTGAAACTTACAAAACTTTACTTACTTTATCTGTCTCTGATATGGTTTGTTACAGATCCATGTCTCCTCATCCTTCTTCAAATTCTATATTGTATTCCACTTCTGCCTTTGTTGGGCACCAAATTGGACTATCTTTCTGTTGCATTTTCATTACCTTTTTGACCTTTTTACACTTATTTACCTATGTTTACTATGCTAAACCCATGAGGTAAATACCCCCACCTTTGTCTATTGGAATATTTTATTAATGAAGTAAAGTCGCGGAGTTTTTCTTATTCACAGCACTAAAACAAATGTTTGATCGCAGCTTCTGGAGAACAGGACTAGGGATTCATCTCGTTGCAGATCCGCTCTTCATAGAAAAAACCAATCCATAAAAAGGCCGCACAGCTGGAGTCACGGATCCCTGAACCATTTTGGGCATTTCGCGATCCTGTCCATCTGGTACTGGTGTCGTTCCAACCAATGTATATTTTTGGGGATATAGTTACCATGTTTTGGGGAAAGAGGTTGTTCTCCCTTTTGATATATAAAAGACAGTTTATTCCTGTAACTAAGGATGTCCCTGTTGAGATTGTAATAACCTTTTTCAGATTTATAAAATACTATCTATTTTGTTGTCTTCATCTTCCCTGTAACCAACGTATCCCTGATCAGAGAGTTGGGCCCACTCTTCTAATTAGGTGTTGCATCTTCCTGTGTGTGTTATTTATCAGTTTTATGTTTGTTGTTACAGTGTATTATTTATCAGTTTTATGCTTGTTGTTACAGTACGTTATTTATCAGTTTTATGCTTGCTATTACAGTGTTATTTATTAGTTTATGCTTGTTGTTACAGTGTGTGATTCTTATGAGTGATTTTTGGAAGTTATAGTTAATCCAGTTGACAGTAATGTTTGAATCTTAATCGTGAACCCTTGGCTAGAACGAATTTTACTCTTGCCCCTGCATATACCTTGCATGTTGCCTTAAAATGATACGCACCCAGATTGATAAATTAATGTAGGAAAAGGGTTAATAAATCATTCATACCTGGACACAAACATTTTGGCACCGTTGCCAGGGAGGTTAACAATGTGCAAGATAACGATCCGGACCAACCAGAGGGTAAATCTCTTGTCCCGGGGAGAGAACGGGTTTTCTCACTCTGCTTCAGGTCCTAAGCATAGGTGATCTTTCCAATTTATTTTATTTTTTCTTTTTCCGCTTTTGTCAATGTCTTGTCCTGGGGAGGGAGGAGTATTTTGACACCCTACTCCAGACCCTGAGTTAGATTTATTTCTTTCAAACCCTTGAGTTTTTTTTGGAAACCCTAGCTTTTATCTTGGGGAGTGAGGAGTCTTTTGACGCCTTGCTTCAGATTTGGAAAGTATCATGCCTTTTCTATGGTGTGTTTGTTCTTTTCCAAGGGAGGAAAGAGTCCTTTGATGCCCTGATCCGGGCCCTAAACCCTAGATTCTTGTTTTAGTCGCCTTTCATTTTCGTAAGATCTTTTGTCTTGGGGAAGGAATGGTCCTTTGACACCTTACTTCAAGACTAAAGCATTGTAGGTTCATGCCAAGACCCTCCATCATACCAACACTTGTATGAACAAAGAACCAGATAATGGGGGTAGAGGGAAATCCCCAAAGAAGGGAGGACCAGATTTGGGAAGAAAGACCTACGTCCAACAGATTATTGAAAAGGCTGAGTTAGAAACATCATCCCATGTAGCCGTGAGACCAAGGGCACGAAGAGTGAAGTCTGAGGGACAAGCAATATACCAACCGGTGCTATCTACATCACTCTTGGGTGATACAACACAATAGGTCCCTCTAGCAGTTGAAGAAACATCTAGTAGCATACCTGACCAAGGAAATCTTATGCTGGTAACAAAAGGGGAAGAGGTCGCAAGCAGAACCTCGACAAAGTCAGACCACTCTAGCAAGAGAGAGGAGGTTGTAGCCAAGGGATCGAAGGAATATTTGCATCACCAAGGGACCGGGGAAGTGCTGCCAAAGAAACTCGGATCCAAGGGGTAAGGAAGTCTCAACCACCTCCTACAGAGTCTGGTGAAATACCCAACAATTATTGGAAGATATTTATGGCTCCCACAACCTCCACTATCGATTTTCCAATCGGAAACCTGGGAGTTGGTGTGCCCACTAAGCCTATCCCATTAGTAGCCTTACCAAAATTTCATGGGCTTGTTTCAGAAGATCCCGACACATTTCTATTCGAATTCCACATAGTGTGCCAAGGGTATGACTATACGACGGAAGCCCAAAAGTTAAAAAAATTTCCCTCTACATTAAAAGGGACATCTCTGCGATGGTTTATGGGCCTTGGGGGAAGCACTATTTCCACATGGGATGATATACGAACAACTTTTCTGGAAAAATACCAGGATCACTGTAAATCCCAAAACATTAAGGAAGAGATTTTCAAGTTTTCACAAAAAGAAGACGAGAGTTTGGAACATTGTGTGGAACAATTCAAGTACACTTTATAGAGGTCGGGTCACTCTGACCTGGATAAGGAAATTCTAAAAATCATCCTCCTCTGATCTTTCTGTGAGGACTCAATGGAACTATTGAACATTGTGGGAAAAGGAGACATCTCTAAGGAAAGCTTCAAAGGTATATGTGAATTATGCATTCAGTGCTCAAGGGGGCTTGCAAGAAACAAACAAGGAATTCGCTCAGTAAAAGGGTCTGGAAGAGGTGTTACGAAAACAGAAATTGGAAACCTGTTAGACAATCTGAGGATAGATATCCTCAACACCCTGTCAGCACAAATGGATATGCTGCAAGTAAAATAGAAGTAGCTGGAATTGGATAGGACCATGGAAATATTATGCCTGATGTGTAGAAAGAAGCATCCAGAGAGGGAATGTCCACTAAAATCCATAGAGGAATGTGAAATATGCGAGCTAAATCATGCAACAAGCTCATGCCCCTCCCTGCTAGGCCTGAAAGCAGTATTTCAAGGAACAGGGAAAGACATGGAGCAACTGTACCTCATGGGGTATAGAAATCCATGGCAACCTCGACCACCAATGGGAAATCAAGGTATGTACTTAGATCCATCTCAGTATTTCAATAATTCCAATATGAATTCTCAGTCCATGCCCTATCCTTCCATGTGGCCATAATACCAGTTCCCACCATGGTAGTAGTGGAACCCTCAAGCCAGTTCAAGCTCCCCATGGGTTCCAACTTGGTGAGGATCCCCTCCTGGGAAGTTTCCTCAATCGATTCCACAACAACAACTCCAAATTCCCTCTAATGTGCCGCTAGGTAACCAACCTACCCATCCTCAACTCCCAATACAACCAGTTCCAAATCCTAATAGTAGGGGAGTTCATCAAACTGGCATTCTTAACCTACCTTCATATAGCATTTCCACTGCAGAGTTGTATGAAATGAATCTATGATCAGGGAAGAAAGTTAATGTTCAACCTCCTCTAGTTATGCTTGAACAACTCGATAGTGAAGGTAAGGAATCAAAACCAATTAGCAAAGATCCAAAAAAAAATGATAGAAACCAGGCATCTCCTATAAAACAACATCAATCTGAACCCCCTTACCCAGAGAGACTAACTTTAAGCAAATCAAGCCCTCAAGCTAAATTTGATTTATTAGGAGAACTGTAGAACTTATTTGTTAAAATTCCCTTGTTATAAGCTATGAAGGATGTGTCGATATATGAAAAGACTCTTAGGAAATATTGTTCAAAGAAATCTACAAATAAATCCAAAGACCCCCTTACCATTCATGTTATGGGAAAATTATCAGATTTCATGACAAGAAAGTCAATGCCTGAAAAGTATGGAGATCCGGGGAACCCAATTCTAATAGTACAAATTAATGGGGTACAGATTTTGAATGTGCTGATAGACATGGGTGCTACCATTAATGTTATCACCACTGAAACCATGCATGCATTAGGTCTTCGTAACTTGAAACATACACCTACAATATTGGAATTGGCAGATTGATCCACAGTCAAACCTGTAGGAAAGTTGGAAGATGTAACAATTTCAGTAGATTCATGGCACTATCCCATAGATTTCCTGGTCTTACAGATGCAATCTTCGGTGGGCGACCATCCTTTGATTTTGGGTAGACCTTGGCTAGCTACTGCAGATGCTTACATAGGGTGTCGATCAGGGCACATGGTTATTTCCAATGGGCACAACATTAAGAACTTAGTGTTATACCCACCTGTAGAACCAAACCCATCCGTAAAACCAGCAGGAAACAAGAAAATTTTATCTAGGAAAGAGTCTGAAACAGAAAATGAGGAATTGAGGCTAGTTCTCACTATTGGACAAGCCCTCCAGTTGAAAATAGAATCGGAAGATGATGTAATTACCTCTTTTATGGATGATCCTTGCTCTGTTTCCGAAACAAATCAACAATTCCTAGAATTTGTCCTAAGCTGTGAAACTTAGGAAACAATTGAAACAACAGAAGGATCAGAGAATCTACATGTTGATGCACCCAGTGAAAGTGTCCCAGTAGAACTAGAACCAAGGAAAACCCTGAATATTAATCCAACCCTGTCAAAGTCCCAGAAGAAGAAACTCGTGGATGTCCTTCGGAAGCACAAATAGGCCTTCACCTGGGATTATACATATATGAAAGGGATCCCTGCTAATTCATGTACCCATCATATATACATTAAGGAGGATTGTCGTCTTGTGAGACAACCTTAGAGAAGGATGAACCCCACATTGAAAAATGTTGTGAAAGAAGAACTTCAGAAATTACTAGACATAGGTTTTATTTACCCCATCTCAGATAGCTAATGGGTCTCCCCATTAGTAATGGTCCCTAAGAAAAATGGTAAATGGCGAATATGTGTCGATTATTGAGAATTAAATAAGGCAACACAGAAAGATCATTTTCCTTTGCCATTTATTGATCAAGTTCTGGACACATTGGCTGGAAAAATTTTCTTTTCTTTTCTAGATGGGTTTAGTGGGTATAACTAGAACTAGATAGCTTCTGAAGATCAGGATAAAACCACTTTCACATGCCCCTGGGGAACATTCACATACCAGGTCCTTCCTTTTGGCCCGTGTAATGCTCCTGCAACGTTCCAGAGAGCAATTTTGGGAATCTTCTCTGATTTGATAAATGACAGTGTTGAAATCTACATGGATGACTTTACTCCATATGGGGATTCATTTCTTGAAGGGATGAAAAAATTAGAAAAAGTTCTCGAAAGGTGTATACAAGCATGTGTCTCGTTGAGTATGGAAAAATGCCATATGATGATGGAAGAGGGTATTGTTCTGGGACATTTTCTCTCAGCTGAAGGAATCCAGATGGATCCAGCAAAGACAAAGGTAATTCAACATTTCCTGACACCCAAAACACCCATGCAGGTATGCAACTTTATTGGTTGTGTTGGTTATTACAGGCATTTTATAGAAAATTTTGCTAAAGTAGCACATCCACTTTTTCAATTGCTAACAAAGGACTCAGATTTTGTGTGGACAAAGGACTGTGATGCAGCCTTTATGTGAATTAAGGAATTGGTCTGTAGCGCTCCAATCCATAGAGGGCCAGACTGGACATTACCTTTCCATATTCATACGGATGCTTCCCAAACAGTGGTTGGTGCAGTATTAGGACAGCAAGAGGACAAAATACCATACATAGTTTACTATGTCAGTAAGAATTTGGCTCCCACTGAATTAAACTACACAGTGATTGAGAAAGAGTTCCTTGTTGTCATTTATGCCATCAATAAATTTCAGCACTACATTATTGGGTATCCTACCTTTGTGCATACTGATCATGCAGCTATCAAGTATTTAATGAATAAACCTGTTACCCTTGGTCATATCACAAGATGGCTTTTGCTACTATAGGAATTTGATATTACTATAGTAGATAAACCAGGGAAGGACAATGTGGCTGCAGATTTCTTATCTAGGATAGAACATGAGGGTAAGGATACACCAATTGAAGATAATTTTCCATATGAACATCTTTTTGCAGTATCTTCTAACACTCCGTGGTATGCAGATATTGCTAATTATCTTGCTTCAAGGAAGGTGCCTCGTCATCTATCATATAAGGAGCAAAGGAATATTATTCACCAGAGTACCTGATATTCATGGATGGTAGGATATCTCTTTCGTACAGGGGCCGACCAACAGATTCAATGTTGTGTGGCAGAAGACAATATCTATGAGATACTGAAGGCTGCACATGATGGACCCTATGGAGGACATTTTGTAGATAAAATAACAAGTACAAAGTGCTTCAAATGGGATATTATTGGCCCTCCATCTTTCGTGATGCCCGGGATTATGTTTGAAGGTGTGATAGCCGTCAATGGATGGGACAACCTGGGAAAGTAGATGAAATGCCTATACAGCCCCAGATAGTCCTTAAACCATTTGAGAAATGGGCCATTGATTTTGTTGGACCCTTCAACCCACCTTCTCATCAGAAATCTTACATCCTGGTCTGCACTGATTATGTAACTAAATGGGTGGAAGTCAAAGTGGTCACAAGAGAAACAGAACAAGTAGTGGCAGACATTCTTTTTGAAGAAATATTTGCCCAATATGGTACTCCAATGGAAATTGTGTTGGATGGAGGATCACAGTTCACATATCATATGATAGGAAAGATGATGCAGAAATATGGAGTCAAACATAGAGTGACAACCCTCTATCACCCCCAGGCGAACAGGCAAGTAGAAACCACAAACAAGGTATTGGAAAATATATTGACAAAGACAGTAGCAAGTCATCGTCGGGACTGGGCACAGAAACTTCCAAAATCTTTATGGGCATATAGAACAACATGGTGAAACACAACTGGGTTTTCTCCATTTGAATTAGTTTGTGGGAAAGTCCCCTTGTTTCTAGTGGAATTTGAGATCAATACACTCAGGACAACTCTAGAAGTAGGCCTAGACCCATTAGAAGCACAGAAACACTGAGTGGAACAGCTGAATGAGTTGGACAATATTCAGTTAGTAGTTGTCCAGATGACCACTGTTGTTCAACATCAGAGAATGAAGTGGCATGATAAATTTATCAAAAGTAAGGTGTTTCATGTGGGAGATTGGGCATTACTGTACGATTCCTGATTTAAGGATTTCAAAGGCAAGCTTTGCACTCGCTAGATGGGGCCATATCAAGTGGACATAGTGTTCGGCAATGGAACGGTCGAATTAGTTACAATAGATGAGAATCATACCTCGTTCTTAGTAAACAGACATCGTCTAAAACTATACCATCATCCAGCCTCTAGACTTGCCTTTGCTAAACACCTTTCTAACTCATCTGATTTAATGGTTGTTGGGATGAAGGACACTCTCACTCTGCCCTACTATATATATATATATATATATATATATAATATAAATAAATAAAAAATCTTTCTTACTTGTTTGTATTTTGCAGGAATAACAAAGGAATATGGCCAGGAGAAATGTAACACTCAGCATTGTTACTCCACCAATGCTTCTATAAAGATGTTGTTGTTACTCCACTGGTGTGTACTGATTACTTCACTACGTGCTATTACTCTGCAACTGTCGTTACTCCGCCGGTGTCATTACTCCGCAATTGTTGGTTCTCCGTCGGTGTTGTTACTCCGTAATTGTCGCTACTCCACCGTCGTCGTTACTCCGCCGTTGTTGTTACTCACTGTTATTGTTACTCCTTGCTGCCATTATGCCCTATTGTCATTACTCCGTTAGACCTTTTTCTACCACTCCACCATAAGGTAGGTCCCCAGGTACGTCTCCACTGAATTTTATGGATTTAATTAAAATATTCCAAAAAGACAACAAAACGTGTCATGGACGACCGTAATTAAGTTGGGAGGGGGAACTGCCATAATAAACGATGACATTTATGAACAATTATGACACACGATTCTCACCAAAGAAATTATGACACACGATCCTCACCAATCAGAATCCAATGATCTCGGTACCCTGTAATCATAACTTGATATGTTGAAATGCATACTCGTACACGCATAATCATAACTAGTCACCTCCCCAACATGCTGCATTAAATTTCTGATAGTATCACCACAATTTGTCATCATTTTCAAACATACCATCACTATTTTATCCGTCGTTCCCAAAAACAATATGACGTTATTTCAGTTGCCAACAGTTTGGAGCCCTGTCATTTTCCCCCTACCAGCTAATTGCATTCGTCGTGCTAACTCTGCCTCTGCAGCAATGGGTGGACGATCTTTGCGGCATGAACTTGAAGACACAACGAGAGTTTGGAACAATCAGGAGGTATGGCAGGTCTTTGAGAATGTAGGATAGAATTTTTACTTTGACAGGTTGAAAGGGTCGAACGAAGAAATTGTGACAGAATTCACACTCAACTTGAGAGAAGGAAGATCTCGGGTCCGTGGAATTGAAATTCCTGTAACAGAGGAAGCCATCGCAGAAGTCAGTGGACTCCCTCAAAATGAACAACCATGGTTTTCAAGAAGGTCTGTCCTTCCGGAGTTTCCCAAAGTATTTTTACAGGTAGAAGAAAACATTGTGCAGAAGGGTTGAGGATACGACCGAAATTCATTGCCGCATCCATGGAAGGAAGTAGAAGAGTTCATCATGAGATATATGACATGCGAAGGGAGATACTCCACCATATTCAAATACCATCTCCGAATACTAAATCACCTGTGATTTCCCCAAGCAGAGGATTTCTCAATGAATGTTCCTTATTTATTATTGAGAAGCATTCACCTAATGGCACATTCATCTTAGGAGTCGCGATAGGTATTGGTGACTATCACCCACCATGGGATGGTTTAGTTTTTAGTAATGAATGCCATCAGACAAATACCGATCCTGTGGGAACTGGAGGGGGAAAATGCAGGAGAAGATGACTATGTTGACCAAGAAGAACCAAAAGAGATGGAGATGGAAGATGAAGCATTTGAAGAAGAGGTTGCTCCCCAAGAGAAAGCCGAAACCATGGAACCAATGGAAGATACATAAGTTTATACAGAAAGGCCCACTAGTACCATGGCCGAGGATGCCCCACAAGAACCAACCTCGCTTGTGGAACTAGCAGAACAATTTGATAGCATGATAACCATAGAAGTAGGGTCACAACAGACATGATTGGGTGAATTGGTCAATATTGAAACTGAAAGTACTCCACAGGAACCTCTTGTCACCATGGAGTTGATGGAGGAGGATAACCAGAATGAAGAAGTGGTCGTGACCACTCCGACCATAGAGCTCGTGGAAGAAGTGCTGGCAGAACTAGGGCATGAGGTTTGCGCTGAACCACAAGAACCAACATTGACCTCAAGACCAGATATTGAAGATCCCTGCCAGTTCTCATTTTTATCCTTTATTCCAAGAGGAGCAAGGCGAAATCGTTCCCTTCGGCGCACAAAAGAAGATCTCGCCATTCCTCCAATTCTATCACAAAATCCACAACCATGTGAGGTGGATGATACTCAAACATACACCTTAGCAGGAGATCATCTTGTAAGGGCACCATCGGTAGCGGTGAGAGTGCAACAAGAGGAATTAGTTGTAGGTGAAGAGGAGGGACCAAGCGAAGCGGTCCCGACAAATGAGCCAATGGAAGATCCAGGCAAGAAGGCCGTAAGACTCCTAGCCAAACAAAAACATTAGCCACAGTTTAAAGAGACAATGCGGCTTAAGATGGAGGTCAGGAAACTAAGGAAATAGGTACACAAAATGCAAGAGCGGATGAAGAAATACAAGCAGCAAGCTCGAAAGTCCAAGGCCATAGGAATAGAAACAGAGACTCAGACGGACCAAGTAGCCATAACCTCTGATGCTACTCAAACAGACTCACTCGAGCGATTATTTGAAGACCGTGAGCATCCCTTAATGGTTGAAGTGCAGACTTGGAAATCTATTGTGGCTCAGTATCAAAACGAGATTAGAAGAACTCAGGAACGAGCCTCCACAACTATTTCTGAATATGTGGAGTGTATATACATCATGAGATTAAGGCATGTGAAGCAGCAACTCAAGATGGAGCAGTTGGAAAAACAAGTGGCAAAGATGAAAACAGATAAGGAGCAGATGTTTAAATTGGTGCAAGAGGTGATGGCATGTCGCCCTCCTACTTCTTGTTATTCTTTATTCTTACATGGAGAGCATAAAAAACAAGATTAGTTATAAAATAGAAAATGGTGTACAATTCCTTCGAATAATGAGGCACCACGACGTGCCAACTCAACATTTGATGTGTGAATTTTACCTGCATGGATATCTGTTGCGCCTCGACAAATATTTCAATCCGGTCCCGTATGTGGGAGACATTCATTTAAGGGCCCTCACCTCTTACACTTTCAACCAGATCAGCTGGCAGAAGGCTTTTAACACATTTGAATCTAATCAGGTTACAAAGTCGTTTATGGTAAGAGGAGAACCTGAGAGGTCAGTCACCATGTTTAATAAACACAACACCTTTTTGGGAATTGAGGCGAATAGAGACAGAATGTTGAGGACACAAAATTGGTGCCTTGATATTTGTGTTAAGAAAATAGTCACATTTCATGAAGAAGCTCTTGATTGCTATCAGAAAAGGTGGATGATGACACCTACAGCTGTCTAGAACATGGAACCTTTTGGAGCACCAAATTTTGCATGAGTGCTCCCTAGAGTGCCTAGATATGTGGCATGTATCCGAACAAGTGGGGTCCGATGGATAGGACTCCAGTTTTAGTTTCCCACTATTTGGTTTCCAGTAGAAGATTACACTCCAGTGTATATCATCCCAGAAGATTGGTGGGAAGACGTACACCTCTTAGATGGTTTTAAAGTTCCAGGGATAGAGATGACCGAAAAATATGATCTCGCCCATTTTCAGGAAGCCAACAATCAGCGAAATCCAGACCTACGGAGGTGACAAACTACATGAGGGCATGCAAAAGGCTAGTTGGGGGGAGATGTTGGGAACCAAATCGGGCTATCTTTCTGCTGCATTTTCATTACCGTTTTGACCTTTTTACACTTATTTACCTATGTTTACTATGCTAAACCCGTGAGGTAAATACCCCTACCTTTGTCTATTGGAATATTTTATTAATGAAGTAAAGTCACAGATTTTTTCCTATTCGTAGCACTAAAATGAATGTTTGACTATAGCTTCTGGAGAACAGGACTAGGGATTCATCTCGCAGCAGATCCGCTCTTCACAGCAACAACCAAGCCATAAGGAGGCCGTGCAGCTGGAGTCGCAGATCCCTAAACCATCTTGGGAATTTCGCGATCCTGTCCATCTGGTACTGGTGTTGTTCCAACTAATGTATATTTTTGGGGATACAGTTACCATGTTTTGAGGAAAGAGATTGTTCTGCCTTTTGATGTATAAAAGACAGTTTATTCCTGTAACTAAGGATGTCCCTGTTGAGATTGTATGATCTGGATTTATGCAGGAATGAAATGTAAGAAGCAATTAACAGAGTATGCACAATAGTATTGCAGAGAACACAGTGATACAGTAAACACACACACTTCTATTAATTAATGAAATAGAGAAACTATAAAACTGTTGAACAATACATAGCTAGAATGGTGGTAGCATATCCCTGATAAGAGATGTGGCGACTATGCTCATCCATGACCAAGCTAATTACAAAAAGAGGCCGAAGGGCCTTATTTATCAAAAGAAGGAAGGTAGAAACCAAAAACCTAACCCTAGAAGATGAAACGCCAAAAGTCAAGTGCGCCCTATTTGGGTAAGTTAGTCCATCAACTTCCCGGAGTCATAACTATTGCGTACGATCTCCGTTTGGGGCGCACGATAGCTCATTGGAAAGATCTATCTGAGGCCTACAATGCTTGAGACAAAATAGCATCGCAGATGCTATTTTGCGAGATCAACATACCCAAAAAACATTGTTTAGAGCCTCAAAATGGCCCCGGAAGTTCAGGACCGGAAAAAAATGCTAAAAATAGTAAATTACCAGAAATGCCAGAAAACTATTTTGAGCCAGATGGAAAGGTGGGCGGCCACCGATACCCATCTGGATCATTGTAATAACCTTTTTCAGATTTATAAAATATTATCTATTTTGTTGTCTTCATCTTTGTTGTAACCAACGCAACCCTGATCAAAGAGTTGGGCCCGCTCTTCTGATCAGGTGCTGCGTCTTCCTGTGTGTGTTATTTATCAGTTTTATGTTTGTTGTTACAGTGTATTATTTATCAATTTTATGCTTGTTGTTACAATACGTTATTTATCAGTTTTATGCTTGTTGTTACAGTGTTATTTATTAGTTTATGCTTGCTGTTACAACGTGTGATTCTTATGAGTGCTTTTCAGAAGTTGTAGTTAATCCAATTGACAGTAATGTTTGAATCTTAATCATGAACCCTTGGCTAGAATGAATTGTACTCTTGCCCCTGCATATACCTTGCGCGTTGCCTTGAAAGTATACACACCCAGATTGATAAATTAATGTAGGAAAAGGGTGAATAAATCGTTCATACCTGGACACCAACAGCCTCTTTCAGCTTCTTTGCTCTGCTCTTTTTTTTTCTCCTGCACACACAACTGCACCCTGTTAAGCATTTCTTATGACTTTTATGCTCTGTGTTGCCTCTGTATGTTGTGCGTTGCATCTCTGATATTCACTTAAGGTAGCTCACTCATATCCTTCTACCCACATACAGAGCTATCGAAAAAAGCACACTATCTTCTCTGTTCTGCATGTCTTTCTCACGCCAAGTCCTCTACATGATCATCATCACAAATCTTTGTCTTCTATGGCGGTTATACTAAATATGTTCATCACCAGTGGATGTTATCCAAATATTATTTGGCTTCTCTAGAAATCGCAACTCTTTGTCTTCTCTGGCAGTTACTGTCACTCGTTTTTGGCTTCTTTGGCTTCTAATCCCCTTCCTTCACATGACCACCAGTGGTGACCACATGCATATTCATAAGGCGCTTCCCGATATCAGTCTAGTAAGCGCTAGCTTCATTTTTTTATATGTCCTTGGGTGATGATCTCATGTGACCACACAATTGCAGGTGCGTCCAAAGGTTGTTTGAATCAAACCACTTTTCACCTCGCAATTCACCTCGAGCCTCCACGTGTCCTTTCTCCAAAACCATGGTTTCTATTGTGGCCTGCTCAAGAAAAATTAAGACCCGAGCATGTTTTGGCCCTGCAATTGAGCATGATCGTTGATCTCCAATACCTTGTCGATGCCACTCAATCAATGGTTTCTATCTGCCTTCCTTTCCTCCTTCCACACTCGATCCTAGATCTCCACGATCCGTCGACACATAGCTTCCTTCCAAATCAATAACTACGATTGATTTTGGCCTTCTGGTCTTCGGGAGTTTCAAATCTCAAATATCACTTTTCCGATATGACAATATTCCAGAGTGGAAGATCTATTGACACCTGTCTCCCTGAATCTACAATCATGATCTCCTCTGCAAGTACGACCTTTGAGACTTTTAATTCTCAAATTCTCATTTCTTCTGTATGTCAATCTTCTGGAGTCGATGATCTACAGACACATGTCTGAATAGATCAGATAGTTTACACTTATCCTTTCACTGCATAATCCATTGGCTAGGACTTAATCAAGAATTGTTATGGATGGCCACCATTTACTTCGACACTTCGGCTATTATACTTACGCTATTCTTCCACTGTATTTTGATCAACGGTTGAGAATGCACCTGAAGTGATATTCAGATCAAACCACTTATGTCCACTTTGGGACTTTAGGCATCTGTTGGTGGTGAAACTCCTCAAGTAAAACTCCCAGAGTGATGTAACTTTCTTACGTCACTTGATGATGTGGATGTGACATGTAGGCAATGTAGTGGAGTGTGGAGGTAGAGCGCGGTAGTGGAGTGTGACGTCAGAGCGTGAAGGTGGTATGTATGAGTGGTTTGATGGTTTACTTGGAGTGGGGGTTAAGAATTAAGTGGTAATGAGCGAGGGGGGTTCGATATGCCCTGTCGATCATAGATCTGAGTGCCTGATTATCGACCACTGAGATTAGAACACCCTTCTTCAAATTATCTTGTCCTTCCACTTTAGAATGATCTGATGACTGAAATTTACTACGTCTCTCAGGCTCTCCAGACTTCGGGGATTTCAAATCTCAAAATTTTCTCCCTCCTAAACTCATGGTCTACTGACACGTATCTCTTGACGATCATTGAACCATATTCTCATCTTGGTGATGAATGGTCTCAAATTACTTCCGAACTTTGGAAATTTGGTAAGTTCACTCTCCTACGTGTGCAAAGAGTTAATGCTCGTGCACCTTGATTTGATCGTATCGTTATTGGTCCTTTGTATCGGTGATCCAACAGCCACTATCACTCTTCCTCTTGAGATTTCTCGCCTTATGATCCTTTGAATCTTTAAAGAGTCACTTTGACACTTGGCCTAATTGTGGATTTGTGCACTCCTTGCATATATTCCGAAGTCCAAATCTTCAAACTCTCATCGTTGATTTCCTTTTCTCCATCATCATTGTTGTTATTTCCATCAATGACAAGAACACTCTTCCTGTAAAACATGCCAAAATTTATACTTCAAAAGGGTCATTGGACTAGTTAGGCATGGGCTATAGGAGGTGATTAACCTGGGAAACTTGTGAAGTCTACCAAAAAAGGTGCATTATGTGCATATTTTATTTTATTTTGGTGCAAAATGAAAGAATATGAGAGTTTATAAAGGAGAAAGAGCATATATAAAGTTGTATACATTGTATGTCAGATCAATAGTAGTAGATGACTAGCTCGAGGGTGTTTTTAAAACATTATGAGGAGGAATTTTGGGGAGATTTTGTCTAGAAGAGGGATATGTATGTGGGATTCAACAAAACAAGTGCATATATGCATACCATCTAGAAAATTATGATATAATATATGCCCACTAATTTTTTAGGTTAGAAGGGGATCTAATGGCCAAAATACATTATAAAATATAGGAGGAAACCATGTAGTGGGCCTAGGAAAAGTTCATTGAATATATGACCAACATAATACCTACAAAAGAAATCAAATATGAGGTTACTCTCTTCCCAGGGTGGGCATACCCATGCTCAAGAGTGATGAAATCGTGTCCATGAAATAAAGTATACTTGGGATCCATGAAGTATGTATATAAGTAGTGATCATTGCCATGAAAAATGAGTACATATTGGATCCATGTCAAAAGAGATTATAGCCATGAATATATACATAGTGGATCTATGTATCAGAATCAAAGGAGGATAACCAAAATGAAAGAGATGAAAAAACTGATCCTCCTCAAGTGCCAATGTCATGTAAAGGAGTGGCACTGTCTAATGAAACTAAGGTAGGAGAGTAAAAGAGGTGATGCTACTACAAACTCGAGGTCTTAAAAAAATCATCGATTATATGAGTCTACACCATGTGAAAAAATTATGTGAATTATAACATGGGAGACACTATTTTATTACTAGTCATTGATGTATATTGTTAACAAACGTGAGAAAACCCACCGATAATGATAAGGGGCTTCAAGGTACCTAGTAGATTCTAGCAAGTGTGAATGAATGAGTTGGTGTCAAGGTACACTTGTAGAATCCTTCTATCTAGGGACATTGATGTATTCCCATTGTCAATAGCAAGGGAACCTACCACTAATGACTGCAAGCCCCAAGGTACTAAAATAAATCTAGATCCAAATCATAGAGAAATTGAGCTAGATTCGATGGGAAGAGATCCAATAGAAGGAGGTAATTAATATTTCCCCATAATCCAACAGAAGGAACTGCAAAAGGACAAATATTTTGAAGGACTTGGACAAAATATTGGATAGACACACCACTGGGTACATCTCTCACATGCACCAGATGGAATAACACACATAATAAACCCTCAAAGAAATGGGCAATAAGAAAAAACACTAATAGAGGTGAGGAATTCCACCAATGAGCCAGACAACCAAATGAAGGAAAATAAGGTTGAGCGAAAGAGTGTGGAAGAGAAAGGTGCTGGAATAGAAAATGGTTAGAGGCCAATGTACAATCAATTTTTGGAGGATCATTTGAAACAAAATCAAGAAGAGGAGAGAGATTGTGGGTTCTCAATCAGAAAGAAAAGATTGTAATCGGTTTGGGTAATGAGAACTGGTTTTGTGCCAGACTGGGAATGTATGGGAAAATACTATTGTATTACAGTAGAGGTAGTAAGGGAAAGAGACTAGAGAGAATATGATATGGTTTTGTACTATCATAATATGTACTTGTTGATTATCTTTGGCATGAATTTGTATATGTCTGAGATGATTTGATCATGTATTGTGAGTAAGGACTTTGATATAATAGAATATTGACAGGGATAAAATTCAAAAGAATACCTCTCTATATGATGATTTATGTTTCCATGGAATGATATTATGTTATTTCTATTATGCATGATGCTCCTATATTTATTTGTGGTGTTAAGTGTAAATTTGTTCTTTTGTCCTGGTTTATGAGGTGTTAAAGACTATAATGTGGTTAAGTTATCTTGTGCAAGAATGGTATTGATATTGATAACTTGTAGATATGATTAAGAATTATTCTTACCCTTCCCTACTCTTCATGTCTTGGTCATACTTTGGGTGAGACTTCTTTCCTTCCAGGAAGATGGAAATGGTAGTGCAGTAGGATAGATCGGTACCCTTTTGTTGGTAAACTGAAGAGAACCCTGGTCTGACAAATTTTCACCAACAAAATGGTTCCATTGTTGGGACCTTTACATTGAAGGGAACCTGTAAGAAGGATGCTTCCTTGAATCCACAAATCTGATGTTCAGAAGTGGTGGGAATGAAAGTATGATGCATTCATATGGAAGGAAGTAGAGTTATGAAATTTGAACTTGAACATCGCAAGATATTTTGTCTTCTACTCAGAATGATCGAGAGAACAATATGAGATATTCTTGATAAAATTCCTGGAAGACTTGTTCCATTGGGTATATTGGCTATAGGAATCTCCAGAGTTCAAAGAACATGTCAATTAAATTTGTACTTGGGATACAGAGAATCTAGCAGAGCTCCATTGCCTGGATCACTAGATTACCCGAGGAGTGGATTTATGGGTTGACATGACTCTGGACGGTTATATAATTGAGTTTGCAGTGAAGAATCATCAATATTTTTCACGAGCAAAAGCAATATTCAAGAAAGGTGCGTGAAGAATACTACTGAGGGAAATTCCCTTGTGGATCATATTATTTTTAATGGAAGAGGGGATGCTCATTGTTCCCTCGAGTGAGATTGAAGCCTAAACACCTATGCTCAGGGTGGGGCGATCTTGGGGAAGGTTCATGACCTAAGAAGGGGAATGGGTTCTTTTATAGATGGGGGATCGGTAAGAGAAGAGAGAAATAAGTGAGCGATCCATGAGGAGATATTCCATAATTGAGAAATGGTGGTAGGGAAAGTTAAAGAAAGTAGCAAAGTAGTCTGAGGTGTTGTGGAAAGAAATAGACCAGAAGAAACAGATGGAAGAAAGGAAGAAGATTTGTGAAAGTTTTGAAGACAACAAATAATATCTAGTCTAATATTGTAGGAAAGAGAAGTGCGGAGAGAAAGAAGTCCTTAGGTGGGTGGATGAGAAGAGAAATGTGTAGAAGAAAGGGAAGATGAACAAGGTCTAGATATTGCAAAAGATAGAGAATATTCGACCCCGATCTTAGGAGGAGTCAAGAATGAGGATGAGAAGGATAATCTAGAGAAAGAAAACAAGACCCCGTAGATCAAAGAAACCTTCCCAGAAGTCATTGGAACCAGCCCCACATTTTCCATCCCCTAGGTGCCCTCTATACACTTGGTAAGTTATGTACTGCATACTCATGAAATTTATATTGCATCAAATTTAGTCAATTTGTCAAAATCAACAAGTGTGAACATTGGGAGGAAATTAAGGTCTTCCGATAGTTCACAACCAGAGCCATTGGGATTCATTTTGGTAGGAATAGTAAGACCTAGAATGGTTGGACACATGGGAGGCTTGGTCGCCCGATACCCAGAATTATGGGGTAAAGGAGACGAGCACACAAAACAAAAATGGTTTCTTTGAGAGGCCATATGGAGGTCTATAGGGATTTTGGATGTGAAAAAGTTAGTGGAATTCCAGACTAATTTGAGGGGTCATGCCCTCAAGTGGTACATGAAGGATATTGATCCTAGGTTGGAAGGACAAGCCTTTACCCTTGACTAGGTGCGTCAGAAATTCATCGTTGAATTCAAGATACCTTAGTCAGGGTAGAAATCTCTCTCCAATTTGAGGGAGATTCAACAGAGAGAGGGTGAGTCTGCATGGGAGTATAGTCATAATTTTAAGGACACTAGTGGGATATTAGCACATCCAATTCATGAAGACCATTAGAGGGAATGGTGTATCCAAGGGATGCTACCCTTGACGTGAATCCCCCTGACGCAACAGAGGCTAACCACCTTGACATATGCTTTGAAACAATCAATGAAGATTGAATCTATGGCATGATACCCAGGGACTTTGAGGGTAACCAGGCCTCTGGTAGACCCAAACCTATCGCATCTATAGGGAAAAATATCATCACTCATGGAGAATATCTAGGAAGTAACTTTGCATAGACCAAGACTACCTCAAGTTTGGTGCATAGGGTTATATACAAAAGGGAATTTGGAAAATGAGTTTTAGTGGATGTGGGGAATGGGATATCCACACAACCTGATGGCCCCCCATCCTATAGGACCAATGGGAGGAGTTGTGCAAGTATTTGCAGCCCACCATTCCATGCACTGGTTCAATGCCATGATTTTCCAAGCACCCAAACAACCCAAACAATTGAGTACTTTGAAATCTATCAGACTCATGAGAGTAAACCAAGGAACTAACCCATCCTGTAGAAGTGCATGCATGTGACCAATACAATACACTATGAATTCTATGCATCTACAATGCAAACTACAAGCCAATGTAGTGCATTATATGCACTTGTTGATAGATTGTATTAGACTGCATTCAAGATAAGTGAAACACCCCAAGGACCCATAAGAGGTCGTGGGGGTGGGGATGGAGGTGTATTTAGAGGAGGGAGGAGTGGAGGAAGAGGACCAAGACAATGTTACATTTGCAATGAAAAAGTAGACATGGTCAGAGACTGTCGTTACCCAAGACAACCATGGTTTTCACACTGTAGAACTAATGTTCATGCAACCTAAGATTGCTTAGACCTTATCGTGAAGTGGGAGGACCAATTTCGTCAAAGAGGAGATAAATTCATAGGGTCGTAACTTAGGAGGGAATTCAAAGGGAAGATACCCAAAATCAACATCATCAGTCACGAAGGAGTGAAAACTGGGGTAGATGCAGACAATTGTCCCAAGATTTAAAAAACAGCCCCTAAGGATGAAAAGTATGACCCTTTGAAACAAAAATTGTTTTCAAATATGCAATAGAAATATTTAGAGCTATCTTTTCTCCAGAAATAGTGGAAAATCCTCCTAAAGTTATCCATCAACCCAAGATTTCTCAAGACCCTACCTCACCACCTCAACCCAGGAATCATGTAAACTCAAGAAGACACCCTCAAAAGTCTCAGAATATAATTAAACTATGGTTTCAATTATTCTTTGAGATCCTAGGAGATGACCAACTTAATAAGAAGTTGCAGAACACCCTATACCTAGTCCTCAGAGATGATGGAATTCCAAAAACTACTGTAACCACCAACTTCCTTGAGAACAATACACAGAGGATACAAAGAAGGAAGGTGAGAAATGTAAAAAAAATTAGGTTGGAAGCCCAATTAGATGACTTTGAGATTAAATACATCATCTTGGACTTGGGATCAGATGTCAATATATTATCGAAAAAGTCTTGGGAAGATATAGGGAAACCTCAGTTAGTGTATTCCTCTATCTAGCTCAGAATGGAAAACCAATACTTCATTTTCCAAGTAGGGAGGCTGGAAAATGTGGAGGTAGATGTTGCGGGAGTTAAAATGACAACTAATTTTGAAGTGATTGAAATTGTGGGAGGAAAAGACCCCTACCTTGATTTATTATTAATTGACTAGGCATATGAAAACTATGTTTTCATTGACTTAAAAAGGGACCCATGACATTTGAGGGAGATGGAATAATGGTAGTTTATCCCTTAGATCCATACTTGGGGCCTAGATATACTTGGGTAGTGGATAATAACATGGAGTCAAAAGTTCTTGACCAATTATTCACCATAATAGCAAGGATGATGACGGATTATATTAACCCCACTTCATATGAATGTGTAATTTGGAGAAGCATACAGTCAATCGATGAGGAATTGGAACTGGATTTTGAAAGTTGGTAGCAAGGTTCATAGAAAATATTTTCAAGATGTTGTGAAACTATCAGGTAAATGAGATGGATTGGAACTGAGGTAAGGAATCACCCAACATATGATGGTACCTCAGACTTGGACAACTTTCTTACCGACATAGAAGGAATATTTGTGTCAGATCAAAGAATCCCAATTTTTAATATAGCCTTGAAGGATACCCCAGCTAGATGGTGGTCCACTCACAAAGCCTTGATTCTGGATTGGGAGGATGAAAAGAGAGATATTCGATGCATATTCGTTAGTAGTGATCAATTCAAAGATTATATGAGAATGGATTTTCAAGGTACACAATTGTTTGATGGGAAGTTTCACCCCATAATGCATGTTGATCACTGCTTAAAGAAATGGCGAGTTGTGGAAGTACCCTCTCATCTATAGGTTCAACTATTTTTCCACTCGCTAGTTGCAATCCCAAAATCCAGGTACACACATGAGGAGACCAGAAGACAAACAAGTTGTTGGAAGACCTTAAAAGACCAGTTTTGCAGAGATTTCTCCTTCACTAGTAAGTCCACTAAGCTTCACTTAATCCTTCAAATAATTTAGGAGATTTTATTTATTGAAATTTGTAAACAAAGATTGAGCCTAGTATTATGTTTTGATCATGCTCATTTGTTTCACTCTAGTCTAGGCCACAACCCTATCGGAATACCTTTATCTTGTTGTAAAATTGATAAAGGCCTAGAAGAATCCAATCAATTAAAATAACTTAAAATCCTAAATATCAAAGAAAATGAAGGTACTAGAGAAATCCAGGACACTATACTCATTCATACATGTAGCTCCTATAACCATCCCCTAAAGTTGCAGACATTAAACATAGGGAGTGAAGAATATCCTAACATAACTTCCATAGGATATTACTGGGATGAGAAAACCATGAATGAAGTCCATAGGTTGTTGTGGGAATATGAGGACTTATTCCCAAAAACCTTCTCATAACTAAAAGGTATAAAAGGATTCATGGGGGAGATGAATATCAATATGAAACCTAACTCAAAACCTGTGAAGAAAAGACCATATTGTCTCAATCGATAAGCTCAAGAAGGAAGTGGAAAAAAATCTTGCGGAAGGACTAATCTTTCCTGTCAAAGAAGCAGAGTGGGTTATCCCCATAGTAATATATAACAAGAAGGATACATAATATATTCGGGTCTATTTCGTCTACAGGAGTCTGAATTCTACATGTGTTCATGATTTTCTTTTGACACCCTTCAGTGATGAGGTGTTATATCAAGTTTTGGGGAAACAATATTATTCGTTTACAGATGGATTCTCGGGGTATCACCAAGTTATAATTTCAGAAGAAGACAAGAATAATACCAAATTCATAACTAAGTGGGTGTCCTTAGTGTACAATGTGATGCCTTTTGGATTAAAGAATGCATCAATACTCTTCTCCAGAATCCTTATAGCAACCTTTTGTGACTTCATACACAAGTTTCTAAAAGTCTATATGGGCGATTGGCCTGTATATAGTTTCTTGAAGGAGCATGTAGGGATACTACGGTTGATGTTTGATAGATGTCGAGAATTACATATATCTCTGAACCTAAGGAAGTGTATTTTCTACATACCGCATGACAACCTTCTAGTCCACATTGTTTGTCGGGAAGGAGTCTTGGTGGACCCAACTAAAGTTGTGGTTATCTTGAACATGTCGCCACCTACAAGTGTTAAAAAATTGCACTCAACTCTTGGGAATACAGGATAATACCGTATAACATTCCCAACCACCCAAGAAGGGAAACACCACTACAATTATGCTCTATTATAAAAATGTAACATACCCAACCTCCCACAGGACGAGCATGCCACACCAAGAACGCACCTCTTGGTTGATTTTGAATCTCTGCTAACAATTAATTAATAAATAAGCATGAAATACATACATGCAGTGATCAAGATTCATACCACAACATAAAGTACATGCACAATATACAATTCACAACATTAACTAGAAATCATGCATATTATAGGTACAAATCTCATGTATAATAATTTGATACGTAGGAGAAATAAATACACAAGCAAAGGAAACCATAACAGAGCGCACTTATATTTTATAAAAGAAGACACCAACTGGATGTAGACCAAGGATGTTCCACCTAGCCATAGACATTTATGTTCCAAGTCTCAATGACAATGTCACCCCCGTGCCAGGGCTATGAATCCACAAGGATGCTTCCAGAGTGTTACTTGGTTTCCCAAACCAGTCAGAACTCAAGCTCTCACGAGAATCTCCAGCACTCACAACAATCCAAGTACCCAACTCTATTATACCTAGCCTGCACCACCCAAGAGAATGAACCTCCACCCTTCTCTTCTATGCAGTCCTTCAGGTAGTCCTTCTCCTTATAGGGATCTAGTGCAGTTGGTCTAGAATATCCATGATGGTACTCTCAAGACTCGTAGTTGTGAGAAAATATGAACATAGACCAAGCATCTCATATATGTAGGCCTCAAATCATGGCTGGATTACACCAACAATCTATACAACCAAAAAAATTGTGGTTGTTCTTCAACAGTTTGTCTTCCTTTCCTAAACCAAGACACAAAAATGAGGAAAGATGAGTGAGTGAAGAATGAATGGAGTGAAGACTCCACAAGAGAGGATGAACAATGAAAAAATCGGGTGAATGAAAGTGTGAGGCGACTAGCAACAATACTATAATGGGGACATGAATGAGAGTGAGAGAATGACCAAGACGAATGAGAAAATTATCCAACTAGAGAACCCCTTCCACAGACTAGGGACAGGTTTTTATAATTCGCGGGCATCAAGAACCTCTTGGCCTTCCCCCAAGAGCTCACATAACTGATTTCCCCCCCATTACACAAAATGGGTAATAGAAAATTAATAAGAACTTATCCCCTCAATCCCCCTCTCTTGTGGAATCATAACCCCCTATAACTCTGGTCCTTGTTCATATAGCATCCATCGATGTATTTATTATTAATAATGATCACACAATACATTTATTAGGAACATTGGACTTTTAATAATTGTTTGGGCACTCTAGCCTCTCAACATTGTAACAATACATTATTTAATATGGGAGCTAAAAACCTGGGGTGTTACATCCCCTCCCCCTTAGTTTGGCACTTTCCTCAGTGCATATACAAAACAAGAATCAATATTCCAAAATTTATTCAAAAAGTTACGAGTACTTTTCTCACATCACATCTTCATGCTCCCAGGTAGAAGATTTAGGACTGTAGAAGGTCCACTGAACTTTTACGAGCTCTACAACTCGATTCCAAAGCATTTTGACTTTTCTGTCTAGTATTTGCATTGGCTAGACCTTAAAGTATCCCTCTTTCTCTACCTGAATCAAATGCCAATCAATAACATGGTTAGGATCATGTACATATTTCTTTAGAAAATAGACATGAAATACATTATGCACATTCACGGAAACATGAAATGCAAGCATGTATGAAACTCACCCTATTATGTCCAATATCTCAAATGGACCACAAAATCAGGATACTAGCTTTTTACAACTACCCAAATTCAAAGAGATCTTCTTGGGATTTACTTTCAAAACAACATGCTCTCCTACTTTAAATTCTCTTTCTATCCTATTCTTGTTGGCATAAACCTTATGTCTATCTTGAGCTGCCTTTAAATTCTTCTTAATCTTAACCATCTAGTCTTCCATTTCCTTGAGCAACTCTGGTCGAAGTACCACTCAATCTGTTGGGTTTTCCCAACTTAATAGAGTACTGCATTTTTGACCATACAAGGCTTCAAATGGGATTATCTTCAATGAAGCTTTATACCCATTATTATAGGAAAACACAACCAAGTGCAAGTAATCTTCCCACTTAGATGGCTTATCCATCACATACATTCTTAACATGTCTTCAATTAATCAGTTGACCCTCTCTATTTTCCCATCTGACTGTGGATGGTATGTTGTGCTAAAGTTCATATTTGTACCAAATCCTTTGAATAATCCTTTCCAAAAATTTGAAGTAAAATTAGTGTCTCTACCTAAAACAATTTTCCTAGGTATCCCATGCAACCTAGCAATCTCCCTCATGTAAATTTATGCAATATTAGTTGTTGTATGAGTTGTTTTTATAGGAACAAAATGAGCAAAAATTGTCAATTTATCAACCACTACCATGATGGAATCATTTTTCCTTGTTGTCCTTGGAAATTTAGTTATAAATTAAATGGTTATCACTTCCCATTTCTTCTTTGGAATTGTTAATGGTTGTATCAAACCCACTAGGTGTCTATGCTTGGCCTTCACTTTATGACATTCCATACATTTGGCATTGTAATCAAATCTTCGTGTTTTGGGGATTTCCCAAGAACCTCTCCACATATCTCCCAGAGTTTCGAATTATGGGAGGTACTCTCCTTCCTCCACGTATCATCTCTCAATCAACAGTCGAGATTAACTCTGGCCTTTGGGAGTTCTTGAATCATGAAGCCTGCAACGTTTCTATTGTAATCAATGGATAATATGGGCTCCGACCTTCAAGAGTCCTCAACCCCAAATTCTTATGCCTTGAATAATTTGGAGTTTCAAGTCTCCATACTATGGGATCTACTACCATGTGTCCTCTCCCAATCAACGGTGGGGATTTACTCCACTTTTCAGAGCTTCGGGGGGTTCACCTTCATCACACTTCATTCCTTCAGAACATCAAACTGGGAAACTCTCAAAGTCTTCTTCGATAACTAATCACCAAGGGGTGCTACATCATAGGAAATAATCCATGGAAATGTGGCCCTATCTGACGAGTGACATGTTCCATATACTAACTAGCACGAACAGTATTTGAAAAGCATGAGACACTGTGACACATCGAAAGCATCAAGTGTGTCCACATATACATAGGTGACATCAACAGTCAATGTCACTCTAGTTCCTAATGAATTTCTCAGAATTTTGGAACTTCTCCACACTACACCACAATCCCTCGAATGTTGAATTCCCGAATAGGATGATCTATGGACACGTGTCCTTAAACACGAACGGTCTAGATTTACTCCAAAGTTTGGGACTTTGAAGGTGTTCTTTGTCTAGAAGGAAAAAACTTCACCAAAATCCTTCGATCCCTAACCAACGGTCATTGAAGATAGAAAATTTTCTTGGTTTATCTTCAACCCTTCACCCAACTCGTCGATCCCAGACCATAGACTGTCAGTGATTTTTGTTGGAGAAATTCCACACTTGGAATTTTTGACAAAATCCCAGGTGAATCTGGGCCATTGATCTCCCGGCCAAGATGATATTGACCATTGATTTTCTCCAACTCCCCAAACATCCAAAATGAATATGAATCGTCGATGTTCCCCAATTTTCAAATCGTCTAATCAATCCTAGTCATCGATTTGGTAATTTCACCAAACTTTGTCCAACATTATAGCGGCCATTAAAATTTGAATTTTTTGACCTTCTAAGTCGAATTTAGCTCCACAACTCCACAGATTGAATCCATTAACTTCTTGGACAATCCTAGAATCATTCAAACTCATATCCGTTCACGAATTTGGGGGATTTCACTCAAATGTTTCCACTTTTTCCCCCCAAATTTGCATAAATATATAAAATATGTTACAACAAAAATTCTTGATTCGCACTTGTGCTAACCCGTAACAGTCTGGTGTTTGAACCAGAAGATCTGATACCATTTTGTAATTTCCCCAGCCACCCAAGCCAGGAAATGACACTATAGTTCTTCTCTGTTTCCAAACTATAACATACCCAGCCTCACAAAGGACGGTCATGCCACACCAAGAACACACCTCTTGGCTAATTTTGAATCTATGATAACAATTAATTAATAAAGAAGCATGAAATACATACTTTCAATGATCAAGATTCATACCACAACATAAAGGACATGCACATTATACCATGGACAACATTAACTAGTAAGCATGCATATTATAGGTACAAATATCATGTATAATAATTTGATACGCAGTAGAAATAAATAAACAAGCAAAGGAAACCATAACAAAGAGAACTTATCTTTTATAAAAGAAGACACCAACTAGTTGCATACCAAGAACATTCCACCCAACAGTAGACATTGTTGTTCCAAGCCTCAAAAACAATGTCACTGTTGAGCGAGGGATATGAATACACAAGGATAGTTCCAAAGTGTTACTTGGCTTCCCAAACCAGTCATCACTCAATCTCTCACATGCTTCTCCAACACTCACATCAATCCATGTACCCAACTCTCTTTTAACCATCCTACACCACCCAAGAGAATGGACCTCCACCCTTCTCTGCCACACATTCCCTCAAGAAGTCCTTCTCTTTCCAGGGTTCTAGTGCAGCTGGTCCAGAATATCCATGATGGGACTCTCAGGACTCATAGCTGTGAGAAAAGATCAACATAGGCCAAGCATATTAGACATGCATGCCTCAAATCATAGTTGTGTTACACCAACAGTATCAACATCCAACAAAACTATGGTTTTTCTTCAACAGTTCATCTTCCTTTCCCAAGACAAGACACGAAAAATGAGGAAAGATGAGTGAGTGAAGGAATGAATGGAGTGCAGACTCCATGAGAGATGATGAACAATGAAAAAATCAGGTGAATGAATCTTTGAGGTGACCAACAACAACACCATAATGGGTATGGGAATGAGAGTGATTGAATGAACAAAACAAATGAGAGAATTAAACAACCAGAGAACACCTTCCATAGACCAAGGATGGGTTTTTGTAATTTGTGGCGATCAAGAACCTCTTGGCCTTCCCCTAAGAGCTCAAGTAACAGATTTCCCCCCTGTTGAGGGGTCCAATATCCTTTGAATCAACAGTAAGAACCAAACCCACCTTAGAGGCCCAATTAGTCTCTGCATCATTTGATGAGTTGAATGGTTCTTCAAATCTTTCGATCTGGCCAATTTACCGATGGGATTTACTAGTGATTTTCAGGGTATCTTTCTGTGAAAGTTCCTCCTTCAGGTTAAACTATTCTTTTTTTGTCTTTTCTATGATTAGATAAGTCTGATAAAATAAGGGTGATGGTATAAACCAACTGATAGAGGAAATTATTAACTAATGAAGAATGTTGATCTTGGGATAACCCTCATGCTCTAGCGTGAAAACGACAATATTCACACCTATTACAAGTCTATTAATAATATGTTAACTTGTTGGTATTTCAACACTGACTGAGATAAAAATTATGGAAAGGAAATAAACATGAAATAAAGATAAGTGAAAGAAAAACAATGTCCTTATCTCTACCATCAATCACATATTAACACAACGATTCATTTTTCATCATTTGTAACAAAAGAACTGGTTAAAGTATTGAAAATATAGCTTATCAATAAATTCAGAAACTCTTACTCATTACAACATCAAATACCGAATTAAAATATTAAAGTAGTTCCTCCTCAATCCCATCACATAAGGCTTTTGATGAAAATAAAATTTGTCTCTGGCTCTAAACAAAACTTCTTAATTAAAGTTGCACAAAAATAATTCTTTTACAATTCTAAAAAAAGAGGGTCTTTCCCAAAACCATTGACCCCCTCCCTCGAGGTCGATCACCTTATTTATAAAGAATCACTAAATTAAAATAACTATGAAATGTTTGTGTTAAGTAAAACAAAATAATGACACGTGGTGCTTGATCTCTTTGTTCTCTTGAGATCATCTAGTGGTTCTACTAGAGGGGATGATTCTTCTTGTACTCTGACCACTTGACAAAGAAATCCTTGCATGTGTTAGCTTATAGGAATATGTTCTAGTCCATCAGGGCTGAAAGGGTTTCCTTTATCTCTATTTCTCATTCTTTATATATGATCATCTTGGAACTTAAACGTTGTAGTATCGCAGAAGCTTTGATCGGGTGTTCCATAAACTTCTTTACCTAACCTGGTGTCATGCTCTCCACTTGTACGATCTTTGCTGAGTCATGTTCTGAATGTCGTTTGACTATGTCATGCAAATAAAAAAAGTATTTAGGTGAGCCAAAATCTGGAAGGCCAATGTATTTCATCCCCTAATTGATATTCTCCCAAATTTTCTCACACTCAGCCCACTTTTCCTGTATCTTTTGTTGAGATTCTTGGGCCATACTTACCCAGTATTCAATTGTCTTCTTGATTTGGGAGATGATGCTATCCATTAACACTCAAATTCCATGTTATTTCGTGTCTTGGCCTTTATGTACTTCATTGATGTAATCGATTCACTCCAGATCTTGATATTCCTTTTCATACCATCTCTCCATGTCTTTATAGGTTTCCAGCCCCATGAGAGTGTCTTGTTGAAAAGTAGCTACACACGCAGTGAAGAGATTTTTTTCGCTCATGAATTGTGCATATTCTTATCGGAATTCACTCTTCAGGAAAAATGTTTCTTGCGTTGAGTCTCAGTAATATTTTTCTAGATGGCATAGATGGTCCAAATCCTTCTTTGTGGCAGCTAGTTCCTTTTTGTCCCATTTTTCTCAATTTAGCATGGCATCCATTATATACATTCCCGCACCGATTATCTTAGTCGTCTTTTCAATTTCTGTGCTAAGCAACATTTCTTTTGCGGTGATGAGAAGTGTGTTATCAAGTGTGAGCCTCCTTTTCTTGGTTGTACTTTTTTTATAACCTTAATTTTCACTAGACATGCATACCTAGCAGCAGGCCATCTTACTTACTATTTTTTCCAAGCCAATACTTAATAGCTCTTCTTAAAAACCAATTTTTTGAAGATGTACGTGCCCTGCACCACTACTGCATGTGTATTTATGCTAGGTGAATCACTACTTCCCACGTTCGTACGCTAGCTACACCATTACAGACCGCGTATACCCACAAAAGTTACAAAAAATAAAAATTTGCAAGGGAATACAAGATTTTGGGTAGTTTCCTAACCATATGATTGCCCATAGCCCATCACCCAACCAAATAACTATCTTTTTGGAATATAAAAGAAGGTGTTGGGGTCCCATTACAAGGAGAAGCATGAAAGAAATGAAACTCTTCCCATTTCCTAATCCCCCCTTGCCCCAAGAATTTGCACCCACATTGTGAGTTTGAGCCAGAATTCCCCATTCTTACCCTTTTTCCTCATCCATAAGCCTATGCCTATTCTCTAGAGAGAAGTGTGAAAGAATTAGGATATGTGGAAGTAGTTGGAGCTTGGTGAAGAGGAGCCCAGGACCAGGTTCGAGGAGCAGTCGCTGATATCATTTTGTAAGTGACTTTATGAGATTAATATAAAGAAGTACTTTTGTCATCTCGCCATATGATGTGTTTTATGTTTATGTTCGATTTACTTTTTGTTATGAAATATAACCCATTAATCCATATATAGAATGCATGTTCGTAGTTTCTTGTTTGTCTTTTGGTGAATCCAGGTCAGCCTTGGGAGGATATTTGCAGTCGAGAAGTGACCGAATGCATTGGGATCGACACCAGACATGGAGTTTAAGGTAAGACTACCAGATCTCTATACTTTGTACTTTATATATGAATGTGGGGTGTTGTCGGGATAGTTGTTAAAAGTAGGATACTTTACACGGTTATCTCTTCATGCACTTTAGAACCCTAGTGTAGTTCGTAGGGGGGTTTTCCCACTATAGCATAATTTGCGACCATACTGGGGAACCTCTAGGGTGTTTTAGGGGATTTTTGTTTCTGGGGGTCTTTAATTAGTTTATTTACTGTTTTTTTGAGTTTCAGTAAGTTTCAGTGTCTTTAAAGGATTATGGTCTTCCATACCAGTACTCCCTGCCTGGTTTGCTTGACAGTTATTTTTTATTTTTAGAGAAGTCACAGAGGTGTACATGGCCTATATTGGGTCTACACGTGTACATACGCACCCTATCTTTGGACAGCCCGCATACATACGCAGGCTACTGAAGTATCAATTGCGTGCCTGTGTCAGAAAAATATTTTTTAAAGAAGAGGCAGTCAACCTCTTCCCTAAATGAAGCCATATTTCTTAGGGGTTTTCTTGATTTATCCTTGGTCTCTGTTTTTTGTAGTCTTTGGCCTAGGTTTGACAACAATTAGCTTTTCTTTATCAAGATTTCTTGTGTTTTCTTGATTAAGGTTTGAGACAATTTTTGTGAGTTTTTTTTATTAGCTTGTTTAGTATTATCAATAACTCTCTGTGAGTCGCAGTAGACCAGAAGTTGGTTTTTGGTCTCATCTTGTATTCACTTTTCCCTTTTTACTTGCTTTAGAATAAAAGAAAAGAATTCATTTTCAAGTTTCTCATTTTGGAGCATAAAAAAAAAAGTTTTCAGTTTGTTGTTTGGTTAAGTAGTTAGGTTAGTTGTTTTTTTAGGAAGAAGAGTGATTTATTAAGTTCTTTACTGAATACTTAGGACTTTAAGTAGCTCGAAGTCAAGAAAAATTCAGTTTTGATTTTTTCTTTTAAAATATCTTAGAGAGAAAAGTTAGTTAGAAAAGTTGGTTAAAGAGTGTTCAATTTGCAAATCTTTGTTTGTTGAAAAAGAAGTAATTTTGTTTCCAACTTTTGTTCTTCTCTTTAGTCTCTTAACAAACACCATCAATTTCATTTTCGTTCCTTTGACTTAAGATAAACCACTTAAAATTAACGTTGAATTAAAATTAATCAGAATTTGTGTTTGTAGGGTCCATTAACTAGATTAGGCTAGAGCCTTGATTTAGGTTAGAGAGGAAACTCTTCAAGGCTATAAAACAAACATATGAGTCTGTTATAGGGAGTAAAAAATTCTAGTAATGTGGAAACTATCTAGGACCCCCCTCTAACACAAGGACTAAACACGAGGTCACGTGCGGAAAGCTAGCAGAGATAACCCCTCCAAAGCCAGACCAATCGTAGCGGAGGAACACATATAGAGGACTTATATTGGGATTACGTTGATCGCATTTGCCATGAAGCTTCGTGGGTCTTGAATCCATTTGAGGTCCTCAATCATCTTTCTGAACACTTGATTTTGATACCCTTGATAGGTTTCAGGCTTGATACCCTACTCATTGTAGTCCACCCGATTGTCGATTGTACCCGCTTGGTAGTTGTTAACGAGGTGGCAACCTAGTTGCCTTTGATTTTAGGGACTTACACAGGTGACTGTGGGAGTATACCTAGGTACCTAGGGTAGACATCAGGTCACTCTTTGCAGAGTATACCCGGAGGGTGCTTCCGTGTTCGAGTTGCACTTGCATCGGTAATTTTCTCTAGTGTTGGTTGTTGTAACTGTTCTTCCAACTAGTAATAGTGGTTTGCTTGTTGCATCTCATAGGAACTTTTCCTAGTGCATGTTTTGGTCTTCAATGTTAGAAAGCCTTAGTGTGTCATTGATCCTCTCACACAGTGGAAGATCAAGAGCTCCGTTGGTCATGAATAATTTTGGGCCTGCCGCCGGTTAACTTGGAGCCACTATCGCCACCACAAAGGAGAAGACTTGTCCAGGAAGGGTCATTTGAGGCAACCGAGCCATAGGAAGTTGTACCCGAGCCATTTTCGAGAGGAGAAATTTTGTTGTCGGAGGGACCAACTATTTTTTACCTTGCAGCGGAATCTCTCAATCCATATAACTCTCTGATCATTGACTTGTTGGTGCCACTTCTGATATAGATTTCCCCTCCAAGGGTAATGCATCACGAGCATCAGATAATCTTGCAAGCAACGATGGAGTCCTCATACTCCCTCAATGACTGCCAAAACTGGGGGTTTTATGCCTCATAACTCACCTTCAGAGGTCTGTACCACTATAGTCTCGACCATCTCTACCTCAAGCAGTGTCTAATTTAGTCCATGGTGGCAATCACTGCATCGTTTATGTAGAGTGCAACGGGCCCTTTGTTTTCATATGGGATGCCCAACTTTGACATGAACTCAGTCCTCTCTTACTCCACCTTATAGACTTGGGGTCTGGGGCTAGGGAGCTCCAACACTCCTCTACAAGGGTCCATGGGGGGAACGTCAACCCCCTATAACGCTTTCCCTTATGGCGGGGGTCATATACCTCTGTTGTGCCCCTCACTTGGTGGTTCTCCTCAACAACCCATCTAGCCAACCATGAACTACAACCTGTCTAGAGAAGGTAGTCAAGGACCTTCTTCTAGTACCAAACCGATGGTTTCTTTTCCATTCTCTTTGTTTGGCGTGTTTGGTAAAAACACATTCATGTCAATTGCCATCTCGGCTGGGGGAAACCTTGGTTTTGGATCATAAAATCCCGCGCAGGGTATTATTCCTGCACAGGGGGCACACACTTCTCAAGGACCTTGGAATTTGTTGCATGGATCAGTTCCCTCATCAGATATGTCAACCGGGGGAAACCCCTTCTATGGCCAATGGAACCCCGGGCAAGGCTCAGTGCCTATGCCCATTAGATCGGCAGGGGGAAACCCTTTCCAAAACCTTTGGACCAATACGTCGGGAGAAATCCCTTCTCATCCCTCAACGCCCTACTACAGGAGTCAATTGATGACGTCTCAACAAGCGCAACATCCAAATGCTATCCTAGGCCATGGATTTTACCAGAACCCAGGATAACATCCTAACTTTTCCTAGTTACTTAGTACCAGCCAAATCCTAGGCTCCTATCCTCATTTACATACTCAACAACCTAAGCTACCATTTCTGGAAACTTTTCATTTTCCAGACTTGTCAAGATTATTGAATGATCCAATCTGTCATGATCCATGTTGGCCTGCTATGCTGACCAACTTTCCCTCAGACATTCCAAATTTCAAAGGCAAGCCTAATAAATATCCAGGTGATGATGTGACCACATTTCACCTATGGTTCTCATCCAACTCTTTGAGAGACAACTTAGTTCAATTACATCTGTTTCAATGCACTCTTATCGAAAGTTCCATGAAATGGTACATCGAGCTCGATCGCTCAAGATACTCTACTTTTGGTGAATTGGCAATGATTTTATTAAACCATTTTCAATTACCTATGAGATATGATGCTGACACTAAAAAATTGGCCAACTTTGAGTAGAAAAAGGATAACCATATCTCAGATCACATCCAAGAATAGTGGTGTCGGAAAAGTTTGATTAAAGTACCAGTTCCACCAACATTCCTGCTAGAATGGTTCCTTAAGTATTTGGTACCCAAACTATCCAAGGACGTAGAAACATCGAGGGTCTTTTCATAGGAAGAAGCAATAATGAGATCTCAACAACTAGAGATGATTTACTCTCAGTCTGGTTTGGTTTATGAATTTTTTCTAGATGTGCCACGATCTATTCTTGATAAGAGCAAACATAAGTTTGGACCACATGCTGACGTCATTGTTGGTTCTGCACAAGAAAATCCCAGTGCTCCACTCTCAAACCAATTGAAACAATTGTCAATAAATAAGACAGTGGCCATCCCAACTTCTAGTTCAGCTTCTCCCCCTGCTCAAACATCAGATGTACACAACGTGCAATCGATGAACCCAAAGGCCAACCAGAAGACCGAAGGGAAGACAAAATAGAGAAAAAAAGGGTAATGGGGATAAGAAACCCACCAATAATGTTGGTATGGGAAACAAAGAGAGAAAGAAGTCAAATTATTTGTGCAAGGTCTGCATAGAATACCACCCGACTCACCTGTGCCCTCGATTCATGGAGACCCAAAATTTATTGGCAGAACAACAACCTAAAGTGTTAATGAACCCATTTACTCATGGGAAAAATTTAACTCAAGCCTCTGGGAATGCGGATGGGGGAGGTCAAGGACCCCCTTTGTCATCTAGCAATCCCTCGACTTCGAATGTCTATATGTTGAAAGGTAAATCTCACGTAGCTATTAGGGCACATGATTATGAAACACCAAGTATTGCCAAAAAGGGTAAGGAAGCTGAAAACTCGTCTATTCCTCTCCATATCGAGAGAATGATGGTTGAAACAATGGCATGCATTCCTAAAGGGGAGTTCAATAAGACTTCATATAATCCAAATGCGAGGGCCGCCTAGAAATACTTTGTGGTGGAGGATTTGTCACAAACCCCTTGCGCGATTTCTTCTTTGGAGGTCCTCCAGAGCTGCCCTTCACAAAGAAAGTCTCTGCTAACCACCTTAGGATCCGTTGAGACATGTAATTCGGGAACTATCATGCTTGATACAACCGAATTGAAACCTTGTCTCCCATACCACGTCGCATTTCAGATAGTAGTGGCTCACCCCACGAAAATGCCTACCTGGAATATTTTCCGTACAATGGTTTATGAGGGTGCCTCGACATGCGTGATGTCGTTGGTGTGTTGGAAGGCCATTGGCCAACCCGTTCTGTCTCCTTCACCTACTCTTCTTACATCTTTCTATGGTCGTTCTTTCAAACCACATGGAATCATTCCTTCTTTCCCCGTGCAGTTAGGAAGGAAGACCGTGTGCATCAAATTTGAAGTGGTCGATGCGCCTCTCAACTGCAACCTCCTGTTAGGAAGGAGTTGGACATATGCCATGCATGCAGTGTTTGCTACATTTTTTCGGGTCTTGTTATTTCCACATGAGGGATGAATCATAACCATTGATCAATTGTCTTTCTCCAGACCTTAACCTTCATCGAGGGCATCCACGGTCCTGATGATTGATAACCCACAACCCGACGTCGTCAATGTGGGGGTTGGTTTGTTCCCACCTCTCATGGTTACTTTCAATTACCCACCTCCTTTCAGTGATCTCAATATGATATCGGTTGTCCCCGACCAGCCTAAGGTTGAAATATTTTCATTTTCGTCATTTTGCATGACTTACTTTAATGATCTATGGATTCTTCCTTCCCTATCAGCCATGATGGAAGGGACATGGAACCATGGTATGTCCATGCCCTTGTCCATGGCATAAGTTGTGTACTCTATTGTCCAACAAGCTTCAGTTGACCCTGATCCAACTCCTGCACCAGAAGTAGATCTAGTTCTAGAGCCTGCCTAGGCTCAAGGTTCCCTTGCCACTACCGATTCATTAGATTTGGTCTTTCCCTCTAACAAGGCAATTTTAGAGGCATTGATTGGTCCAAACAGACCCTGGGATGATCTCCATCACAGTTCATATTTCCTCCTAGAGTTAGGAAGAATAGAGGCAAGAGAATTTGTGTTGACTATGAATGGAGATAGGTCTTGTCCTATCAATCCTTTGGCTATGCACACAGTTTATGCCAAGGGTAATATGGAAACCACCTCTAAAAAACTACCTATTGATATCTTGAGAACCCCTGGCATCGTGGAGAATGTCTGCATCGAAGAGGAATGTTCCCTTGAGGAGATTCAAATCTATACATATTTATTTAAATAATTTCGCGATGTTTTTTCCTCGTCTTACAAGGAAATGCCAGGCATTGATCCAAGAATCGTTGAACATGAAATCATGACTTACCCTGACACCAAGCCGGTCCAACAGAATCTTCGTTCAGTTAATCCTCGAAAATCAGAAGTTATTAAGGTTGAAGTAGAGAAACTACTCAAAGATGGTTTCATCTACCTTGTCCGATTGACTCAATGGGTGTCGAATTTCGTTCCAGTAAAAAAAAATAGGGTACAATTCATGTATGTACGAAATTCCATGATTTGAAAAAGGCCTGTCCAAAGGATAATTTCCCCACCCCATTTAATGACTAGATTGTGGATGAATGCACAGGATGCAAGGTATTTTCTTTCATGGATGGTTTCTTAGGATACAATCAGATACAAATCAAACCCGAGGACCAACATAAAATAAATTTTATATGTTCGTGGGGTACATTTTTTTATTAGAGGATGCATTTTGGCTTGAAGAATGTTGGAGCCACTTTTCAGTGGGCCATGTATTTTTCTTTCCACGACCTCAAACACCTAGTCGAGGCTTAGCTCGATGATTTAGCATCACGATCTCGTAATAGAGTTGATCATCCCACACACTTATGACTTATCTTTGAGCGATGTTGCTACTATTAGATTCACTTGAATCCAAAAAAATGAAGTTTTTACGTTACGTCTGGTTGTCTTCTAGGTTTCATAGTTTTAACAACAAGGATCATGGTCGATCCTCTAAAGGTTGAGGCAATAGTTAAGTTGTCCCCTGTTGTGGGGTATTCTACCCTACGGACTAACAAGCTAGGGATTTAAACTTGTACGCAGATCATGACCCTTCAAGAATAACTTTTAACCTCCTACCCAAACCTATAACCCTTTTTCTTAAGCAAACATGGGAAGAATCAACTGACCTCTTTTATTGACGGTTGAAGTAGCTCCTCCGTTGAGCTTTTATCTCCTTGTTGTTGCTGCTTCCACAAAGCGATCCTGCAAATAAGACAAAACTACGCATGCATGCTACTAATATACTAGAGGGTTAGAGTTTAAACACAAATCAAATAACATAGATAAGACTCATGTATTTGGGACGGGAAAACCATCTTTTTCATTAGTCTCAATATGAATCACTTACAATGAATTTTGAGACCGGCCACCATTCCTCGATCCTGATCCTGGGCTCCTCCTCTTCTTTTTGTCCTCCAACTGTTGTTGCTTGAATTTCTCCTAAAGCTTGAGGCAAGGCTAAAGGGTTGGGACAAAACAGACTTGGCAATTTGGCAGAGTTTCTTTGCTATTATTTTTCCTCTTTTGAATAGTACCCCTACCCCTCCTTTTATAGGCTAGAAGGAGCTAGGGTTTTTGGCGAACTCTCGGCCATGCATGGCTGGGAGTTCCAGTTAACTGACAAAAAGCTCTTCGTCCCGGCGGAAACTTCCCTAATTTTTTGCTTTGTTAGGTAACCGCGGGCTGTAGTGGGTTAGCCCGCGGTCACCCGCATGCAGTAGAAGGCCAGCAAGCGGTTAACCGCACCCAGTGAAAGGTTAGGGCGCGGGTTACTTGATTTAGGAGGTTTTTTGAAGAGTCTGTTCAACATGGCTTTGGCAAGGAAAGGTAATGAGTAGGCCTGATGCCAGGTAAGCAGGGATAGTGAAATTTAGGGTTATAACAGATGCCCCCTAATGTGTGAGGTCAGAAGAGAATCTGATGGCCGAAATACATTACCAATTCTTTACCAATCTGTACTGATATGCTGAATGAGTGAGCCCAGGAATGAGGAATCAGGAAGTGATGTCTGCAAAAAATATCAAATGTCTCACCGAGGCGGGCATACCCATGCTCGGGATAAATCAAAACCATGGCTACCAATCAAATACACTGTAGATCCATGTCAAATAACTATAAAGAGTAGCCGCGAACAATACACAGCGGAGCTACATCTCGAAATCAGAAAGATATACATGCAAAGTATACATCTTCGTAGAAGTTGATAAGGTCTGATGGCTAGAGATGAGGACTTCAGAGCTCGAGCAACAACTTCAAAATCTTCAAAACTCGGGTAGGAGTGTAATATGAGTGTACGACTGCACTACCCAGAGGTCTTCGACGACTCGTC
>ML799987.1:213132-250711 GCA_009831015.1 Picea engelmannii | reverse complement strand
GTTTGTGCCGAACCAACTATACCATCGGCATGTGGTCCGACTCTCTGTCTGGTTTTGTCCAGAATCGATCGTGGTGCATCCGACAGGATGTTGTACAATAGACCAGACTGAGAATAGATAAGCTCAAACTGTTGAGCTCTCATAATGGCTTCTTCCTCTGAGAAAACCCCTGAAGTTGCGACGTCTTTGGATAACTGCGGAAATAAAGACTTAAGGAACCACTCTAGCATGAATGCAGGTGGGATGGGTACCTTGATAAGACTCTTCCGGCGTCGCCACTCTCGAATATGATCCGAGATATGGTCTGCTGACGTCTGTTCGAAATTGGCTAGCAACTCTGTGTCGACGTCGTATCTCACAGGTAACTGGAAATGGTTAAGGAAAGCCATAGCCAGTTTGCCAAAAAAGGAATATCGTGAGCGGTCAAGCTCTATGTACCATTTCGCGGCACCCCCAATAAGAGTGCGTTGAAACAATCGCAACTGGACGGAGTCATCTTTCAGTGAGTTAGATGAACACCATAAGTGGAAAGTAGTCACGTGATCACCTGGATCTTCATTAGACTTGGCTTCGAACTTTGGAATGTCCGAAGGCAACTTCGTCGGCATAGGAGGCCAACACGGATCATGCCAGATAGGATCATTCAACAACCGTGTTAAATCCAGCAAGTGTAATGTTGCCAAGAAAGGCAGTTTAGGCTGTTGCTGATAGCTAGGATAAAAGGGTCCCGGGGTTTGACTGGCACCAGGTTGCCAGGAAAAGTTTGGTTGCTGGTCGGGGTTTTGGTAGAAACTATGGCCTTGGCCAGCGTAAGGGTTTTGCATTTGTGGGGACATCATTGGCTGATTCCCCATAAAGGACAGAGGTTGTTGGGCGTTCATCGTGTTTGGCGGACTTTGGGAAGGATTACTCCATGCCGGTCCTATTGGGAGAGGCATAGTAGTTTGTCCGGGGTTCCATTGATTGTGGAAAGCATTCCCCCAGAACGGCATTCCCGTGGCGGGATTGGATCCTTGTACTGAGTTCCAAGGTCCCGGTATATGTGCCCCTAGCGCAGGAATAGTACCCTGGGATGGATTAGACTGTCCAAAGATAGGAGTGCCCCCAGATGGGAAAGCAGTGGGGTTGAGTGTGTTATTACCAAACGTCCCGTTCCAAACAAACGGTGACGAACCTACCGACAGAGTTTGCGCAGGTTGTCCTTGACTCCCGGCTCCAAGTGAACTTGTGTGTGCAGGCTTCCCGGCAGTCTACTGATGCGGACCACCGAGCGACGGGGACGAAGGAGGAATATGCCCTCCAGCGTGAGGAAAAGCATTGAAAAGGACAGGAATGCCCCCAGGTTGACCTTGCAGAGGAGCGTTAGAGCTCCCTGCCCCCAGACCCAAAGTCTGTAAAGTGGAGTGTGTGAGTGCAGGACTCGTTCCTGAACTAGGCATACCGTATGAAAAAGGAGCGCCTGTCGCACTAGATGTGAATGGATTTGTGGCCGCCACGATAGATGGGGTCGGTCCACTTTGTGACGAAGTTGCGTCCGGGGCCATGGTAGTCCTGACCGCCGACGGTAAGTTTGGGGAAGCTTCTCCTATGGTAACAACAATGATAGGAATGGAAGAAATCCCAGAGGAAGTAGCAGCTTCTGTTGTCATAGCTGTATGTGGCGCTGACAAGAGTTCGGTAAATCAGACTGTTACAATAACCGGTGTCCAGATATCAGTGTTTGAGGTTTCAACCAATCCAAGATTGGCGGTCGATTCCTCGGGGGGTTGTTCGGGATCGAAAGCCCCGGTTGCTTCGAAAGACCCTTAATGGTCTATCTTCCGCCTTAGTGGTGGCGGGGGTGGCTCCAGGATAACCGGCGGCAGGCCCAGAAGCCTTCGTGACCGGCGGAGCTCCGAATCCTCCATTGTGTGAGAAGATTCACGACACGCTAAGGTATTCTACACGAACAAATAGTAATCATGCACTAAAATAAAGCCCCTAGAAGATAAAACAAGCAAGCGCTATATTAGTAGGAAGAGCAGTTACAACAACCAACACTAGAGTACCTTACCGGTGCAAGTGCAACTCGAATACGGAAGCACCCTCCGGGTCTACTCTGCAAAGAGTTGGTCCGATGTCCGCCCTAGGTACCACGGTATACCCCCGCTGTCACCTGTGTATGTCCCTAGAAAAGATAGGCAACTATTTTGCCAGCCCGTGAACAGCTATCAGGCGAGTACAGTCGGTAGTCAGGTAGACCACAATGAGCAGGGTATCAAGCCCGAAACCTGTCAAGGGTATTGAGAGCAAGTGTTCCGGAAGATGACTGAGGACCCCGAACAGATTCGAGATCCATGAAGCTCGGTGGAAAATGTTAACGACGGAATCCCTTAACAGATCCTCTATATGTGTTCTCCGCAACGCTCGGTCCATCTTTGGAGGGGTTATCTCCGCTGCCTTTCCTTACGCGACCTCGTGTTTATCCCCTATGTTAGAGGGGGGTCCTGAATAACTTTCCGTAACTGGACTTCTACACTCCCTAAATGACAGACTCCAATGTTTGGTTTGGGTGGCCTTGGAGAATTTACTCTCCAACCTATTCCAAGGCCCTATTTTTAAGCTAGTGAATGCACCCTACAAACAGAAAAGTCTACTTGATTTTATTTAGCGTTGCTTTTAATGGGATTTTTAAATCTCAAGGTGCGGAAGTGAAACTGATGGTGTGTAAAAAGACTCAAAGCAAAATGCACAATAATGCTTGGAAACAAACTTTTGATAAAATGAAAAACCAACAACTTTTCAATGAAAGACTTCTTTCTTTTTTCGAATTTACTAAGATTTAATGCAGTAAATATGAAGGACTTTCACTCAGATATGAGAGCTACTTATACTAGACATGCACTGCAAAAACTTATTCAAAAAGACTTCTTTCCTAGCTACTGATGCAACAACAAAATCCTCAAAATCAAGAAGAAAATGACAAAAAAAATAAAAATTATTGCAAAATCACGCAACAAGGAAAAAATGATGACAAGATCAAAACCAAGAGAAATAAAAGAAAACTCTGGCTTAAAGCGCAGATCGCTAATAGAATCAGAGGATGAAATGCAAAAAAGCAATCAAGAAGGCACTAATTCCAACACTTGCCTAAAAACCATAAAACAAATCTATTTTTTCTCTTTTGTCTTTTCTATCAAAAAATCAAAAGCCCAACACAGGCTAAGGGTGAACTGCCCTAATCTGCTGACTGTGCAGCCCCAGACTCTAGACCCCTGAGAGGGGGTCTTCTCACCACAGGGGGGGATGACTGCCCCACCTAAGATGAAAAGCTGTCAATCAAGCCCGCGACTATCACCAATACAGAACGTGTGCAAACACGTGCTGAGCTTCTACAGCGCGCGGGTACCCGCGGGCTAGCCTTAAACAGGCCATGGGTCTGTATAAAAACTGAGATAAAATCACACACAGACAGTCTAGTCCTAAAAAAGGCTTCTGGTATTGATAACCAGAGTCTCTAACAGGCTTAGATGCTATCACTTTAACAGAAAAGGAAGATTTGCACAAAAGAAAAGCCAACGTAAAAAAAAAAAACAACTCAACAAGACAGACTGAAACACAAGACAATAAACCAATCAAGACCCAGAAAGGATCCAGAAAGCCCCCTGAGAAGATAAACTTCTGACAGGGAAGAGGAGACTGCCTCTCGAGCTTCCTGAAAACTACACGCTACTGAAACTATTGCAGCACGCGGGCAAACGCGTGCTGTAGAAAGTTAGGGCGTGGGTCACCCGCAGGCAGGGCTTCTGCAGGCCGTGGGTACCTCTGTGTGTCCCGAGAATAAATGTCAAACGTCAGTCAAGGAAAACTGGTATTGATAACCAGGTTCCCTGCTAGCATTGACCTAACAGAAAACAAAAATAAACAAAGAAATAGAGACTGGACTTCTTTGAACTACCCAAAAGATCTTTAACCAAATCCGGGAACCCTAAGAGTAAAATATCCCCAGTGGAGTGGCCAATTCTGTTGTGGGGTATTCTACCCTACGGACTAACAAGCTAGGGCTTTAAACTTGTACGCAGATCATGACCCTTCAAGAATAACTTTTAACCTCCTACCCAAACCTATAACCCTTTTTCTTAAGCAAACATGGGAAGAATCAACTGACCTCTTTTATCGACGGTTGAAGTAGCTCCTCCGTTGAGCTTTTATCTCCTTGTTGCTGCTGCTTCCACAAAGCGATCCTGCAAATAAGACAAAAATATGCATGCATGCTACTAATATACTAGAGGGTTAGAGTTTAAACACAAATCAAATAACATAGATAAGACTCATGTATTTGGGACGGGAAAACCATATTTTTCATTAGTCTCAATATGAATCACTTACAATGAATTCTGAGACCGGCCACCGTTCCTCGATCCTGATCCTAGGCTCCTCCTCTTCTTTTCTCCCTCCAACTGTTGTTGCTTGAATTTCTCCTAAAGCTTGAGGCAAGGCTAAAGGGTTGGGACAAAACAGACTTGGCAATTTGGCAGAGTTTCTTTGCTATGATTTTTCCTCTTTTGAATAGTACCCCTACCCCTCCTTTTATAGGATAGAAGGAGCTAGGGTTTTTGGCGAACTCTCGGCCATGCATGGATGGGAGTTCCAGTTAACTGACAAAAATCTCTTCGTCCCAGCGGAAACTTCCCTGATTTTTTGCTTTGTTAGGTAACCGCGGGTTGTAGTGGGTTAGCCCGCGGTCACCCGCGTGCAGTAGAAGGCCAGCAAGCGGTTAACCGTTCCCAGTGAAAGGTTAGGGCGCGGGTTACTTAATTTAGGAGGTTTTTTGAAGAGTCTGTTCAGCATGGCTTTGGCAAGGAAAGGTAATGAGTAGGCCTGATGCCAGGTAAGCAGGGATAGTGCAATTTAGGGTTATAACACCTCCCCCATGCATAGTCCCTCAACTTCATAGTTTACTGGGAAAAGAGATTTTTTTACAGTGTTTTATCACAAACTATGTCGATATCACAAAAGGGTTCATGCGTTTACTAAAGAAGGACGCTCCTTTCCATTGGGATGAAGATGTTCATTGCTCTTTTGAAGCATTGAAACACACCCTCATGTCTTCCCCCCTACTTCGGCCACCCAATTATAATAAATATTTCTTATTGTATTTGGTCACTGCAGAGTTTACCATCGACATGGTCTTGGTTCAAGATTATGATTTTCTTGAAGAGAACGTGATTTACTACCTGATTCGAGGCCTGGTTGGACCAAAACGCAACTACTCTCATGTTGAGAAACTTGCGTTGGCAACAGTTCATGTTGTCCAATGGTTCCATCACTATATTTTGTTTTACAAGACCACTGTCATTATCGTTGCAAATTCATTCCAATATGTGTTGACATGACATGTAATCGGCGGAAATATCAGTAGATGGATAGTTATCCTCTAGGAATTTGACTTGGATTTTGTTTCAGAAAAATCCAAAAAGTCATTGGTCTTTGCGAAACTCATCTCAGAACTTTTGGTCGAGTCAGGTGATGTTATGCCTGAAGAGTATCCTATTAAAGGAGACATGTTTTTTATCGCATCTTTGGATCCCTCGTATGGAGATATACTAGTCTATATATAGAATTTGATGTGCCCCGCCTCAGCTTCTTGCGATGAGTGTCGACGCATACGCCATCAGGCAAAAAACTTTCTTATTGTTGAAGTCACTTTGTATCATCGAGGTATATATTGAATCCATCCTTGATGTCTCACCCATGAGGAAGTGGAACTCGTGCTTAACGAATTCCACACTGGAGCATGTGGTGGTCATTTGTATGGGTTGGAAACAACCCAAAAGATTCTATGAGCTGGTTACTATTGGCCAACGTTAATAAAAAATTACGTTGAATCGATCAAGAAGTTCCACCCGTGTCAGATCTTCTCACTAAAGATGAGGGCACATCCTTCTCCCATGTTTCCTTCCATCAAAGTTGGCCCCTTCACCAAGTGGGAGATTGATTATACTACATGCCACCCCCCCTCAGTCGAGGGGCATCGTTATATCATCGTAGCAGTAGACTACTTCACCAAGTGGGTCAAATCTATGTCGACGTTCAAGGATGATGGAGAGACAATAACTCTCTTCTTATTTAATCAGATAATAGAAAGGTTCGGTGTCCCAAAGGAGATTGTCACTGACCATGGCAGTCACTTTCAGAATAAAATGATGTCTAAATTAACATCAAAGCTTGGGTTGAGGAAAGAACAATCATCACCTTATTACCCACAAATGAATGGTCAGGTGGAAGGTGTGAATAATTCGCTCAAAACCATTCTACAACGAACGATCAATTTAGCCAAGTCAAATTGGCATTTGATGTTATACTTGACATTGTGGGCCTACTGAACATTTGTAAATACCACCACTAGTTTTTAACCTTTTCAACTTGTTTACGAGTTGGACACAGTCTTTCCTATAGAATGCTAGATCCCATCTCTTAAGTTTGCAGTACAGTTATTGCTAGACACTTCACCGATTGAGGAATGCTTATTATATCTCAAGCAGCTCAATGAGAAACGATGTGATGCAACCTTGGCTAATGAGGCTCACAAGCAAAGAGTCAAGTGTCAGTATGATCAATCTGTTCGTCCTTGGATTTTCTCTGAAGGTGACCTTGTCCTGGTCTATGACCAAGATGAGGATACCTTGGGGGTAGGAAAGTTCAAACCCATGTGGTTCGGACCATTCATCATAAAAGAGGTATTAAAGAAGGGTGCTTATCGTCTAGTTGACTTTGAAGGGAAAGATTTAGCAGAGCCTAGAAATGGGCTCTACCTCAAGAAGTATTACTCGTAGGTCGGTCGCCTTGGGTGAATTTTTGTAGATATGTATGGTTCTTATACATTTTTTAGTTTTTTCCTTTTTGGTCTTATGGACGTGTAATTTTGATGTCATCTTTTTCATTGTGGCAAATGTCAAGTGAATCGAACGTGTTCGTTGGATTTGTGGACGGTGCTAGCCAACACACTCGGAGGCTTGCTTCTGTAGCTTGGGTGATTTTCACACCTCAAGGCCAGTTGTTATCTTTTGGAGGTATCTGTTTAGGTGATGCCACAAACAATGTCTCCGAATACAGTGCAATAATAGATTTGGTTCGTGACGCTTTGTCGCATGGTATCTCTTACCTCCAGGTCTACTTAGATGCACAATTGGTCGTGTCCCAGTTAAATGGGTTTTACCGTGTTTATGATCCTACTCTACATCGACGATTCCTTAGGGTACGTCTCTTAGAATGTTTTTTTTATTACATTACATATATCCATGTTCCTAGGAGATTGAATCAAATGACAGATACTCTAGCTAATCAAGTATTAGATTTACATATTGCACACATGTAAAGAAAAAGAAAACACATACACATGTAAATAAATGTAATCCATAAGAAATAAAAACATGTATATTTATATATATCGAAAGTATAAGAGTACATAGGTGGGCCCAAGTGCCTAAAAAAATAATGAGTCTGGTATATAATGCGGAGATTATGCCCTAAAAAAAATACAAAGAGTTTCCCCATCACAAAAATGGTCCACCCTAAGATAAGAATGAGGCCTATTGACCATACCATAATAGACTACTGCGTTTTCCAAACGTCGAAATAGATGGACCCAGGTCTGTGGCACCCCAACAACATGAGGTAGATGGCGGGAGATCCTCGATCTCAGCCATAGGCATAGTACAAGTGAGTGTGGTCTGGTTCCGCTCCACTCGTCTCAAAACTCTCTCAGCCTCTCCCGCTAGAGGTACCCCCATTGTTGTTGTTGGTCCGGCGGCTGTTGTTGCTACCTCTGGTCGTGGACGGTGCCTGCTCCATGAAAAATTACCTAGATGCACTGGTCCCACATCTATATATAACAGATATATAGTTGTTAGGTGATCAGGAACACATAAAAAATGATATATATATATAAAAGAAATAAAAAATTAAAAAACTTTTAAAAAGAAAAATGCACCTAATTCTCCTCGCTCCACTCCGGGAGGTACAGGCATGTCAGGATCTTTGGAGAAGTTGATCCCAACATAGGGTTAGTCCTCTATAGTCAGAATATGTCAAGACCACCAGTCAAAAAAAATATCATCGAAGGCCTAGATGGTCCTCCCTCCCCCCTATCGTGGAAATAATGTTTCCCCCCTGCACATTGCTGGGAAGGAGGCCACGTGCCCCCGGTATAGTCTCTCAGGGAATAAGACTGGGTACCCTCTCAAAGAAGAAAGAGAAAAGAATAGTCTCAAACCTTAATTTATTGTTGTTTCGCCCATGACACTCTATGAGTTGTCTCTTCATGCACTCTATCATGGTTGTACTCCAATCGAACACTCGTGCATTTAAGAATTGTAATGCACAATGCATATGCACCTGAGAGGTTTGATGTAAAGTCATGGATCTAGTGATCTGCCAAATAAGTAAAACTATCACTTTTAGTGATAGGTTGGTGATTTTGTGCATCGGTACCTAGGAAGCCACTTTATCTATTCCAACCTCATAGTGTTGTTTGATCAAATCGGAAATGTTTTGAGGCCCTGAGGGAAAAGAACGAAGGTTGACTGGTTTCCCGTCTCCTCGAGAGGCCAGTTAGAAAATAAATATCTTCAGTCATTGGAGTCAAAAAATGTCTCTTGAGCATAAAATCCTCTGCATCTGGGTGCCAGTAATCCACCAAGGTATTCAACATCCTGGGTTGTGCTTGCATGAGTGGACACCGAAATAATTTCCACAACCCACATTGTTTTAATGCAACGACAACAACAGGGTCTTCCTCCACCATTGACTCAATGTCCTCATGCTCTCTCTCTCTCTCCAATGGACATACATCCTGCAAAATGACAAGTTCAAAGGATAGTCAAATGATGCATTTTTAAATTTTTCATATGTTTGAGGATGTACGCGATTTGTATTGGGGACAGTCGCATATGTACGCACACATAATTTTCTCTACCCGCGTGCATACACGAGATGTGCTTAGACAACCTGCGTACACACAATGCCAACCTTTTTAAAGGTATGCGCCCCTCCAAAACAAAAATGAAAAAAAGAAGATTTGAAATGAAAGAGGGACTATATTGTACTTACTTGGTCCAAGAGGAAGTTTGTTTCGTCCACTCAAGCTCCCAGAATCAACTTCTTTCACAAAGGGGTTTTTTTGGCGTTTTGGTCAATTCTCAATTTGCAATGGTGATAATGAGCTTCCATCTTCTATTTATAGACTTTTTTGTCCCTTTTTGTCATTTTTTGACCCCCGTTGTCATTTTTTCTGGCTTGAAAATCATGTAACGTGGTTCTTGAGTTTCTCATTGGATGTTACGATACACTTTACTTTTGGTTCGGTGAAATTTTTGGGAGTTGGGGCACTTTTAAGGTCCTTTGGTGAAAAGTCATTTTTTCCAACTTTGTGCATTTAAGTTAGGATTCCACCTCCACTTGTTGCACCTCATTGTTTTTTTTCCGCTTTATTATAAGATCGACCCCACCGAATTGTGACATGGAACCGTCATTGCTACTCTATAAGTGTCGTAATTTAGTGGTAGAGCCTACTCTCACATGGATTCCCTAGGTAGATTCTGGATTCATTTTTGGTTTCCATGTCATTGTTGATGACTATAGGCTCGGGAGTCCTTTTAGTCTTGTCTCAATTACAAGTTTAAGCCTTCACATGTCCGATATATTATCACTCTTGGACTCACCCTCAAGACTCAAAAAAAACAAGCGGGTCTTCTTTTAAGTCCTTTTCAGACCCTCTAAACATGAAAAGATTGTCAAGCAATCTTGTTGCCCTTCACACTCACCAAACTAAAATTTGAAGGCACATCTATACGGCGGTATTTTACCACTTTTTCGGTCTGGATGGTCAATTGTAAGAACAAAGGTATGCTCTAGGAACTTCAGTTCGCTAGAAGAGTATTCTCAGGTATACGTTTACCCCTTTTTCGGGCCTGCGGGACTAAAATTACGAAAAAGGAACCTCCACGGAGGCCATAGTTAAGCTCTTTTCAAACTCCCTAAAAGTGAAAATATTATTGAGTGATCTTGTTTCTTCACACTCATTAAACCGGTCCAGAAGAACATCCACTATGGAGTCCATAGCTAGGCTCTTTTCAGACTCCTTAAAATTGAAAAGATCGTTGAGTGACCTTGTCCTTTCACACTCGTTAATTGGTTCAGAAAACATCTACTGGCATGAGTTTACCCCTTTTTCCAGCCTGTAGATTAAGGAGTAAAAAGGTACACCTCAGGAGATTCATCTCGATGAGAGAGTTCTCTTTAGTACATTTTATACTTTTTCGGGCTGAGGAGACTAAATCTAGAAAAGGCAGCGAGTCCATAGTTAATCTCTTTTCAGACTCCTTAAAATTGAAAAGATTTCCGAGTTATCTTGTATTTATCACACTCGTTAAAATGGTTTTGAATAGATGTCATTTTGATGCTAATTTATCCCTTTTTCGAACAGACTAGACTATCTTCGAAAAAGGTACCCCAGTGGAGTCTTCTTTTGCGCTTTTTCAGACTCTAAAAATGAAAAACCATCGAGCTTACCTTGTTTGGGATCATTTAAAATTACATTTAAGGGCGTTATCATTGTGTCTTGTTAATCACATTTTCATTCCTATATCTTTGGCCTAATGTTGGCTCCATGTTGCTCTCAACTAAACCTTTGAAGCATGCCTTATACGCAAGCCTTGTAGCACTTTGTCTCTACGTCGTGACACCTTGACCCATGGAGGAATTTTCCTGAGTGTCCTTTTCCTACACATGTTTCCTTGCTCTGAGCATATGTATGTTCCTAATTCTTGGAACTAGTATGTTTGCGAAACTCATTCCTCCTTTGTAACGTAGCATTCTTTTATTCTTTTTCAAGCTTTCGAAATATTGAAAAAGACAAAAAAATCAAATATACCCCAAAAAGAGGATGGGAAAAGTATTTTCTTTTTATGGAAGCACAATGAGTCGCCCTTGGACAAAGCACATCCTTCCGTTTGTTTGTCAATCTATGGGATTTAATATGACCTTATGAATTTTTTCTCATAACATAGAGTTGTGTCCTCCTCTGTTCAGTTATTCTTCTAAACATATGGAGAGTTTGTGTTTCCTCCTGCATCATGAACTTATGTCATTAACATGCTGCCTAAGTCTCATCATTCATAGTGATATTGTCCAAGGGAATTTTTACCCAACTTGAGTCGACCTTTCTGCAGTTTATCTCTTGTCCTCATACCCAGTCATCCCTAAAGTCCAATCAAAGTCTTTGTTTGAAATCAATGAATTTCTCTGCCTGATCATTGAGATCCTCTTGTTTGTTCCCCAACAAGTTGTCAAAGACCTTTGGGTAGTGAATTTGTACACTTATATTGCAATCCTACCCAATTTTTGAATATCTTGAAGTTGTTGCTCGAGCTCTGAAGACCTCATCTCCAACCATTAGGCGTCGTTGGCTTCTTGAAGATACATACTATACATGTATATCTTTGATTTTGAGATGTAGATCCATTGTGTATTGCTCACAGATACACTTTACATAGTTATATGAAATGGATCTGCAGTGTATTTGATTGGCAGCCATGATTTGTTTCATCCCGAGCATGGGTATGCCTGCCTCGGTGAGAAAATTGTTATTTTGCAGATGGAACCTCTCGAACTCTAGTCCCAATATCACTCACTTCGTACATTGGTAAATATTTGTAATGTATTTTATCCATCATATGCTCTTTTGACCTGACACATTAGGGGGCATCTATTATAACCCTAATTTTCAGCAGACATGCATACCTAGCAGCAGGCCATCTTACTTATTATTTTTCCAAAGCCAATACTGAATAACTCTTCTTAAAAGCCAATTTTTTTGAATATGTACGTGCCCTGGACCACTACTTCCCGCGTATGTACACTAGTTGAATCACTACTGCCCATGTACCTACACTAGTTGCACCATTACATACTGCGTATACCCACAAAAATTTCAAAAAATAAAAAGTTGCAAGGGAATACGGGCTTTTGGGTAGTTTCCTAACCAATTGACCACCCATAGCCCATCACCCAACTGAATAACTATATTTTTGGCATATAAAAGAAGGTGTTTGGGTCCCATTCCAAGGATAAGAATGAAAGTAGTGAAACTCTACCCATTTCCTAATCCCCCCTTGCCCCAAGAATTTGCATCCACATTGTGAGTTTGAGCCAGAATTCACTATTCTTGACCTTTTTCCTCATCCATAAGCCTATTCCTATTCTCTAGAGAGAAGTGTGAAAGAAGAAGGATACATGGAAGTAGTTGGATATTGGTGAAGAGGAGCCTAGGACCGGGTTCGAGGAGCAGTCACCGATCTCGTTTTGTAAGTGAATTTATGAGATTAATATAAAGAAGTACTTTTGTCGTCCCACCATATGATGTGTTTTATATTTATGCTTGATTTACATTTTGTTATGAAATCTATCCCATTAATCTGTATATAGAATGCATGTTCATAGTTTCTTGTTTGTCTTTAGGTGAATGCAGGTCATCCTTGGGAGGATATTTGTAGTCGAGAAGTGAACGAATGCATTGGGATCAACATAGGATGTGGATTTTACGGTAAGACTACTGGATCCCTATACTTTGTACTTTATATATGAATGTGGGGCGTTGTCAGGATAGTTGTTAAAAGTAGGAGGCTTTAGATGGTTATCTCTATCTGCACTTTAGAACCCTAGTTTAGTTCGTAGGGGGGTTTTCCCACTATAGCAACTTCTCATTACAACTTTCCTCTTTTTGTCATAAGCAATCGCCTGTATATCGACGACCTCATCCACGGGCTCAGGGATCTGTTGATCTCCCTAGGTCAGAGTGTCATCTAGGCTTGCTACTGTATATAGGTGTTCTATGATAGGCTCTTGTACTTATTTAACAAGGGAGGATTTTGTATGTTCTGGTGACTTGACCTCCTACTGGTGTTCATCGACTGGTGGAGTGTCATCCTTAGATGGGGTGACGAGCACAGGTTCAACAATAACTTGGTGATCGGCTATTGAGGTATCGATATTTGGCTATTCCAATTCCTCTTCCTATTAAACAGAGCTCAACTCATCCTTGGATATGTATTTTGGAGTCCTCGATAGGTAGATAAATTCATTTTCTAGGATACTCTCGACCTCTTGGTCTCCCTGTAGAGGTTTTAGAATCGAAGCATTGGGATTTGGAGGATATGTTCACCCCTATTCTTCCTCCTCTGTTATTGGTACTAGAGTTATAAGTGAGATATTTGAGCTCTCTTCATCATCATACATGGTAATTAAATCAAAGAGAATGTTATGCACACCTATTTCACCAAATGTTCTTAGAATCTCCTGCCAGGATGGAATAATTGTTGGTGATCTGGCTTGTGGTGACAAAACTCTAGGGTTTTCTGGATCAACGGTTTCCTTATGTAGAATTGTTTCTGAGCCGATTTACTCTTCTTATAGATTTTTTGTGTTAACCGAGGTGACCCTCAAGGGTTCTATCAAAGGGTAAAGCATGGGATCGTCTTGTATCCTTTGTATGACTCTTTTGTCTTCTTCTAGTGACAACATTCCTCTCCTTTGTGCCTCTATAGCTTCAATTAATTTGTTGTCATCTCTTACTCTGAAGGATTCTTGAGCTGATTTTTATATAGTCTCAACCTGCTCTTCCATACTCATCACTTTAAATATATTCATATTGGGGCTAGATTTTATATGTAGCACCTCATCCCAGTCCTGAGCACATTCTGTAAAGATTTCATCTTCAAAATTATCATGTGCATATGGCTAGCAGGAGGAGAATTGTGATGCATGCTGAAGTACTAGGCCTCTAGGGTCATGTTTTTGAAATCGACCTGTGGGGAATCTGTATTCCAGCTAGCTCAAACCTTCTTGTTTATCTTGCGCAGTATCCTTCACCATGTAAAACCTTGTATGGAAACCATAGGGTATGAATGCTCGCTTCTTGTCTTTAACCAGAGTGGCATTATAGCCCTGCAAGATGGTTTGGTAACATATTTATCCCAAAATGTGTCGGTCTAGGAACTGAGTGGGGAATAAATGCGGTGCGTCATAGCCCCAAACACCTTAATATAAGTAGTGGTTTCCTCTAGGTACCAGTGGCCTACTTTTGATATCATTTTCTTGGTCGTTGTCGAAAGTCTTGGGCATTCTTTCTTAAAAATAATAAAATAGACCCGAGCTATAAATTCATCGCAGATGAGAGCATAGGATTTTTTGTACCTGTTTTCCTAGAGAATGGTGAAGTAGACATTTACAGGTATATCTCCAACATGCTAGCTCAGATTCATTCATGTGAAGACATTCCTTGCATAAATTATGTCTAGTAAGTGCGATGCCATGTGAAAAGTAGGCATTTCTCCATCCTTGGTGTTTAGGCCTGCAATATGTTGGTGCTCAATTGTTTTGAAATGATTTCTCCTCAGTTGAAGCCACTCCCAGAGATGGCCACAGTGTCTTCCAGGGGCATCCATGCCTATGAAAACTTGGCACAATCCCTCTCCACGTATAATCGGCCAATTAGAGCCATTAAATAAATGTATAGCTCCCTTAGGTTTGATGTTCCATATGAGTCGTTGCTCTCGTTTGTAAATTTTTTGTCTTCCTTCCACCATGAGGCCATCAATATTCTAGTGTCATGGAAATCATATAATTTTACCATGAAATCAGTATTTAATCGCTCCTCTGGGTCCCTGAGCTTGTAGTATTTCCAGACTTTCGTCGGGAGAAAAACACCAATGTGTCTTCCATTTTCATCATTGACCAAGAACTTCATTGTGTCTGTGTGGTTAATTGTCCACACCAAGGTATCAATATAGGACAAGAATGGGGTTCAAAAGGATACCATATGTAGGCATGACCATCAGATGTTTGGAAAAACCTGGTCGTCGAGCATCTTTACGTCCGGGTCATTGTGGGGTATAAATTTCGGGTAATCTTCCTGGTTAATCCAATTGAACAAATATCCCCATTGCGAGAGCATCATATTTGACCTGATTCTCTCCTCTATGTCTCCAAATGTAGGGGGATGGGAAAATTCTTTCTTAGTAGATGTTTTGATGACCGACTTTTCTTTAGTAGAAAACTCCAAATTCCTCGCAACTTTGGGAGAAGATCCTTCACCGACCTCTGCTTCTTTAAATTTTGGTGCCCTTGGCGAGTGTCTCATCCTTTCCTTACTTGGAGGCATTTTATTGCATAAAGAGTAGATTTAGACACCGTGTTGTAGATATGATACTAATATATAAATAAATGTGACTACCGAAATCATAAAATCAATACATACCTCTTCTTCGCACTAGCTTAACTTGGTTTAAAATTCTGAGAATCAAGTGAAACTCTTGAGATGCTCTTTTCGCTCCTTTGACTACTTTGAGATTGAGAAACTTGTGTATAGAATGTTGGGGTTCGAAACTGTCTTAATAATTTAAACATAGGGAATACATACCTTGTCGCATCAGTTCTTCAATTCAGAGCATAAATGCAGTTTTACACAATCCGTCACCAAGGTATGAATTATGATTGGGATTGAATGCGGTCGTAGGTTGGTGGCATAGGAACACGCTACGTTGTGGTTCATCAGAAATTTAAAATTCACGTTATTCGGTCAATGTGTGGGACAACAATGTATGCGAAGAGAAACAATAATTGGCCTATAAAATGACATAATCTGATATTATTTTATGCCGAAAATGTCCCATCATTCTGCTTATTTAAATAAGTGGATCGGGGGTTGACATTTTTCTTAGAAAATGTTTGTTGATAAGTTTTAGAAAAATCTTCAATGACGATCCAACTTGTCGTACAACAATGATGTGGAAATGCTGACCTGAAAGTGAGACTAGGACACAGGGAAACCTAAGGTGACTCAGGATGAAACAAGACCATATAAATTACATACATGGAAAAGACACGTGGCATTTGAATTTGGCTCCTTCGCCTAAGAGTTTATTCAGAATCGGGGATTTTCGTTAGATATGTGCTTTGAAAAATAGGTCCTATCTCCATGATGCTAAAGAAGTATTGAGGATTGGAGATTTATGAGATGTTGAAACAAATACTCCTTCATTACACCCCTCGAAACTTTCCAACGTCGAAAATGCATTGGTGATCAGTGATCGACGATGTGTCAACGCGAAAATTTCCACAATTTAAATCTTTGGGATTTCACTGAATCCGAACAATGCATCAGTAATCGGTGATCAAAGATTCATTATGGACCATGTTAGTGTTTTTCCCTTTCATATTTCGCTAACCCCAATGGGATATCAGAAATGTTCTCAAAACTTCTTCACGAACATAGTTAGTAATTGACGCACTCCAACTTCTTTCTTCCCAATGTCGATGATACATCAACGATCAACAATTATCGTTTCTACATGGTCATTTTACTGTTCAGATTTCATCGATATCGAATATAGGTGCATGTATCATAATCTTAGTTAAAATTCCAAGTTCTTTTCAGAGAAAAGTTTCAATTAGTTCAATGACTTCAGAGAAAACCGATTGCGACAGATGGAAAAACACAACCAACACATGTAAATTTTGTTGATTTCTACAAAACTAAATATTCAGAAAATAAAAAGTGGTACCCAAAAGAAAAAATGATCCAGGTGGATATCGGTGGCCACCCACCTATTCCACTGGCTCTAAAAATAGTTTTCCAACTTGGCAGTTTTTTGGGTTCCAAAATTTTGGGGCCGTTTTGAGGCCCTAAATGACATTTTTTGGGATTTGGGGCCTAGGTGACTGCCCAAGGCATAGACCTAGGCTACTCATAAATTTTTCTTCTTGGTTAGACCTTTTCAATGGGCTATCGTGTTCCTAAAACGGAGATCATATACAAAATTTATGACCCCAGAAATTTGATGTACTAACTTCCCAAACGAGGCCCGCGTGACATTTGACGCTTCATATCCTAGGGTTAGGTTTTTGGATGTCTAGAGTTTTTTACATTCTTGTTTATTGTAAAAGGACTTTAGAGCCTCATTATAATCATCTTCTTGCGAATGACCGCATCCGTCACATCTCTTCTCAGAGATAGGTTGCCACCATTCCAACAAGCTTGTTTTCCACTACATTTTACAGTTTCAACTTATTTCCTTATTGAATAGAAAACCAATTTTACTGTATCTTTGTTATTCTTTGTTAAGCATATGTTAATAATCTGTAGTGATTTCATTCTTATAGTAAAATATGGATCAGTGGTATCATAATAGTCTGCTCCTTGTCATCTTAATGCATGTCCCCAACGAGGTCAGAGTACGAAGAATTGGGCCTCAAGCTTGTTTCTCTTAAGGACAAAAGCTCTCGCATGCCCAAGCGACCTCTCATGGTAGGAGAAAATAAAGATGACGGGATAGGAGATCCTTTCAAAAAAATTCTTGAAGAATGCCTCATGCAATAGAGGAACGATATGATAGATATTTTAATGCAAATCCTTTGACAGATACTAATAGGCGACGCATCTTCTTCAAGCGGAGGTGCCGCCCCCTTCAAGGTACAAATCAACTTCAATATTCCTGTATTTGAAGGTCATATAGACACAGATGTTGTAGACAAGTGGTTGAATCTACTAGAAGGGTATTTTTTCCATCCATAACTTTTCGAATAGAGAAAATATTACTTTTGCGCTCCTCAAAGTCATTCCCCATGTCAAATATTGGTGGGAAACTTTCTGTGAGAAAAAGGAAATAGAGGAACCCTCATTATTTACAGTCATGACCACCTAGGAATCCTTTAGGGATGCTATTAAGGAACAATAATACCCTGTTGGAAGTTATGACGACTTGTATACCAAATGGACCACACTGTGGCAAGAAAGAGACCAAGCAGTGGCAAAGTTCACAACTATATGCCATACCTTGCGCACTGTAACACCCCAGGTTTTGAACCCCCATTTTAAATAATTTATTGTTACAATGTTGAGAAGCCAGAGTGCCCAAACAATTATTAAAAGGCCAGTGTGCCCAAGAAATGTAATGTTTTTATCATCATTAATAATAAATAAATTGTTGGTTGCTAGACGGATAAGGACTAGAGTTATAGGGGGCTATGATTTGACAAGAGAGGGGGCTTGAGGGGATAAAACATTATTCCTATTTTAATTATCCTTTTTTTTTAAGAGAGTGGATCAGTTATGTGAACTTCTTGGGGGAGGCTAGGAGGTTCTTGATTCCCCACAAAAATACTTAAACCCGTCCCTAGTCTGATTGGGGGGGTTGGATCATTCACTCCTTCACTTATTCTTCCATTCCATTCTTTCCCTCACGAATTTGTTCACTCACTTACTCACTTGTCATTCATTTTGTCTTTACCTATCATTCATTGATCCATCCTCATCAGAGTCTTGGCTTGGGAAAGGAATACGAACTGCTGAAGAGAATCCATCGTATCCTTGGTTGTAGAGAGAACTGGTGTAATATATCCATGACTTGAGGCCTACATGTATGAGATGCGTTGACCTGTGTCTATCTTTGTTCATAGATGTGAGTTCTGAGAGTTATAGAATTGAGATTTTGGACCAGTTGTGTTGGAGCCCTGGAAGGAGAAGGACTACTTGAGGGACTGCATGGAAGAGAAGGGTGGAGGTCCATTCTCTTGGGTGGTGTAGGCTGGGTAGAAGAGAGATGGGTACTTGGATTGTTGTGAGTGCTAGTAAAGCTTGTGAGAGTTTGAGTGCTGACTAGTTGGGAAGCCAAGTAACACTCTGGAACCGTCCTCGCGGATTCATAGCCCTGGCTCGAGGGTGAAAATGTTGTTGATATTTGGAGCAGTAGTGTCTATGGTTGGGTGGAATGTCCTCGGTCTGCAACCAGTTGGTGTCATCTTTTATAAAGATAACTTCTCTCTGTTGTGGTATTTTCATTTGTATATGAATGTATTCAGTTGTGTATTTATTTATCGTTTAATTGAATCTAGAATATGCATGATTGTTGGTTATTGTTGTGCATGTCATTAGATCTTTTATTTTATGCGTCCTTATTCATTTAAAAAGCTAATGGTAAGAGAAATAAGTCCAAGGGTGGGATTGAAGGTAGTGTACCCTAGCCTGTGGGTGGTTGGGGATGTTACAGATTGGTATCAAAGCTTATGGTTGAAACACTGGACGAGTATGGGTCGGGTATGTTGGTCAGAGTCTCGTGGTTGAGATCGAATTTTGACCATAAAGTTGAAAATATCAGGAGGAATGGAGTTGCAGAATCTATGCAGGAGATAGAACGTCAGAGATCCTTTGTAAGGGTTCAAATAATCATGACCATCCCCTTTGAATTCGGGAGCGATCGCCACTGTTGGATCAAGAGAGATCCGAGATCATTGGATTGGAGGGTAGGTGAGAAAGGGTCATCTAATGAAATCGAAGAAAAGGTTAAGTCACAACCCTCAGATCTTGTTGGAGAGAGATCGACGACAAGGAGGCATTGTTGGGACCCAAATTGCATGAGAGTTAATTCCCCAAGGTAGTCTCACAATCCAAACCATAGTTTCACTAAGGGGTTACGTGTCAGCATCAAAATAATTGTGGGGTGAAAGGTGGGTTACTCCAAATCGTTGATGCGTGCCGCCAAAAATTGAAAGGAATTGAGTGATGTGACCTGTTAGTGCTCGAACATCAAAACTTCGAAGAGCCAAAGTAGATCTAGACCATTGATTGAAGTGGAAATTTGGCAGGAGGTCCTACACTCCAACAGATAACCACTTCGAAAGAAAGACAGATGCGAGAAGCCAGAACTCCCAAAGGCCTGAAGCCTAGAGTTCATTTGGGTCGTCCATATAAAAGGAAATGCGGTGCCAGATCTCCTCTCACTTCAAAGACTTAGTACTCTGGAAGGTTTTGCAGAGCGAAGCACTAGGGCAAGAATTACTCGAAGTCTCAAAGTAATTAAGGACCGTGGATCTCAAATCAACAAGAACCTTTGATCTTTTCAACAATATCTCCCTAATTCTTAAAGTTTGTGGTTAATACGGACCGTCCGATAAGGGAGACACATGTCGGTAAACTGGCTAGTTCAGGAATTCAAAGTTTGGGAGAATTAGAAGAGTGCTAGTGTGGAAACTCCCAAAGCCCGAAGTCCCAAAGCCTGAAGAGTCGAAGTGGTGGGGCTTGATGACATCACTTGGAGGTGATGTGCACCTGGAAGGCAAGCATAAAATCTTATGAAGCTCAAAATGTTGAAGTGACGTGACTCGTAGACGTCACCTGGGATAATGTGGACACAAGGGATGTGTTCCACATGTCATTGAGTTTTGAGCCTGATTGAAATTTCAGTTATAATGTGACATGTGTCACTCACCTGATTGGGCCACATGTTTTCTTCTAGTATCTCACCATGTGGCGACAGACCATGCAATATGGAGGAAAAATATGTGATAGTTTGTGTTGGGTCGAGAACTCCCAAAGGTAAGAAGGTTGGAGTACATATCGATCGTTGATCTCAGAAGACACACGACAATAGATATCGCAGCAGTTCGGAGGATTGACACTCTTGGAGAAAGTGAAGGAGGAAAGTTTGAAACTCCCGAAGCCCGAAGAGCCAAAGCGATTCACAACCGTTGATCTGTGAGAGACACATGTCGAGGGATCATCGAATTTGGGTGAAAGCACTCTAGGAGAAAGTGAAGGTAAAGATTTTGAAATTCCTGAAGTTCGAAGAGCTAAAGTGTTTCATAGTCATCGATCTACGGGAGGAAATGCATCAGCAGATCGTGAACTCTGGGTGGAATCATTCCTAGAGGAAGAAAGTGGGGAAAGTTGAGACTTTCGAAGGCCAAAGTCCTGAAGTGAACTAGAGCCATTGATTTGAGTGGACATGTGGTGCCTAATCCCAAACTTCGGGTACAGATTACTCCGAGGAAAGAAGAGGTTGAAAGTTGAGACTCTCGAAGCATGGAGTCCCAAAGTGGATCTTGATCGTTGATCGAAAATGAGGACGAGGACCGTTGATATAGTCCTACCTGAAGGTTCTGAAGTTGCGAAGTGCCAGGAAGGATTTGGTCGCGGTTTCGAGCCTTGGTCACCTAGGGAATTGGTTTGGAAGGAGTGCCTATGCATAATTAAGTTTTCTATCGGCTAAGGGATAACATGGGAGTGTTATATGATACAGATTGATACATATATGTTCTTCATGAATTGAGAAGAAAAAGGACCTATAACATGGTTTGATTTTTTTTTTTTATCATATGCATAATTCTAACAAAATGGTCACTTGCACATTTTGTAGAATTAAGGGGTTTAAACATGTCAGCTCAGAATGTGTATTGAGGAAATGGAAGAAGGAAAGGGAGCCTCCAACCATGATAAGGAGGTTGAAGTCCATAATACTAGAGTTGGTAATGCAGAGACAGAGTCCAATGCATGCAAGGGAAGAGGAGAGCATGAAACATTAATATAAATTGTAAGAATCCTGGAAATAGAAGTGCAGAGATACAAAGCAGACAACGAGAGGCTGGTGAGGGAGAAAAGTTAGATAAATGCTTGAGTGATGCAGAGCTTAAATAAATTACAAAGTCAAGACAAGAATGGATCATAGTAAGAGGAAGAAGGTAGGTTTCATTAAAGAAGGGATGATTTTGGAAGATATGGTTATTCCAAAAGTGACAGATGAGCTCATAGACACCACTCACCTCCTTACTCGGTAAGAAATTTTTATGCACCTGAATATTCCTTAAGCAGTCTGGAGGTGTCTCCTGTTAGAAACCAAAGAAAGAGGTGGACAGTTTGAAAGGAGAGCTGAGGAAGATCAAGACCATCCTTTCATGGTGAAAGAGAAAGGGAATATGATGTTGAAGCATGGTTTCTTGCACTCAGGAGGTATTTTCAATTGCATAACTATTCATCAAACATGGAAGCCAGGATTGCCACCTACCATTTACACGGGAAAGCTGCAATGTGGTGGGATCAACTAAATAAAGATGAACATATTAATGAGAATAGGATCACTTGGAAGCAGTTCAAGAAGTAATTCCAGAAGGATTACCTCTCATATCATTTATATGAGAAGAAAATGCAGGAGTTCTTTGAACTTAGGATAGGAAGCATGACTATGGCAGAATATGAGAAGAAATTATTGGGGTTGTTAAAATATGTCGGGTTTATAAACGATGAAAAGGTAGAGATAAAAAGGTTTCTAAGTGGACTTCCAGACTTTTATAAATAAAATATTAGTTATGATGAGCCCAAGACCTTGATTGAGGCCATTAGGAAGGATAAATACCTGTATGAGCAAGGAAATGGAAGAGAATCCCTACAAAAATCTTGGAAGGATAAGAAGAAGGAGAATCCGATCAGAGGATCGAAGGATTCAAACCTCCCTTAAATAGGAATGAGCCCAATAGAAATCATCAAGATCAGTATGATAAGGGTGAATCCAAGAAAGAAGACTCCTTGGGAAAAAGGGGAAGACCACCAATCCAATGTTGGGGATGCAAGGAATATCACATGTACAAGGATTTCCCATAGAGAAAAGACAGAGTGAAGACTGTGCACAACTTCCAATGGGCTACAAAAATCGAGTATATGGGAAGAATCTATGCAGCTTTAGATGATCGACAAGTAGAGTACTACTCCAATATGATCGAGGTGGAAGGTAAGATCATAAATCAACCTACTTCTATTTTAATTGATTCAGGAGCAAGTCACTGTTACATTGATCCTAAAATAGTGGATAGATTACATTTGGAGAAAATTAATCTTAGAAAATCAAGTTTAGTTCAATTAGCCACTGGAACCAAAAGGAGAATCCATTATATGGTCAGAAATTTTTCCATAAGCCTTAATGGTGTGAATACTAGTGTTGATCTAAATATCATATGTTGTCCCTTGACCAAGTTTTGAGAGAACCTTGGTTGTGCTTGACCATTTTTGGGACTTTGATAGCCTGGTCAAAGACGAAGCGCCTAGGCGAAGCGGATATCATGGGATCTCATCCATTTTGCAGTATTTTTGGGATTTTAGGGTTTATGTAATGGGTATGGGATGTCATCCCATGGGTTCACCCATGTTTATGCCCCTTTTGTAATATATAAATAAGTAGATAGGACTTAGAAGGAAGTTAGTCGAAGTTGTAGCTTAGTGCATGAGTAGTGTGCTTAGTGCATGAATGTATTAAGGCATGCAGAGCTAAGTGCAAGCATTTTGTAAGTGTTTTGTGCACATACTGTGTAAGGCTTTCTGCTTTGACCTAATTTAGGGATGGAGGATTTGGCAAGGTGTGCACAGATCTCCAGTCCTGTGTGGAGTTGGATCTGTAGTTGGGTGCCCGTAAGGAGATTGAAAGAGACTAATAAAGAAGAGAAGAGTTGGTGGACGTAGCCCCACACTGGGGTGAACCATGTACATCATGTGTTATTGTGCTTTGTGTTATGTGTTCATGATGGTTATGTTTATATTTTTTGAGTGAACTGTTTTGGATGTATGATAGGTAGATCCATTGATGCTTATTGCTTTATATATGAATAAATTTTAGATCTTCTTTGATGTTATGTGTTGAATTATTAGATGCGTTTAATATTGATTACTACTACGTTGATCTACAATTAGGGTTAATATGTGATGTGAATAAGAATCATAACTTAAGGCATACTATTGGCTAAGTGCTCTATTGAAGTGTGTAATCAAATATCTGTGTCCCAGCTAGGTTGTAGACACTTGAGTCCTACAACCCTCCTTGCCTCTACCTCGGGTGAGACTTCATTTGCTTCGTAGGTGTTGTTGAAAGGGTCGATAGTTAGGGTTTTGTTGGTGCACCATTGAAGCGTTAAACCCTAGGTCTGCCCCTGTTCTAACAAATGGTTTTCTTGTCAGGACCTGAAACTGTGATTTCTGGGAACTGAAGAAAAGGGAAATCTCTGTGCGTAGATCTATTGTTGTAGTGTGCAGTATTCTACTTGACTTGTGAAGCTCTGTGCTAAAAGAGAAGCCCTATATGAATAAAAGAGGTAATATCTTAAATATTTTTTCTCTGGTAAAGGCAAGATAAGTGGAAATATTTTCTTCAAAAGTATGAATTTACGTATGTTTAATAGATTTTGTCCTAGTCTGAAAACTAGGTCACAACTAGAAGAAAGAAGATTTGATCTAAATAAATTTGATAGAGATAGTGAAAGATATGTTATTCCTATGCATAGAAAGAATTTTTGGACTAATAAGTGGATGCAGGACCCTAGAAAGATTTTTTACAGATTGTTGGTCTATCACTGTGACCCCAGTGCACAATACAGGAAAGGTTGGGGATTATTTAGGAGAAAGAGAGGGTTGACATTGTGTTATAATTACAGAATATCGGGACATATTGCTAAGGAATGCTTTGGTATAGGTCCTATTTTTCTTTGTTGTAAATCTATTGATCATGAAGTTTTGGATTTCCCTAGAATGATTACTAAAGTTGAAAATATGAACTTGAGACAAGAAAACCATGAGGAGGGTCAAGAAACTAAGGACATGTTAGAGAATCAAAGATTATATTACTATAGATGAGAGAAAAACTGAAGGATCACAAAGACATCAATTTACCAGAGATCTTAAAAGAGAAGGAGTACATAGAAAAAAAAATAGGAGACTTTGACATAGATTGTGTTCTAGATGAGGAAACAAAGGTGAATATCATGCCATAAAGCACTTGGGAAATTTTGGGAAAACCTTCTATGATTCCTTCAATAGGAGGGATAGGATTGTTTAAAGGAAAGATGATAACACTATGTGGAAGAATTACTCATGTACCTATGATTTCCCATGGAACATCGATCGAAGAAGAACTTGAAGTCATTAAGTTTGTGGAGAACAATGCCACGTTTTCACTTTTGTTAGGAAATACTTAGACTGAGAAAGATCAGATCTGGAGGAAAGAAGAGGAAGAAGCTACATAACAGAAAAAGAAAGAATTAAGGGACTTCATGGCTAGGAGAATAGCTTGCTTAATAGAAGAACAAGAGGACAAGTTGAAGCAAATGAGGGCCAGAGACTTAGATATCGAAATTGAAAGAATGCAGGAAGGCTTGAAAACCTTATTCATGCAAGATAAAAGAGAACCTAACCCAGAACTAGCAAGCGAAAGGGTATTACATTCAAACCCTTTGGAAGACCCTCAACAGTCTGAAGTTTCTACGCTAAGAGAAAATTAGAATGAGAATGGAAAAAGGAACCCAGAGACTCAGATCACGGGAAGGAAGGCAAGAAAGCTTAGTAAGAAGAAGGAAAAGTTAGAAAAACTTTAGGAAGTTCCAGAGAAGACTTCATAGAAGGAAGGATTGCAGAACTTGAACCTCGTTGGAATAGAAGAACTGCGCAAAAAGGCACATCACCATGATTAAGCTACATGACCATTGGAGGCGTCCCAACCATTAGAATGATCCTCTAGAATGACTAGAAACATAGTTATTGTCGGAAAGATCACCATTGGACCTTTGGGACTACGCCACAATGAATGGAATCATATTGATTGAGGCATTCCTACCTTTTGGAGGAATCCATTGCGACATTTCTTATTTAATCCATCGAATGCCGCACTGGGACCACTTTTTCAAACTAAGATATTCGAGCCCACAGATAATTGATCACACACCGTGCTATGCTGTCTAGACCTCACCATTGACTTGACCACATTGAGTATCTTTTTTCCTACTCGATTTATTTGACTACGAGTGTGCATGTCGGGCAATCTTAGCCCAGTCAAGAAGTTGATAGAATGAACCTTGATTGACCTTATGGATGAGAAGGTCATGTCCACAAGAATACAGGCCTCATCGATGGGAGGAGTGCAAGCATTCCCCTCAATTGCACGTCGATCTAGTCGAGCAACGACTAAGAAAAGAAGAAAGAACCGCGATGATCTAGCGAACGTAAAGAAGATGCCGTCAATATTTCCCGACCACATCCTGCCTCTAGTTGGCATAGTTAGTCATGACAGAATCCCGCGTGAATTAGAGTACATGATCATCATTGCATACCTCTTGAAGGGGATATGCATAGTAGGACCGTAGCTGGGATTGATCCCAGCCCTCAAGATAAGTGATTTCAACCTGGGAGATAGGAAGAATTACATGATGCTTTCCCTGTATCGATACCTGACAAAGACGACTGGGAAGAATCCCAATATAATGCCCTAGCCATGCATCAAGGATATTGCAAGATCGATGATCTTGAAATTCATGAAGATCCCGATCTTGAATGTTAGGATATTAACGCACGCATTAAAATACTCATGTTGTTCTACCATGGCGGGTATCTTTGGTTGGATAGGCACATCACTATGGATTCAGCGTTGATCCATCTGATCATCGGACTAAGCATGCAGGGACCATACCCTCAGAAATTCTACCCAGGGAAGACGTCAGATCGCTCCTTGGCACAGAGCATCAAGGAGGCGTATGGTGATGTGGAGAAAGGGAAATGAGGCTACAAGGTAGCCTCCATCGAGGATGGCGCAGTGTGCCTAGCTTGTTAGCTGATAGTGGGTAAGTTCATCGGAAAGAACCACCCTATGCAAGTAACAGGATTCATAGTCGACCTTGCAGGGAAGTGTGTCGAAGGGATGCAGATGAGCTGGGTGAGCTACCTCATTAATGAGTTGGAGAAGGACTGTCGTGAAGCGCAGGACCAAGGTTATGAATTCCACTTCATTTGGTTATTGATTCTCATAGTATTTGTCACTTGTTAGATGTCAGAGGGAGCGAAATTCCCTAAATTTGAACCATTAGAACCACTGTTTGCAAGGTTCACTACATTATGGTATACAAGCAACATGGAAAAGCAATGGAAATAAAATGAGGTGTTCCACACTTATTACTTATAGCTCAAGCATGCCATTGAATCATTCCCCCAAAATACCTCGAACACCTTTCATACCTATAGGCCTCTAGAAAACTTTCGCACAGACCGACACTTCATTTACATCACTGTGCGAAGGGATGAAAGAAAAGAGGAGCTACAGTCCTACTACAAATTGACTGAAGAAGACATGGAGGAGATAACCAAGGAATGACCGACTGAATTCCTGGTCTAAGTGGAAGATACATAACTCTCTAACCCCGACATCATTGGAAGTCCTTTGGTCACCTGAACGAAGTATGATGGACCAAGAAGCACTAAGAAAAAGAAGAAGAAGGAGGAAGTGAAGGACATAGACAATGAAGAGAATGACAACGTATCAGAGGAAATTATGCCTGAATCACCTGGAGGAGGAGGAGGTGAAGAAGTAAACCAAGAAGAGGAAGGGGAAGAAGACAAGCAAGCAAGAAAGAAAAGGGTGAAGTAACATTGCCAAAGGATCCCCTAACAAAAGCAGGGACATCAAAGAAAAGAAAGGTTTCCCTGAAGAAACCCTCAACATGGAAGAAATCTTGAGCCAACAAGCCTCAGTCACAGAATGTGCTCACAGTGGATGATGTTGACCTCATCATCACGGCTGTAGAAGATGCTTCAAAGCATATCTTTCAGCGAAATGAAGCAAAGTAGAAGCAAAGTGTCTACTGTGTCATCATCATCATAAGGTGTATAATTCAAGGATGATCCCACCCGATTGCGAAGGATAGAAAATGCGATAGAGGCTTGCCTTCATCAAGTTCTAGAAGAAAAGAATAGGCCACAAAGGCCTTGAAGCAAGCAAAGGAGGAATCACTAGAACAACTTTAGGTTGTGCAACAAGAGACAGATGAACTTCAGGTGAAGTTCAAAGAAGACAAGAAGAAAATCTAGAAATGTAATGACCAGCTACTTGCATAGAAGACTGTGGTCAGAGAGGAAATAACTAGAGCACTTTGCTCTATGTCAGGCTTGGCCTAGATAGAAGAAGAGACAATGGAGAGCCAAGTGGGGAAGATTACTGAAGCCATTCAATAGTGTCAATAAAGAGTAGCAGAGCTAGGAATTCAATCAGTGGCGAGCACTCTGCAAGAAGTATGATATCAAAGGGAAGAAACTGTCAGGAGCGCAGTCGAAATAATCAGGGAATTGGCCTCATAATGCAAGCAACTCAGTGACCGAAGTGCGCAGAACTATGAGCGCCTTGTAGAAGACCCGGAGCTGAGGATATTAGAGGCATGGCTCCAGGAGGCAAAGAAACAGGTGTCGAGTGTTCAAGCACAACTAAAGAAACTTATGGTTGTTGAGAATATTAAAAGGTTACAGGAGTAGTGCACAGTTCAGCAGCAGGTCACTGCCATCCAGAGAAGAGTGATGGAGGTGACATAGAGACTCCAGTCAGTGAAAGACAAAGCCTGCACACTTTTTGAAGATCTCAAGGGATAATAATCATAGTTGGAATAGGTGGTTGCAATAGTGGAACAATGCCTGGAAAGGCCTGTCACCAAGAAAGTCATTAAGGAGTTTTTTGAGTAGGAGGCTCCGGTGAAGCAGCAAGTCGAGGTATCTCAATATAAGATCGAGGCCTTCGAAGCAATTTTTCCCATATCAGAGTGACTTGGGATGAGTCACAGGTGAGTGTTGGGGGCCTGTTGGCCCTTGACCAAGTTTTGAAAGAACCTTTGTCGTGCTTGACCATTTTTGCGACTTCGACAGGCTGGTCGAAGACGAAGCGCCCACACGAAGCGGAGATCGCAGGACGTCGCCCATTTTGCGGGATTTTTAGTCTTTTAGGGTTTATGTAACGGGTATGGGATGTATACCCATGGGTTCACCCATGTTTAGGAACCTTTTGTAATGTATAAAATAGATAGGACGTAGAGTGAAGTCAGTCGAAGCTGTGGCTTAGTGCATGAGTATTTGTCTTAGTGCATGAATGTATTAAGGCTTGCAGAGCTAAGTGCAAGTGTTTTGCAAGTGTTTTGTGCATAGATTGTGTAAGGATTTGTGATTTGACCTAATTCAGGGAAGGAGGATCTGGCGAGGTGCGCGTAGATCTCCTATCCTGTGCGGAGTTGGCTCTGTAGCTGGGTGCATATAAGGAGACTGAAAGATACTAATAATGAAGAGAAGAGTTCGTGGATGTAGCCCCACACTTGGGTGAACTACATACATCATGTGTTATTGTAATTTATTCTATGTGTTCATGATGGTTATGTTTATATTTTCTTAGTGCACTATTGTGGATGTATGATAGGTAGATCCATTGATTCTTAGTGCTCTATATATGAATAAATGATAAATCTACTCTGATGTTTTGTGTTGAATGCTTAGATGTGTTTAATATTGATTACTACTACATTGATCTACAATTAGGGTTAATCTACGATGTGAATAAGAATCATAACTTAAGGCATATTATTGGCTAAGTACTCTATTGAAGTGTGTAATCACAGATCTATGTCCCAACTAGGTTGTAGACACTTGAGTCCTGCAACCCTCCCTGCCTCTACCTCAGGTGAGACTTCATATTCTTCGCAAGTTTTGCCAAAAGGGCTGATAGTTAGGGTTTTGTTGGTGTACCGTTGAAGTGTTGAACCCTGGGTCTGCCCCCGTGCCAACATCATACCATTGGGGTCTTATGATATTCTAATTGGAATGTATTGGTTGGACAAGCATCACGTTGTCCTAGATTGTCATAGCAAGACATTTACCTGTCTTGATGAAGATGGAAATTAGAACATTGTGAAAGGAGTTCCAAGACCCATATCTATAAGGGAGATTTCATCCTTACAACTGAAAAGATGTTTTAGAAAAGGATGTCAAATGTATGCAGCTCATGTGGAAGAGACAAAAAATATGAAGGGGCCAAGCCTTGAATATTTTTCGGTACTACAGGAATTTGAAGATGTATTCCAAGAAATACCAGGGTTTCCACCAAGAAGGGAGATAGATTTCTCAATTTATTTTGTGCTTGGAGCTGCCCCAGTGTCAAAAACACCTTATAGAATGAGCACACTAGAGTTAAAAGAATTACAAATGCAATTGCAGGAATTGTTGAAGAAAGGGTACATACGTCCAAGTGTTTCACCTTGGGGAGCACCAGTACTCTTTGTCAAAAAGAAGGATGGAACCTTGAGGTTATGTATTGATTTTCAACAATTGAATAAGTATACTATAAAGATAAAGTATCCACTACCCAGAATTGATGACCTCTTTGATCAGATAAGAGGAGAAAAGATATTTTCAAAGATTGACCTGAGGTCAGGATACCATCAGGTAAGAATCAAGGAAGAAGACATTCATAAGACAACCTTTAAGACCAGGTATGGGCATTATGAATTTGTAGTGGTGCCATTTGTATTGACCAATGCACCAGCTATATTTATGTGCTTAATGAATGGCATATTCAAAAATTATTTGGATAAGTTTGTCATAGTATTTTTATATGACATACTTATCTATTATAAGTTTGAAGAGAAGCATGAACATCACTTAAGACTGGTATTGCAATTGCTAAGAGAACATCATTTGTGTGCCAGGCTGAGTAAGTGTTCTTTTTATCAAAATAAAATCCATTACTTGGGACACATTATTTTAGAGTAGGGCATAGAAGTAGATCCAGAGAAGATTGAATCCATTAGAGGATGGCCAACACCCAGAAATGTGTCAGAAGTCAGATCTTTTATGGGATTAGTTGGTTAATACAGAAGGATCATATTAGGGTTCTCTAAGATTTCTCATCCCATCACTTCTTTAAAAAAGAAGGGAACTCAATTTGAATGGACACCTAAGTGTGAAGATAATTTTAATCTGTTGAAGGAATTACTTACTAGTGCACCTATGTTAAATATTGTTGACACGAATGAAAGTTTTGTGGTATGTATAGATGCATGTAAGGAAGGACTTGGGGGAGTCCTCATGCAAAATGGACATGTCATTGGTTATGAGTCTAGAAAGATTAAGGAACATGAGAGGAGATATGTCACACATGACTTGGAGCTTGTTTCCATTGTCCACGCCTTGAGGATGTGGAGGCATTATCTCATGGGGAAGAGATTTGAATTAAGGACAGACCACAATGGCCTGAAGTATATTTTTGAATAGCCCACCTTGAATCATAGGCAAACAAGATGGCTGGAATTTTTAAGTGAATATGACGTCGATATCAAGTATATCAAAGGAAAAGAGAATCAAGTTGTTGATGCACTTAGTAGAAGAGTGCATCTCATGCATCCTATTGTTGTCAGTATGCATCAGTTAGACTTGAAGAGAATAATTTTAGATGATCTTGTTAAAGATAAGGATTACCTACAGGTAAAGTAAATATTACAACAAGAATATGTACAACAGGAAATAAAAGAGTACGAGATAAAAGGACATGGGTTACTCATGCATAAGAATATATTCTATGTTCCTAGTTCTGGAGAATTGAGGAATTTGGTATTGAAGGAAATGCATGATGTTCCTTACGCTAGACATCCCAGTTACCAGAAAATGATTACAAAAGTAACAAGCCAATTATTTTGGCTAGGAATGAAAAAGGATGTTGTTGATTACATCGCTCGATATATGGAATGTCAAAAGGTGAAGGATGAGCATAGGAACCCAGTGGGTTTGCTACAAACATTGCCAATCCCAGAGAAGAAATGGGAGGTGATAACCTTGGATTTCATAACTAAATTACCTTGGATAGCAAGGTAACATGATTCAATAATGTTGGTGGTTGACAAATTAACAAAGGCTGCTCATTTTGTTCCTGTAAAAACAACACATACAATGACTAATATTGTAGAAATTTAGATGAGGGAGATTGCTAGGTTGCATGGGATACCTAGGACAATTGTATGGTAGGAAATGCAATACTCCAGTGAGCTAGGACAACCCAACAAATAGAATGGTACTTGGGACGAAGTTTCTTAAGGATATAGAAGACCAGATGGTTAATATCAAGTAGAATTTGAAGGCAGCTCAGGATAGATAGAAAGTTTATGCAGATAAGAACATGACAAATAGAGAATTTAAAGTAGGGGAGCATGTACTTTTGAAAGTGAAGCCCAAGAAAAGATACTTGAAATTGGGTAGTTGTACAAAGCTGGCAACCATATTCTGTGGTCCATTTGAAATATTGGACAGAATAGGGCCAGTTGCATACATGCTTCCATGGATGTGCATAATGTATTTCATGTCTATTTAATAAATAAATATTCACATGAACCTAACCATGTTATTGATTGGCATCTGATTCAAGTAGGGAAAGAGGGTGACTTTCAGGTTCAACCAGTGCAGGTATTGAACAAAAAGGCCAAAATCCTCTGGAATCGAGTTATAGAGCTAGTAAAAGTTCAATGGACCTGTTACGGTCCTGAAGATGCTACCTGGGAGCATGAAGATTCCATGCAGGCAAAGTACCCACAAATTTTTGAATACATTTTGAGATTTTGATCTCTATTTTGTATATGCACTCAGGATAGTGCCAAAATAAGGGGGAGGGGATGTAACACCCCAGGTTTTGAACCCCCATTTTAAATAATCTATTGTTACAATGCTGAGAGGAAAGAGTGCCAAAATAATTATTAAAAGTCGAGTGTGCCCAAGAAATGTAATGTTTTGATCATCATTAATAATAAATACATCGTTGGTTGCTAGATGAACAAGGACTAGAGTTATAGGGGGATATGATTCCACAAGAGAGGGGCCTTGAGGGGATAAATGTTTATTCCTATTTTAATTACCCTTTTTGTCTAAGCGAGTGGATCAGTTACTTGAGATTCTTGGGGGAGGCTAGGAGTTTCTTGATTCCCCACAAAAATAATTAAACCTGCCCCTGGTCTGATTGGGGGGGTTGGCTCATCCGCTCCTTCACTTCTTATTCCATTTCATTCTTTCCCCCACAAATTCATTCACTGACTTACTCACTTGTCATTCATTGCATCCTTACCTATCATTCATTGATCCATCCTCATCGAAGTCTTTTCTTGGGAAAGGAATATGAATTGTTGAAGAGAAGCCATGGTATCCTTGGTTGTAGATGGTGCTGGTGTAATCCAACCATGACTTGAGGCCTGGATGTCTGATATGTGTTGGCCTATGTCCATCTTTGTTCACAACTGTGAGTCCTAAGAGTTCCAACATTGAGATTCTGGACCAATTGTGTTGGATCCCTGGAAGGAGAAGGACTGCTTGAGGGACTGCATGGCAAAGAAGGGTGGAGGTCCATCCTCTTGGGTGGTGCAGGATGGGTAGAAGAGAGTTGGATACTTGGATTGTTGTGAGTGTTGGGAAAGCCTGTGAGATCTTGAGTGTTGACTGGTTGGGAGTCTAGGTAACACTCTGGAACCGTCCTTGTGGATTCATATCCCGAACTCGGGGGTGACGTTGTTGTTGAGATTTGGAGGAATAGTGTCTACGGTTGGGTGGAACATCCTTGATCTGCAACTAGTATATGAATATCTGTATACGTTCTCTCTATTGTGGTATTATTTATCTGTATATGAATGTATTCCGATGTGTATTTATTTATCGTTTAATTGAATATAGAATATGCATGCTTGCTGGTTATTGTTGTTCACGTCGTTAGATCTTTTCTTTTATGCATCCTTATTAATTTAAAAGGTATCAGTAAGAGAAATAAGTCCAAGGGTGGTATTGAAGGTCGCATACCCCAGCCTGTGGGTGGTTGGGGATGTTACACACACCAAGATGGGTATCAAATATTCAGAACAACATCTGGTGCTCAAGTGTCGCGGTGCTCTGCATTGATAAATCTAGACAGAAATGGAATTTCTGGACATCTCGTCCTTGAGCTTGACCTACCAATATGTTGTCAAAATAAAGAAGAATCTCAAACAAAAGATGCGGCAATTTGGGCCTGGGAACCCCACACATCAAAATCCAGGAAAGGGCAGTCCCAACCCACAGAACAAAGGATAGAGAAAACATGGATAGTATCAAGACAACCAGCCCAAGCCGCAAGAAAAGAAGGACATCAGAAAGACAAAGAAAGATACCGTGAAGTGGTGCGACTTCCATAAGAGCCCTTGGCATAACACTATTGACTGCCTCTCAAAGGAGTCATTGGTGGCTGAAGTGAAATCATTTGAATCAGATGCGGGCTCTGACTTTGAGTCAGAAATAGAAAGGGGAAGATAGATCATTGACATGGAACCTAGTGCCACCGTTTCTAACACCAAGCTCTAGCCTGGTGAACCAGAATATCCAGAAGAAGGAGAGTGCCTCTTCCATTCACAGATGTGGGTAAGAGGCACCCCACTACACTTCATCGTTGATAGTGGTAGCCAAAAGAACCTCATCTCAGTAGAGGTTGTCAAGCAGCTGGCCCTATAGACAATGTCGCACCCACAACCCTACACCATTGGATGGTTCTGCCAAGGAAGCGATCTTCGCGTCAGCCAACAGTGTTGACTGTCGTATGGCATCAAGCCCTTCAAAGAGGAGGTATTGTGTGATGTTTCTCCTCTTGAAGTTTGTGATGTTTTTTTGGGCCAACCTTATTTATGTAAATGTCATGATGTATATGAGTCTAGGCCTCGTAGTGTTATTATTACTTTGAACAAGAAATTGTACAGGATACCGGAGGTAGTCCCACCTAGTGCTATTTCCTTGATCTCTACTAAGAAATGAAGGAAGTTCATCTCTCAGAAAGGGAATTTTTTCTTCTTCATGATTCTCTCTTAGAATGAGCAAAAGATCACAGCCACATCCAAGGTCTCTGCGGTCGACCTTTCCACACAAAAGAAGAAAGTAGATAAGATCGTGGAAGAATACTCGGATATCTTCTCCTCACCAACCGAGGTACCTCTACACTGTTAGGTCAAGCACCCCATTGATATGACCCCTGATGCATCGCTTCCCAATGGGCCAGTCTATCTTCATTCTCTATTAGAGAATGAGGAGATCAAATGATAGATACAAGAACTACTCCACAAGGGGCACATCTGTCCCATCTCATCACCTTGCGGGAGACCAATCATGTTGGTACAGAAGAAATATGGAACCTAGCGACTCTACAATGATTACCGGGCTATGAATAAAATCACAGTCAGAAATTGGTACCCGATTCCCTAAATCGACGACCTCCTTGATCAACTCACAAGGGCCAAATAATTCAATAAGATTGATCTGAAATCTGGCTACCACCAAGTCCCGATAGAACATACATATGTATGGAAGACTGCCTTCAAGTCAAAGGAAGGCCTTTTTGAATGGTTGGTCATGCCCTTTGGTTTGAAAAATTCTCCAGCCACTTTCATGAGGATGATGGATGACATCTTGCGGCCATTCACCAATGCTTTTGTAGTGGTGTATCTGGATGACATTCTCATTTACAACAATACTTGGGCATAACACTTGCAGCATATTCCGTAGGTTATGCACACCCTGCGACAACACAAGCTATACTGAAACTTGGAAAATTGCTCCTTTGGCATGGACATCATCCATTACCTGGGCTACATTGTTGATCAACATGGCATACATGTGGATCCAGCATATATCCAAGTCATCCGTGACTGGCCAGCCCCAACCACACTCAGTGAGCTTCGGAGCTTCTTGGGCCTTGCCAATTTAATCTACCGTAGGTTTGTGTTGGGATTCTTCCATATTACATGGGCCCTTAGCCAAATAACCAGGGGTGGTGGTAAAGAGAAAGTTTCATGGGATTGGTCCCAACAAAACACATTTGATGATTTGAAGTGGTGCTTGTGCTTAGCCCCAGTACATCCACTACCAGACCTACAACATCCCTTTGAGATCAAGATAGATGATTCACAGTATGTTGTGGGCGTTTTTCTCACTCAGTACGACCACCCTGTGGCCTATCATAGTGAGACACTATCATATGCTTCTTGTATTAGAATATAGAGGATTGTGCTCGTTTAACAATTGATGATACCCTCGTTACCCAACCACAGGCCTTAATCCACCCTCCGAGCACCTTGACCTTAACCGAGAAGAGAATTCTGGCTGCAATCAATAGCCAAGAAAGGATAACTGCACCAAGCAAAAGAATATAAACAAAACTGAACAGATGATCCCACCCAGAAGCTAGCGCACCACTTTCCCAGCTTTCCCAGAAACTTGCGCACCAAACTGTTGATGCCTACAACTGCCTGCGCAGATATTTCTCTCACTGCAACTGCTGAGATGACAAATAATAAAACTGGTGCCCTGTATTTATAGTGGATTGGCCAGTCTAACTCGGGCTGACCTGGCTAGTCTAATTGGGCCGACTTTTTCTTTTGGGCATCGACAAATTCAATATAAATATATTTGTTCAACCGACAACTTGTCTAGGTTTTCCTTCAATTCTTTGCTTCCTTTCGGAGGATTCTAGTCTCATCATAGGTCATCATAGAGGTTCATACCTCCTGAAGCTACCATAATATTAACACTCCCTCCTAGATAGGGAGGTATGGTCTTGAGCACAAAATACCATTCAACTGGTAGCACCACGAGCACCTGTCATTATTATCCGACTAGATAATCTCCTATGACAACTGGTACAATATCAATTTATAGAACACACCCGTGTCTATTCCAGTAGTACACAACTACTCAGACTTTGTGAAACACAATCACAAACTATCCTTCATAACAAATAGCAACCTGCATATAAACAATGTTATGATAAAAACTGTATCATCTGGGTCAATCTTTCACTCACGTCTGTGAGATCTGAAAGAATGTCTACCCTCAGTATAGAGTATCAACAATAATCATCTGGGCCAATCTTTCACTCACATCTGTGAGGTATGAAAGAATATCTTCCCTCAATATAGAATATCAACACTGGGCTATCTGCCCCATTCTTCTCAACCAAGGAAGAAGGATTGTTTATGATTTCTTAACCTAGACCATTTCCCACCCTGGGACATTCTTCCGACACTAAGAAAAGTGTAACCTAGAGAGAATGAGTCTGCCCTCGATAAATGCTTGGACCATTCCTTACCCTAGGCCATTCCTCCGACACTAAACAAAGTGTAACCTGGAGGGAATGAGTCTTCCCTAAGGAATGACTTTCCTGGACTATTCTCCACCCTAGGCCATTCCTTCGACACCAAACAAGGTGTAACCTAGAGCGAATGAGTCTTCCATCGAGGAATAACTGTCCCTGATTGCTGAGCCTGGACTACTCCCCACCCTGGGCCATTCCTCCGACACCAAACAAGGTGTAGCCTGGAGAGAATGAGTCTGCCCTCGAGGAGTAACTGTCCAGACCATTCCCCACCCTGGGCCATTCCTCCGACATTAAACAAGTGTAACTTGGAAAGAATGAGTCTACCCTCGAGGAATGTCTATCCTGCATCAACCTCCAAATGGACGATTCTTCGAAACTACTTGTTATCACTGAAATTTCGTCTGCACAGGACGACAAGAACTCTGCATCATCAACACAGAAAAACAGACATTCATGGCACAAGGATTAAATCCACAGCACAGCAAAAAGGGCCAAAAACTATACAAAAATGGCTAAAAAATTAAAAAGCGCAGCATACCCACTAAAAATGAGCGCGCGCGCGCAACATATTCGTATATTGGGCGCATATGCGCGGCTGTGGGGTACAAAACCCGCGCGCCTGCCAAACGGCGCATTTATGAAACTGGTCGACCTCCCAACTACTAATGGATCGGCTCCCAAGTCGATTTGACATCAAATCCGAGCTCAATCTGCGTGGGGAGGCTGGTCAAAGACCTAATTGTGCCCTAAAGAGCCTCTTTTCACATTCAAAAGAGGTTGCATAATAACCCAAT
>ML799987.1:159968-213032 GCA_009831015.1 Picea engelmannii | reverse complement strand
TCTATCAGACCAGCTAATACATTGGTGATATTGGTCCATTGTTGTTTGTTTTTATTTTTATTTCCATGCTCATGTTTTTATTTAGTTTTTGCTTAATTCTTGTTAATAGTTTAGTTGTTTTCTTTCTAACCTTTTACATTACAACTATCATGACTAGAAGAGCCCAACTAGGCATGTAAGCACTCACTTTTTGCTCACACATCGACGAAAAGAGTGCAAACACTACTCACAATTGTGAACTTCGAAAGAATGATTTCCCGGTGAGGCGGACCATTCTACTTGACCACTACTCAGAGTGACTGCCAAGAGGAATGACTGTCCTAGAACACTCCCCATAAATGGAAAGTCATTGTCTATGATACATCAACAATCAGTCTGCCTCCCATGTTAACTACAATGGGAAGCCACTGTCCGTCAAAAATCTCAATCCACTTTCCGAACAGGAAAGCATCTGTCCAATCTGGACTCTTACAAAAATAAATAACATTTCAATTCTCCCTCCTAACTGGAGAGTTATTTTAATCACAAAAATAAACATTTTTGCGTACCTTCTCTATCTTGGAGAGTCTTCCCTTTCAGCCAAGGGATTTATTTCCACAATCCCCATCTTCTCTCAGAAATATGCAAAATTGATTCTGGAAAGAGGCTTTGTCAGGATATCTGTTGTCTGCTCATCAGTGGGGATATACTCGAGCTTTACCTCTCCTTCCTGGAATTTATCTTGGATAAAGTAGTATTTGATCTCAATGTGCTTCGACCTTTCATGAAACACTGGATGCTCAGATAATCTTATACAACTCTGATTATCACAATATATTGTGGTCGATTCTGGAGTTTGATCAAATCAATCGGATATTAACTTCCTTAGCCATACTGCTTCTGTGCATGCTTCAAAAGATGCCATATACTCTGCTTCTGCTGTACTAAGTGCGACAGACTTCTTCTTCCTGTTGCTCCAAGATATCATAGCGGAGCCCAATCTGAAGCACATACCTGAAGTACTCTTTTTGTCTTCTGCACTTCCTGCCCAATCAGAGTCTGTGAATCCATGAAGTTGGATATCACTGGATGCAGTATATTTTAAGCCATAGTTTATTGTCCCACGAATATATCTTAAAACATGCTTTGCATCTATCCAATGCTCTTGTCTCGGTTCCACCTGGAACTAACTTAATGTATTTACAGCAAAGCAAATATCTGGTCGAGTATTTACCAAATACATCAATGATCCAATTAGTTGCCGATATAGAGATGGATTTACTGGATTGGAATCTGGGACTTTCATTTTCCTTATATCTGCATTCATAGGAGTGTCCATGGACTTACAGTCCATCATTCCAAACGTCGGAAGGATATTTATTGCATATTTTCCTTGTCCAAAGAATACTTCACCACACTTCTGCCTAGATCTTTCATATCAAATTCAGAGGCTAAATCCTTCTTGCACTGAATGATTAGAGATTCTTCACCTGTTATGAATATATCATCAACATATAAAAGTAGAATTATAGGTGCATTGTCCACGACTTTGTAGTAAAGGTTTGGATCCGCATGACTCTTGGAAAATCCAAGTCTAGTTAGATAACTGTCCATCCTGGCATACCAAGCCCTTGGAGCTTGCTTGAGTCCATATAGAGCTTTCTTCAGTCTGCAAATATGAGTGTCTCTGGAGTGTACCTCGAATCCTTGAGGTTGTTCAATATATACTTCTTCTTCGATAGCTCCATTGAGAAAGGCTGTCTTTACATCCATATGGTGTAGATTCCATCCCATGGAAGCAGCAAGAGATATGATAGTTCTTATGGAAGTATACCTTGCCACCGCAAAAAAGGTTTCGTCATAGTCTTCTCCCTCCTTCTGGGAGAACCCTCTGGCCACGAATCTTGCCTTATATTTATCCACGCTTCCGTCTGCTGCATGTTTGATCTTGTATACCCATTTTGAAGTTACAACTGATTTCTCTTTAGGTCTGGGTACAATTTCCCATACTTCATTTCTCATAATGGACTGGTGTTCTTCCGCCATAGCTTCTTTCCATTGTTCCTTTTTAATTGCTTCTTCAAATGTAGTAGGTTCTTCATCTAGAATCTTTTTCATGTATGTTGCATAACTTGAGAATCTTTTCGGTCTTTTAGTCTTCCTGGATGTTCCTTCTGGAACTTTGATTGTTTCTGCATCTTGTAAAGTGGCTTCAAGCCAAGCTGGTCTTTTCTTGTTCTTTGGTATATTATCTGGATCAAAGTTCTCACATATCTCCATGGGATGATCAGGTTGATCCTTTTCGTTATTTTCACCTTCTGTGTTTTCTTCATTTAGTTCTTCAATTTCTTCTTCTTCTATAGTTTCTTCAATAGATTTTCTGAAGGCCATTCTTTCATTGAAAGTTACATCTCTTCTTACTTCTATCTTGTGTTGTTCTGGAATATATATTTTGTAGGCTTTGGATGAATCACTATATCCCACAAATATCCCCTTCTTTCCTGAGGGTTCTAGTTTATTTCTTTTATCTTTGGGAATATGAGAATAAACTTGACATCCAAATAGTCTTAAGTTTTCTACGTTAGGTTTCTTACCTGAGAATGCTTCTTCTGGTGTCATGTCCTTCAATATGCGATGAGGTATTATGTTCTGCACGTATATGGTCATCATTGTTGCTTCTCCCCATAGAAACATGGATAGATCTTGATCGTTCAATAAGGTTTTTACTGTTTCTTCGATAGATCTGTTCTTTCTTTCTACTACACCGTTTTGTTGAGGATTATGAGGAACAATTATCTCCCTCCTAATCCCTGCTGATTTGCAGAATGCAATGAACTCCTTCGAGGTGTATTCAACTCCATTATCTGTTCTTAATATCTTGATATTATTGTTCATAAGGTTCTCTATTTCTGCCTTGAATTCTTGGAACTTGCTGAATACTTCATCTTTTGACTTCAGTAGGTATAGCCACATCTTCCTTGAATAGTCATCTATGAATGTTAAGTAGTAGAGAGCTCCTCCTAAAGATTTGACTGGCATTGGACTGCAAGCATCTAAGTGTATTAGATCTAGGGTTTCCTTAGATCTGTTGTTGCTTCTTGGGAATGGTTTCTTAATGTTCTTCCCAAGGGCACATCCCTTGCAAACTCCTTCGTGTGTATACTTCAATTCTAGTATCCCTTCAACCATCTTTCTGAGGAAAGGTAATGCTTGATAATTGATATGAGCGTACCTTCTATGCAAAATCTTATTAGGGTTGACTTCATCATGTACTAGGGATTCTTCATTTCATTCTAGTAGTCTATATAGATTCCCTTCACGTCTTCCAATAACCCTAGCATCTTCTATGTTGGAATCTTTATGCCATGATAACACCTTTTCATCTATGAAGGCTATTTTGTTTCCTTTGTCTTCTAAACATGATATTGATACAAGATTCTTTTCTAAACCAGGTACATATAGAACATTGCTTAAGTGAACATGATTACCTGATTCCAGTTTGATGGAGGCTTGTCCAAATCCTTCGACGGGGTAGGTGCTTTTGTCTCCAAGCTCCACTTTGTACGATGTCTTTCTCTCATTTAGATCTGATAGTATTGCTTGATCTCCCGTCATGTTCCTGGAAGCTCCACTGTCTATTATCCACATATCATCTTCAATTGTCCCGGTAAGTGCTGAGTAATGTAAGAGACTGATTGTTTCGTACATGTCTTCGGTTGACTGATAACTGGTCATGCCTTGATCCAAAACTTCAACTGCGTCTTTTCTCACTTCTGAGAAAGTCAATAGGTGCACTGAGTTAGGGTGCATCTGGATATCTTCTCCCTGAGCAAGATGCTCCATCACAAGGTGTCGGATATGAGAATTAGGGTTTCTGCAACTGCTACTGCTAGTAACCCTAGCTGTAGTTCTTTGGAAGTTGCTCCTGCTAGTAACCCTAGTGGCAGTTCCTCAATAGATCAATACCTAGAGGTTATGTTTCCTTCCAGCGTTTTAGGTTGACTGAAGGGGGTGTGGGCCCATAACCTGTTAGAATATAGAGGATTGTGATCATTTAACCATTGACGATACCCTCGTCACCCAACCACAGGCCTTAAGCCACCCTCCGAGCACCTTGACCTTGACCGAGAAGAGAATTATGGCTGCAATCAATAGCCAAGAGAGGCTAAATGCACCAAGAAAAAGAATAGAAACAAAACTGAACAGATGATCCCACCCAGAAGCTAGCGCACCACTTTCCCATCTTTCCCAGAAACTTGCGCACCAAACTGCTGCTGCCTGCAACTGCCTGCGCAGATATTGCTCTCACTGCAACTGTTGAGATGACAAATAATGAAACTGATGCCCTGTATTTATAGTGGACTGGCCAGTCTAACAGGGTCCAACCTGGCCAGTCTAACTGGGCCGACTTCTTCTTCTGGGCATCAATAAATTCAATATAAATATATTTGTTCAACCGACAACTTGTCTAGGGTTTCCTTCAATTCTTTACTTCCTTCCAGAGGATTCTAGTCTTGTTATAGGTAATCATAGAGGTTCATACCTCCCAAAGCTACCATAATATTAACATCTTGTAAGTACCCTACTTACCACAAAGAAATGTACTCCATTTTTCAAGCCTACCACAAGTGGAGACATTACATTATTGGGAAGGAGACAGTCATCCACATTGATCATAAGCCACTGTAGTTCATGTAGACACAAGGAAAACTGTAGAATGACTGCCATAAAAAGTGGGTCAAATACTTGTAGCAATTCCACCTCAACATCAAGTATAAAACAGAAAGCACCAACCGCATCATTGATTGCCTCAGTAGACCGCCAGTCGCAGCACTCAACATGGTGCTAGAATCTTATGGCCATGACACCTCTAGATGGCCCCAACTCTATATGATAGACCTGGACTTCACCACCACCTACCAAATGTTGGGTGAAAACACAGATGTCAATAATTTCCATATTCAAGATGGGTTGTTGTGTCGTCTAGGCCATATTTGCATTCCATCAAGCGAGCAAGAAAAGATGATCTGGGAAGCCCACTACAGTCGGGTGGTCGGACACTTCAGCATTGAAAAGACAGTGGTGATGCTACAAAAACATTTGTACTGGCTGAAACTTCGACAAGAGGTCACCAAGTATATCTAATCATGCATTGTCTATGCTATTGCCAAACCGACCACTAAGAAACAAGTCTTGTACACCCCTCTTCCTACTTCCGACACGACATGGGAATCCATCTCAATGGACTACATTTTGGGCCTCCATCTCAAGGGATGATTTTAGGGGCTAAATTTCGCTCATGGGCTAATTTTCCATGGTTTTTCCAAAAACGAGATTCGCTATTTTAAAAATGATTCACCCAAATTATATAGGATAAAATTATTTTACCTTAAAAATCACCAAAAATTTATAAAAACTATATAAAATACTTAGAAATTTGAATATTTTTACAAAAATATCGCCAAACATTTATAGTTCACATGTTAAGGATTAGTAAGATTCACCAAGGTTTCTACATTTTAAAATAAATTTCCATCCTTAAAATCATCCCTACAGGCTCCCATCCACCAAGCGGGTAAATGACTGTGTTTTTGTGGTTATTGATCGCTTTTCTAAAATGGAGATTCTCGTTGCCTGCAAGAAGAGCATCACAACAGAGGCCATTTCCAAGATCTTATTTGAACAAATTTGGGTACATTTTGGAATCCCACAAACCATTTTCTCATATCGGGACAATTGATTTCTCAACACATTCAGGTCGATCCTCTGGTCATTGTTGGACACCAAGCTCACCAAATCCATGGCCTTCCACCCCCCAAAAAATGGCCAAACTGAGGTCGTAAATCAAATGATCGTGCATATCCCACACATGTATAATTCTAAGCACCCTCGCACATGGGATGAGAGTCTTCCCTATGTCCAACATAGCTACAATTGAGCCCTGCATAGCTCAACCAACCACAACCCATTTCAGGTGGGGTTGGGATTCCAACCATTGGGTCCCATAGATGTTTCACTTCCCCTTGCAGTCACCTCGACCCACTCATCTCCTACTCCAACTGAAGCTAAAAAAGCCACATAATTCATTGATTGGATCCAAAACATCCACCAACAGGTTCAGTATATCCTACAGAAGTCTAATGACAAGTACAATTAGCACCATGATCAACATCGGGTGCCACATAAGTTTCATGTGGGTGACAAAGTTTTGTTTCACTTGCAGAAAGAATGCCTTACAGGACCCCGTCGAAATATTCTCCCACTCCTTTATGGGTCATACACCATCACCAAGGATGTGGGGGATAATGCTTTTGAGTTCAACATCGATCTTTTCCTTGTCCTGCACCCAATGTTCAACGTGGATCTCCTTCAACCTTATTTCCCACCATTATTGGACACCTCAGAACTAGTTGAACAATTGACACCAATGGAGCTCAACCCCAATCTCATAGAACAGGAATCCAGCTATTATATTGTGGACACACATATCAAGGGCACTTGACAACAAAGGATCCAGCTTTATCGAGTCATCAAAGCAGGGAAGCTCCTGCACCAAGGCAAGTAGCTCTTCTGGTGCCAAATTCAGCAGAACTTTCCTCATCTGATGGGGGAACTCAATGCAATGGAGACCATTTCTTCCTAAGGAGGTAGGATTGATCTAGGTGGATATTGGTGGCCACCCACCTATTCCACTGGCCGGAAAAACAATTTTCCACCTTGGTAGTTTTTTGGCATTTTTTCAACATGTTTTTGACAGTTTTTCCACCTATTCTTAGTTATACCTTTCAAACGAGCTTTCGTTCACCTAAAACAAATATGTATGCAAAAGTTACAACCCTAGAAAGTTTATGTACTAATTTACCCAAACAAGGCCCACATAACTTTTGGAGTTTCATCTCCTAGGGTTAGGTTTTTGGATGTATAGGGATTTTGAAATTCTTGTTTATTTTAAAATGCCTTCAGAGCCTCATTGTTTCCATATTCTTGCAAATGAGCACAACCATCACATCTCTTCTCAGAGATAAGCCGCCACCATTCCAGCAAGATTTTTTTCTGCTACATTTTACAGTTTCAACTTATTTCCTTATTGAATAGAAAACCAATTTTATTGTATCTCTATTATTCTGTGTTAAGAATCTGTTAATAATTTGTATTCATTTTGTTTTTATCATAAAATCCGGATAAAAAAATATCAAAAACTTTTAGGGTGTGTTGAGGACTCAACAAATGGCGATTCTCTGGGAGAAAACAAAATCTTTGTTGCTTCCCTAGAGCTTAGCTTGTGAAAAAATTATTTGAGAAAACTTTAGACCTTGTTTCCAACCGAATTTTCGCATTTGTACGTACAAAACTTTGTAGGTTTGCAAATCCAGATCAACCGATGGGGTTTAGATTTTCTTCCACCTTTATTCCTTTTGACCAAGATCCACGTCCTTATTTGACATGAGCCGAGTGGAGTGTCCATAGCCCCGATAGAGTCAACCTGACATAACATACCTTGCTTCGCTGCCATCAAGCATCCATAGCCTCGATGGAGTTATATGCATACCCTTTCATAATTTTCACTCTCTATAATTCAATTTATGTTCTTTAGGAAGTGTTACAAATTATTTTGGTCACTCTGGTGGTGTCTCTACAGTTGTGTGTTCAGGACCTCATAAGGACCTTTTGCCTGAGAAAAGTGATTCTTGTCTTCTTCCATAAAACATATTTTTAAGATGAGTTTGCAGGCTACATGTATTGTAGGGTGCGAGAAACCCTGATTCTCACAGGAAACCCTATACTTGGAGTGCGAGATGTTCGCAGTCTTCTCTATAGGTAGGGTGCAAACCTGCTTCAAAGCTTAAAAGGAAGAGGTAGTTACGAAGGTTCTAGAAAAGGATCTTCTATAAAATGAGTTGGCATTCGCATGGTTGGCATCCTACTGACTTCTTAGATTTAGTGGGATCATCCTCATCCCTTTAACCATCTCTCCTTCTCCTTTATAATGAAAGGTTTCTCAAGGAAGAGGTTAAGAAATATTGAATAGAGAATTGATGAAAGAATAGATTCAGAATTGTGTGAGGAATCCTATTTGAATTAATTCTTGAGGCCTCCATTTTTCCATCAAGCCATAGTGGATCTACTTCATGCAATTTGGAGCAAGTGTATGTGTTAGAACAAAGGACCACCGAAAGGAATCTTGTGACATCAAGGCGATCTGATTGTATCTTCTACTTTCATTTAATATAATACAGTGGCACGTCCCTTTCCCATAAAATCAATCTTATTTTATTGCATAATTTCTTGATCATATGCATAGGTCGTCATTGAATATACTTTACTATCTTCACTTTGGTTGGTTTTTGTTTTCTTGGATATGATCTCGCAAGAGAACCAGAGTGAAGTAGGAACAACAAAGACCTAAGGAAGTGATATAAAGGTATGTCACTTGTTCCTCCTTTGGTAGTAAATTCAATGATAGTTGCTTAGGGAAAGCATCATGTCCTATCCTATTTTGTTCTAGATCTAGGTGGATCTAGGGAGATCTGTTAGTGTCCACATATACCGATTTATCCTATAAAAAAAATGGCGACTCCACTGGGGATACAACTCATTTTGTAGTTTTTGTTGGCCATTTTCTCTTAACCTACATTTTTCATTACCAACCAGTCTCCGATTCTGTAAGAGACCCTTATAGACTCCCTGGACCCAGAAGTTCACTCAAAATTTTTGTCCTTTTTCAAAAAATTTCTTGATTACAAACCTTCTCGCACTGTACCTCTCTATGATCTGTGAGAATCATTGATGTTCACACCCTATTGTTCAATCCAGTATGACCTTCTCACACCCTGCCTGTATCTAGATTGTGAGAATCCCTAATTATCGCACTCTACCCCACTATCAGGTTGTGAACTCATTTGTAAAAGTTTTGGATTAGGTATTATTTTCTTTTTGATGCCCAGATTTGTTTGTTTACCGGGGGAGAACTTCTTTTTCTAGTGTTTGACTGTTTCTTGACTTCAAATATTGCGGTTGATTATTTTTCAGAGATCGAAAACTCTTCTTACTCTTTTTCCCAATTTTTGCTTCGTGACCTTTTATAAACAAGGGTATAATCTTGGATTCTGAGATCTGAGTGCTTGTTTGATCAAAAGCCTTTGATTGGATTAAAAGATGGGATTAATTGTCCTTTTAGATTGCTTTTTTCTTGGAAATTTTTTGTTCATGTGCATTTGAAGAGATTTTTTCTTGTCAATTTGTTATTTTTATCTTCATTGAAAGATCGATTTGGGTGTTGTTGAGTATTTTATTTTCATTAGTTGCTTGCTTTTTCTTAGTTCCATCCCCATTTTTGGGTTTATAACAAAAAAAATTAATTTTTTTTTCTTTTAAGCAATCATTTATCCAGAAAATATTGGCATTAAAACATTGAAAGAGAACGAATAGTGAATTTACATTATCCATGATTGTTTGGTACTACATTTCAAAAGAGATCGTACATCATAGTTTGCATTCTTCTAGAAAAATCCTTTTTCCCTGTTGTAGATAGAATTCATCGAACACAATTTTGTATCATTCATTTCTATTTACGCATTGTTGGGTCAGAGTCTTTCACAACATTGGTTTCATTTTCATCTCCCTTTGTGTAACAACAACCTTTAATAATATTGCGCAACTTTAAAATTCAACTAGTAACATTTTCTAGGGATCTTTTGCACCAACATTAGCTAGGATAGAGCTTTGGAATAGGCAGTGAGACACACTCTCCAAAGTGAAAAACACACAATAGTATCTTGTGATAGGGAGTGTCAAATTCCATTTGCAACATTTTGTCCTGGGAAGCCCTTCTCACACAAGGGTCAAACCTGAGGTCACATTGAGATTATTGGAGTTACTCACCCTTCTTTGTTGACCTTGGTGTAGAGATTGCACATATTATGGGGGTCGTTTGAAGGTATACCCACAATGATGAGTGGAAGCCTCTCAAGTTGATTCCAGGCTAGATACCCTACCCTTGCGTGTGGATTAGACTGTCGACTATTCCCCTAGGCATCATTGTTGTTTGTGGTAAATTTAGTAGCCTATATTCTTAGCGTCTTACACAAGGTGACTGTAGAGGGGTAAGTCTTCACGGTACCTAGAATCGACATTGGCCAGACTCACTCGGGCTCCTTGGAGGGTATACCCACGATTATGTGTGGGAGCTTGCACCAAGGTGTAAGTCCGTTAAGCATGCCATCAACGTAACTTTTCCACCCTAGCCTAGTCCCTTCTTATCTCAAAGCCGTGACATTGGATTTCATCACCAACTAGTGATTTAGGAATAGGAAGGTCTTGTTTGCTTGATTTTGATTCCTAGATTTTACTAGTGCGTGTTGTTTGTTTCCATAAGTTGGCCATAGAATTTCTTTCTTGAGATTTTCACTCGATCACCATTGAACCTACACGTTGTTCACGTAGAATGCAAGGACTACCCCTAGAAGATCTGGAAGGTTCTCAACCCTTGCCTACCAACTCACCATAGGGCTCTCCTCAATAGAGTGAAGTCCAAGACCTTTCCACTCGACGACTGGAAAGACCCGACTCTTTAGAACAATTCCAAATTACAGATTATCGAGAGGGTTTGTGACTTCCTCTCGACTCTGTGAGATGTATTGTTCAAGTGAATTCATCCGGAGACATCCTTGTTGAGTCTTCTGGATTACCAACCGGACCTTTCATAGGCCCTGAAGGTTAGGATACTTTTTGGACTACTAGCATTTTTAGACAGGTCCGATCTCTTTGGCTCAGGAGTAGGCATTGATATCACTGTCACACCTGAGTCACCTGAAACATTCGATCCAGACGTTATACCTTTTACTACCACCTATTATTTCCTTGGTTCGGACGCTCAGCCAACCGACCATATCTTGACTGCCCCCTTCAAATGGCCCTTTATACAATGGTCCCATATACTATGAATATTCACACCAGGAATAAAGTGGCTAGCCAATCCCCCATTGGCACACCGATTTCGCCTAGACTCACCCCAACGATTCCTCCTGGATATCATGTGTTTAATGATTCTATTCCCATTCCTACACAAATCCCATCCGGGACTCCTGGCATTTCCACTCCTTCTGGGCACCATCTTGTTCCCAGTTTTATTCCGACACTTCCTCGACCCCCTTCCAGAGGGTCTCTTCCATCCCCTATTGGAGGAACCGACCCTAGTGGCACCATTTAGTCTTTCACACCTAATTACCAGATTCCTGTTGGCAGGCATTTTCACCCTGGAGGTCAAATCCCAATTGGGACACAACCTCCAATTGGAGGGAAACCCCCACCTACCCCATCCACTGGACAAAACATACCTGTAGACTTGGCCTAGTATTGGAACTATCTTATCTGAAATAATCCTCAATCGACTGGGGGGAAACAACCTCAAACTAACTCTTTCATACCCCCTAGTACAGGCCAACCATATCCAGGTCCGTCCAATTCCATTTGGAGCTTGAACACTAGACCCAACGTCCTTGTTTAAGGGAACCTCCCTAACCAATACAACCCTATAAATTACATGCCTCCATACCAACAACTAAATCTTCCCGGATCTTCACCTTATATGAAAACTGCTTATAGTCATACTAGTATACCTATGGGACTTCCTCCCCAAAATCACCAGTACCCCCACATGAATAAACAATTACCCTTCTTAGCCACCCTGGACCTCCCTGATCTGTCTAGAATTTTAAACGATCCTATCCATCACTCTCCTGAATGGCCCATCATTCCGTCCAAACTACCATCCAACATTCCTAAGTTCGATGGTAAACCGAGAGAGGACCCAAACAATAATGTATTGAATTTCCACCTTTGGTGTTCATCCAACTCTTTGATGGATGACTCTATTCGTTTACGTCTTTTTCAGCGAAGTCTCATGGGTTCTGCCACAAAGTGGTATATAGAATTACCATGAGGCTTCTTCATTGACTTTAGCACCCTTTCCATGGCCTTCCTCACCCACTACCAATTACCAATCCATTACGAAATGAGAACCAAATTTTTGAGTTCTTTCAAACAAACCAAAGCCACTCATATCTCGGATCCCATTCATGAGTGGCGAGGGCGACGATGTCTCATCAAACTTGAGCTTCCCGATCAGTTACTAGTAGAGTGGTTCACGAAATCATTCATGAATGATATCGCTCGTGAAATATCCATGGGTGGAGTTGTCATAGAAGAACAGGCGATCATTCGTGCTTAATACCTTGACCTCGTTTACTCACAAATGGGTACTCTTTACGATTTTCTCCCCGACGCATCTCGTCCTTATAATATCGCTACTTCAACTACTCCTACTACTTATCATGCGGTTGATGGTGTGATTGGGACTTTCCACGCCTAACCCCACTCTACACAAGCATCTACCACCAACCCCAAGTCCATTGCTTCTAATGTTCAACATGCTCCGTCTCCTACTCCTCCTGCTGACAAGACTTCTAAGGTGAACTCTGTTTAATCTACCCCTACTGGAAAGAATAAATCCAAAAAGGGGAGGGGTGAGAATAAGGAGGATAAAAATAATCTGCATTCTAAGAAGACCAAAACACAACCTATTGACGATAAGGATAAGCGCAAACCCCTATACCCTTGTCTTATCTGTGGTGATGATCACTACAATAAGGATTGTTTGAGACGAGTCGAGGTTACTAAGTTCCTTCAAGGGAACCCAAAACCACCTACCCTGACCGTGTTGTCACAACACTTTCCTTCTCAATAATAGGCCCAATTGGTCATTCATGACCAACCTTCCCCCTCCAATACATCCTATGTCTTAATGTGTACAGGTGGTTCAAAGAAGAATGATGTCACACTTACCACTCGAGCCAAAGCTTATTCTTCCTCCAAATAGAAGGTTGATGAAATACCTCCTTCCTTGGTCCAACCATCTCCATCATCTCCACCTACCAATGGTCCTCTTCATCTCGAATGACCAAGCCTAGACACACTTCTTCTCCCTCCCCTAAAGGGTTTTGTTCGAAAGTCTTCTTTCAATCCTCATGTGCATGCTGCCCATAACTACATTATTGTAGAAGATATGGCCCAAGAACCGTCCACAATGTTAGCCCTCGAAGTCCTTCAGAGTTTTCCCACACAATGGAAGGCGCTGTTAAAATCTATTGGTGGAAACGACCCTATAGATACAAATTTAATAATTTTTGACTTGGAATATCACATTCCACGGTTACCCCCTCAACTCGCATTTCAAATACAAGTTATTGTCTTCAACAAGAACATTTGTAGAACAATTATTGATGAGGGTGCCTCGGTGTGTGTCATGTCTATTGCCTACTGGAAATTCATCGGCTCTCCTCCCTTAACCGAATCCCACAACACGCTCAAATCCTTCAATGGCTTTGGGTTTAAGCCTTACGGTGTCCTCCCTTCGTTGCCTATTACGTTAGAAGGAAAAATGGTCAATGTTGAAGTTGAGGTCTTTGATTCTCCTCTTGTTTACAACCTTATACTTGGCCATAGCTGGATCGATTCCATGCATGCAGTTGTGTCCACTCTTTTCCATGTCATACATTTACCACTTCAAGGAAAAGTAATTATGGTGGACCAATTGGCTTTCTTTAACTCTGATACATGTACCAACAACGTACCTTTCATTGTGAAAACACCCCCTAGATATGAGAATGTCAGTGTGGGTCTTCTTAAAGATTCCTCTTTGATGGGTACTTTCCCCATTCCACCACCCGATGTTCCACATCCATTTGTCACCTCGATAAACATGATTTCCACCTCTTTTCGAGAAACCCCCACATATTATGACCCATGGATAGTACCCAACCCTGATGATCATCTTCACTATGGTGACCAAATGCCTTTAAGTCTAGTCGAATCCATTTATCAAGCCATTCAATCGAAAACCCCTTCTACCCCCTCTCTTGGTGATCTATCTATGGATTCTTTCCGTGTCATTTTTCCTACAGACGAGATGATTATGTATGTTATGTCCATGCAAGATACCCCTTGGGACAATGGAAATCATCATTACATTCTCTTCCTGGAACAACACACCATTAAGAGTTACCAACGAAGATCGACCCCATCGACCGTTGTCATCATTTCTACCGTTCCTGAGTCTACACATGATATGTTCTACGAAGGGAACTTAAGTAATATCTCACCCACCATCCCCCTCGATATATCCATTAAACCTGGAGTTGTTGAAAATGTGCATATCGAAGCTTCATGTTCCCATGATGAAGTTGTCACCTACAAGTCTCTTTTTCAAGAATTACATGACGTCTTTGCATGGAGCTATGAAGAAATGTCGAGTATTGACCCTGACATTGTTCCACATGAGATTAAGACACACCCGGGCACTAAACCCATCCAACAATGACTTCATCCGGTCCACCCGCGTAAAGCAGCTCCTATCAAGATTGAATTTGAGAAAATTCTTAAAGTTGGCTTTATTTACCCTGTGGCTCTAACTGATTGGGTTTCCAATCTTGTTCCGTTTAACAAGAAACAAGGTATGATCCACGTGTGCATTGATTATAGGGATATTAACAAAGCTTGTCCTAAAGACAACTTTCCCACCCCCTTTGTTGACCAGATCATTGATGACTGTGCCGGGAGTGAAATCTTCTCTTCGACAGATGGTTTCTCTGGATATAATCAAATCAATATCGTACCCACTGACCAACACAAGACCTCTTTTATTTGTCCTTGGGGAACTTTTGCCTACCAGAAACTACCCTTTGGTTTAAAGAATGTCGGTGCGAATTTTCAACGTGCTATGTCTTATGCCTTTCATGATATAAATCACATTTCCCAACCATATCTCGATGACCTACTGGCTCATTCCATGCACCGTGTCGATCATCCAACACACCTCCGAGCCATTTTCCTCCGATGTCGATTTTACCGTATACGCTTAAATCCACACAAATGTGCTTTTTGTGTAGAATTCGACCAAATTATGGGATTTATTGTTTCATGTCAAGGGATCAGGGTAGATCCTTTGAAGGTAGAGGCGATTCTCAATCTCCCTCCTCCTTCCTCACTTCGCCAACTACAAAGTTTGCAAGGGAAGGCAAACTTTCTATGTCGTTTCATCCCAAACTATGTTGAGTTAACTCTTGGATTTAATCAACTGCTCAAGAAAGGTTCTAAGGTCATATGGGATACCACTGCCAAAAAATATTTTGACACTTTAAAAATGAATTTAACCCATACCCCACTACTTTTCCCACCCAATTACATTCGTGATTATTTCTTATATCTCGCAGCCTCAAACTACACCATTGCTATGGTTCTAGTCCAGGAGGATGATTCTCATGACGAACATGTTATTTATTATCTGATTTTGAGTCTCACGACTACCGAAACCAAGTATTTACATGTTGAAAAACTAGCCTTGGTTGTCATCCAATTTGTTCAACATTTTCAGCACTATATACTTTTACGCAAGACTACTGTGATTTCCAACTGTAACCCTATGCAACACATTCTTACACGCCAATTGCTAGGGGGAAAATACTCCAAATGTATCGTAATACTCCAGGAGTTTGACTTATAATTAGAACGCGCTAATTCCAAGAAATCCTTGGTGTTTGTCGAATTGATATGCGACCTTCCCTGTTCTGAGACGAAAAACATAGTAGAGGATTCATTACCCGATGAATCCATTTTTTTGATGAGCTCTGATGACCTTTGGTATGGGGATATCATCATATATCTCCAGACTCAGACTTTCTGAACTGATTTGTATAGCACTGACCATCATCGAATATGCTACCAAGCCCGTCAGTGTATTATCCTCGATGATACTCTTTATCGTCGTGGGATTGACTCCATTTTTCGACGATGCCTCACCTTTGATGAAGCCGAGAAAGCATTGAATGAATGCCATTCTGGAGCATGTGGTGGTCACATATATGGGTATGCTACTGCCCAGAAGATCTTACGAGCTGGGTATTTTTGGCCTTCTTTATTCAACGATTTTATTATCATTGTCCAAAAATGCCATGCTTGCCAAACCTACAACAAGAAAATACAATCACACCCTGCTCCTCTACACCCTATAGTATTCATTGGACCTTTTGCGAAATGGGGTATCGATTTCATGACATGCCACCCTTACTCGTTCGGGGGGCATGGATACATTATTATAGCCGTAGATTATTTTATGAAATGGACCAAGGCGATGCCTACATTCGACAATACTAGAAAGACCACAACACTATTTATATTCAATCACATCATTGCTCGGTTTGTTGTTCCTCCAGCCATGATTACTGATCACGGTAGCCACTTTAGAAACTTCATGATGTCAGAACTCACCGAAAATTTGGGTCTTCGCCATGAAAACTCAACACCCTATTACCCATAGGCCAATGACCAGGTTGAAGCAATAAACAAAGTCCTCATTACCATGCTTTGATGAATGATAGGGATTCACAAAATGAGTTGGCACATGATGTTTCTTTCAGGCATTGTGGGCTTACTGGAAATCCATCAAGTTTACTACAGGGTTTACACCTTTCCAGTTAGTTTATAGTATCGAAGCCATTTTTCCAATTGAATGCAAGATACCATCTCTAAAGCTATCCGTTGAACTTCACCCAAACACTTTTGCTGAAGAAGAACGTCTGTTGTATCTTATGCAACTAGACAAAACCCGTCATGATGCCACCCTAGTTATAGAAACCCAGAAGAAACGTGTCAAACCCCAATACGACAAACATGTCAAGCCACGCATTTTCTTTGAAGGTGATCTAGTTCTCCTTTATGAACAAGATCGAGATTTTCTAGGAGCCAGAAAATTTGAGGCTATGTGGTGAGGCCCTTATATCGTCAGACGGGTGTTGGAGAAAGGATCCTATGAGTTAGTGGACTATGATGGTATCCCTTTGAGTGAACCCAGAAATGTGATTTACTTAAAGAAGTACTATGCTTAGATCATCTGTGCATGAGTGCTTGTATTTTATTGTATCATACCTTTTGTGTGCTACTTTAGTGTGTTTTTTTGTTATTTGGTTTCTTCCCTCGATCACTTACCTTGCTTTGTTCTTGGTTTCTAGATGTCAGAGTATTCTCTACCCCACATTAGCTTCGATGATGGTGTTAGTCATAGTACTTAGAACTTTAATTCTACTGCATGGGAAATTTATGCACCTACAAATGAACTTATCAGTCTATGAGGTGTTTTCCTCAGTCGTGCAACCAATAATATCTCATAATATAGCATCGTCATCGAGTTGTTGACTAATTCTATTTCGCTTGGTATCCGATGCCTAGTTATAAAACTTGATTCACAGCTAGTAGTGATACATTTAAATAATGTCTATGCTATCCGAAGTCCTACTTTATTGTGGGTATATCTACGAATTCACCTCTTGGAACGTCATTTTGATTATATCAAATATCAACACATTCCTAGATGGCTAAATACATTGACTAATGCTTTAGCTAATTATGTGTTAGACAGATATTTGAGACTTTTATAAAACCAATCACACATCACATGTATTATACAAAACAAAAAAAATCCAGTAGAAGATGCATATATATAACGATCAAAACTTTCACAAAAAGTTTTTGTCCAGGACCAAAATATAAAAATATATGAATCCCATGGCTTCTACAAATTACCATCACAGATGACACTCATGGTAACACACGACTACTCGAGCTACCCTACGAAGCAGTCAACTAAGAGACTCAGACACACCCATAGTATGGTGTTGATAGCGCCTTGGGATCTCCCCAATAGCGATGTCTGGGACATCCGTAGTTAGTCCCTCTAAGTTTTGTTCAATTGCCTCGGAGTCCTCAACATCCCATCTTGCCACTAGAGCCACTTCTCCTTGTCTCTGAATGGGAGATGTTCCTGGAGGTCGATACGGCCCCACATATGTGTCATCAAAATAAATTTTTTATTAGTCCTTGGATCAAAGACATAAAAACATTTTATATAATAAAATTTGCAAAAAACATTAAAAAAGAACAAAATGTGTACTTCTTACCTAAGTCACCCCACTAAGCATCCTCAGCCAAAACCAAATCCATATCTCTTCAGTAATCCAAACCGACATATGCATAGTCATCGATCATCAGCATATGGGGCCTCAACCAGTCAAAAACCAAATCATTATATTTGATGATAGGCCCTGCTATGTGCCGAGCCATGAGGTTACACCACCTCAGTAGCCTCGGATCTTATGGGGCCGATAAACCCCAATATACCTATAGACGTAGCAGTGGGACCCTCTCAAGGAAGAATGACACCAAAAGTGACCCGTAACCAAACTGCTTTAGGTCACCCCTTCTACACTTTTTCAGTTGCCTCTTCATACTGTGGAGAACCGCGTCCGACTATTTGAAAACCCGAGGCTCTGTGCACTCTATTTCATATTGGAAATAGCTCTGGAGAGCCATGTTCAGAGCAACGCTCCCAGCCATGCATGCAATGGTAAACAAGATAGTCCACAAGGTCAGATTCTGGACACCCCATATGGTGACCTTACCCTTGCTTCTCTCCACCTCGGGAACACAATATTGGCAAACATACTCGCTCATAGGAAGTTTGACACCTCTACCTTCGGTTAGAGTAGCATGGTATCCACGTCATGACAACCCCTTCATAAAATAGACATATTCGATATCTAGTGAATGTGTGTGGACCCCTACATGAAATACCTATTGATCCACATCCCACATGTGGACCAGGTACTCTAACAACCTGAGTTGGGCTCTCATTCCCGAGATCCTGAAAATTTTTAAGAGCCCACATTCTCGGAGAGCAGCAACTGTACCCGAATCATTTTTGACAATGGAATCCTCCTCCTCGTGTTCTTTTTCCCTCCATTCCAACATCGTGATGATCAACACCTACAATGGATCCATGAGAAGGAAGTTAGAAACTTATTTTAACCTCTTGCATAAAATTTTATTGAGTAAAAACATGCATGAAAATCCATTTTTCAGCCCTTGCAGGTGAAGCTTGAACACACTGTGAGATTCACATAGGTGCACTGAAGCCCACCTACGAGAATTTTAGATTCTCGCAAGTCCCAAATGGCTCGCCTGTGAGAATGCCTGAGCGTACCCACCGGCCCTAAAATGGACTCAAACACTTAAATTTGCCAATAAAAATCAATTTTAATCCATGAAAAATTCGAAGAATCAGGAGATTACCTCGTTGGCCAAAACCGTTTGTCGAATGATTGCTTGTATCTTCCGCAATCGAGCAAAGAAATTTGGAGAAAAAAGAGGTGTGTTGGACAAGTTTTTGGCAAAGTAACAATGAAATGGTAAAAAGGTCTTTTTACCCATATTTATTCACTTTTTTACTATTTCTTATTGATTTTTTATATTTTTTATATTATTTTGTTTAAAAACCTAATACCCTAATAGCCTTATGAGTATGGTTTTTCACAGATAGGTGACTTAGAAGCCTGAATGACAATGTACAAGTATTTTTTCTTTTTTTCGTCACATGTACAAATACCTTTTTAGGGTTTTGTAGGAAAAACCTCGAGCTCAGTCTTCGTTCGTTCTCGCACTCGAAAATACACGAGAACACAATCGAGTATACTTTTTTCATCTTTTCGTACTCATCATGGTAACACGGAAACAACAAAAATAAGGGAGTATCCTTTAAGCTCTTTTCACGCTCTATAAAAACGAAAAGATTGCCGAGGGATCTTGTTCTTTTCATGCTCATAAAAGTATTTGAAGAAAACACTTGTTGAGCAATAGTTTATCTCTTTTTCAGTCTCATCAGACTACTTTACGAAAAAGGAACTGAGATATTTCTCTTTAAGTGATTTTTAGACTCTATAAACATGAAAAAACCCCTTGTTTTCTATCTTTGGACTCATTAAACAAACATCGAAAGACCCTTATGCAACTGAACCACTCATTCCTAGGGTTCATTAAATATACTCTGAGGGACTCATCCAAAGGATGAGCTTACATAGACAAGTATATGTTATCCTCCTCAATCTTGTGTAAAAATAAAGAGGTACTCGACAGCAATGGTGGGGGGAATTTTGGGAAAGGGATGTGTTTTGGTACTTGTATTAATGGGAGTAAGCGTCGCTCTTGAACATGACACCCCCTGTTTTTCATTTGAATCTAGGTTGGGAAATCCATTTGTCTCTCATCTGACTTACTACAAGGTCATATGTTGGGCCATCTTTGAGTCAATGTTGTTGAGACCATTGTCATGTCATTCATATGTTCAAGAGAAGTCCAAACAATCCCTCCATTGAGTCGGTCATCTGTAGTTGTCAATTCTTACCATGTCGGCCTTCTCTGTGTCTATTTCAAATCATATTCATACTTTGAATTACCCTCAAAATATGTTACTTATTTCGTGTCATTGATGGGGGATACATCAAGGCTCTCCTGTGATGAGTATTGTTTCGTCGCCTCCAACTCATTATCCAGGAATAAGACTTAGAAATCATTTAGTACCTTATAACCTGCATGCCTTAATGGCAAGTCTCTTCACTTTTGACAGTGGATTCACATCATTGGTCCCTAATCGAGAGATTCCACTGAGTGTTCAACTTCAGCTCATTTATTCACATTCGTTTGGATTATACTTAGGTACCTTGGGAGTCATTGAAATCAATGGTGATTTCTCTCGTACTTGTTAACAATTTTCATTAATGACCGATAATCAAGTGGTTTCTACCATGTTCGACTTCGACACATGTAATCACATGTCTAGATTTTTACTTTTTTTCAGACGATGGGATTGAAGACCCTAGGTCTCATCTTTTTGGCCTAGGTTGCACTGGAGTATTTATGATTTGTATTGACACATAGATCCACTTTGTATGTCGCATGGATATGTCATAATCTGAGTTTTCTAACATAGATCCATAGTGTATTCATGGTAGCTATGTAGTATTTTGATGACATGGATCCACAGTGTATGATTGGTGGCCATGGCCTACATTTATGATTTCATTCATTTGTGGTCTAAGCATGGGAATGCCTACCTCAGAACTGGTATTATATTCTGCAGATGCTTGATTGTTTGCAGGTTTGCAATTAAGTGCAATCCTTCTTTCTGACACACACATGCATTTTACAAAGTGTTTCGGCTGTCATGAGTTCCAGCCTCATACTTTGGGGGGCATTCTATTACACATTATTTTGGTCACTCTGGTGGTGTCTCTACAGTTGTGTGTTCAGGCCCTCATAAGGACCTTTTTCTTGAGAAAAGTGATTGTTGTCTTCTTCCATAAAACATATTTTTAAGATGATTTCAAAGGCTACATATATTGTAGGGTGCGAGAAACCATGATTCTCATAGGCAACCCTATACTTGGAGTGAGAGATGTTCACATTCTTCTCTATAGTTAGGGTGTGAACCTGCTTCAAAGATTAAAATGAAGAGGAAGTTATGAAGGTTCTAGAAGAGGATCTTCTAGAAAATGAGTTGGCATTCACATGGTTTGCATCCTACTGACTTCTTATATTTAGTGGGATCATCCTCATCCCTTTAACCATATCTCCTCCTATATAATGAAAGGTTTCTCAAGGAAGAGGTTAAGAAAGATTGAATAGAGAATTGATGAAAGAATAGATTCAGAATTGTGTGAGCAATCATGTTTGAATTAATGCTTGAGGCCTCCATTTGTCCATCAAGACATAGTGGATCTTCTTCTTGCAGCTTGGAGCAAGTGTGTGTGTTAGAGAAAAGGACCCCCGAAAGGAATCTTGCGACATCAAGGTGATCTGGTTGTATCTTCTACTTTCATTTAATATAATACAGTGGCACGTCCCTTTCCCATAAAATCACTCTTATTTTATTGCATAATTTCTTGATCATATGCATAGGTCACCATTGAATATACTTTACTATCTTCACTTTGGTTGGTTTTTGATGTCTTGGATCTGATCTCGTAAGAGCACCGAAGCAAAGTAGGAAAAACAAAGACCTAAGGAAGCAATATAAAGGTATGTCACTCGTTCCTCCTTTGGTAATAAATTCAATGATAGTTGCTTAGGGAAAGCATCACGTCCTGTCCTATTTTGTTCTAGATCCAAATGGATCTAGGGAGATCTGTTAGTGTCCGCATATATCTATTTATCCTATAACAGGAAGTAGTGTGAAGAGAAAGACAGAGAGGAGGATGTATGCTGTCATCAAAGGAGCTTTGTTAATGTGTAACTTTATTTGAATCTATCCATAGGTAAGTGTGATCCTTTCCAAATTGAAAACTTTTATTTTAATCTTCACCAAACCACCAGGAGAATGATTTCAACACTTACCAAGACGGTGCACCCACAAAGACAACATGAGGTATTTTTTGGAATTTTGATTCTATTCAGTTTCTCTTATTCTGCATGCAAGCACAGGTCAGAAGCAGAGTCTGTATCATTGTATCCCATCGATAAATACCGAAGTGAATCACTCTTTTGAAACACAATGTTATAGGATAAATTGGTATATGTGAACATTAACATATCTCCATAGATCCACCTAGATCTAGAACAAAAAAGAACATGACATGACACTTCTTCTAAGTTACAATCATTGAATTTTTCAATGAAGAAGGAATAAGTGATGTACCTTTAGATATCGCTTCCTTATGTCTTTGTTGTCCTTGCTTCACTTTGGTATCCTTATGATATCATATCTACAATGACACAAATCGACCAAGGTGAAAGCAACAATAATACATTCAATGAAGACTTAAACATGTGATCAAGGAGTCATGTAATAAAATAAGAGTGATTTTATGGGAAAGGGACATGCCACTGTAATATATTAAATGAAAGTATAAGATACAACTAGATTGCCTTGATGTCGCAAGCTTCCTTTTGGTGGTCCTTCATTCTGAAACACACACTTTCTCCATGCCTTCATGAAGAAGATCCACTATGGATTGATGGACAAATGGGGGCCTCAAGCATCAATTCAAATAGGATTCCTCACACAATTCTGAATATGTTCTTTCATCAATTATCTATTCAATCTTGCTTAACCTCTTCCTTGAGAAACCTTTCATTATATAGGATAAGGAGAGATGGTTAAAGGGATGAGGATGATCCCACTAAATATGAGAAGTCAGTAGGATGCCAACCATGCGAATGCCAACTCATTTTCTAGAAGATCCTCTTCTAGAACCTTCATAACATATTCTCCCTTTTATGCTTTGAAGCAGGTTCGCACCCTACTTATAGAGAAAACTACGAACATCTCACAATCTAAGTATAGAGTAGCCTACGAGAATCAGGGTTTCTCGCACCCTACAATACATGTAGCCTGCGGACTCATCTTAAAAATATGTTTTGTAGAAGAAGACAACAATCACTTTTCTCAGAAAAAAGGTCCTTATGAGAGATTGAACACATAACTGTAGAGACATCACCAGAGTGACCAAAATAATGTGTAACAAAATTCCCCCCAAAGTATGAGGCTGGAACTCGTGACAACCAAAGTACTTTGTAAAATGTGTGTGTGTGTCAGAAACAAGGACCACACCTAATCGGAAACCTGCAAACAATCAAGCATTTGCAGAATATAATACCATCTATGAGGTAGGCATTTCCATGCTCAGACCACAAATGAATGAAATCAGAAATGTAGGCCATGGTCACCAATCATACACCGTGGATCCATGTCACCAAAATGCTACATAGCCACCAGGAATACACTGTGGATCTATGTTAGAAGAATCAAATTAGGACATAGCCACGTGACATAAAAAGTGGATCTACGTGTCGATACAAATCATAAATACTCCATCACAACCCGGAACAAAAATATGAGACCCAGGGTCTTCAATCCTGTCGTCTGAAAGTACGAATCTAGCCATGTGATTACATGTGTCGAAGTCGAACATGGTAGAAACCACTTGATTACTGGTCATTGATGAAAATCGTTAACAAGTGCAAGGGAAATCACCATTGATGCCAATGACTCCCAAGGTACCTAAGTACAATCTGAATGAATGTGAATAAATGAGTTGAAGTCGAAAATTCGATGAAATCTCTCAATCAGGGACCAATGATGTGAATCCACTGTTGAAAGTGAAGAGACCTGCCATTAAGGCATGTAGGTTCTAAGGTACTAAATGATTTCTAAGTTTTGTTCCCGGATAATGAGTTGGAGTCAATGGAAAAGACTCGTCACAGGAGGGCCTTGATGTATCCCCCAACAATGAAACAAAATGAGTAACAGATTTTTTGGGTAAGTCAAACCATAAATATGATTTGAAATGGACATAGGGAAGGTCGACATGGTAATAATTGACAACTACAGATGGCCGACTCAATGGAGGGATTGTTTGGACTTCTCTTGAACATATGAACGACACGACAATGGTCTTGGAAACATTGACTCAAAGACGACCCAAGATCTGACCTTGTAGCAATTCAAACGAGAGACAAATGGATTACCCAACCTGGATTCAAATGAAAAACATGGGGTTTCATGTTCAAGAGCGATGCTTACTTCCACTAAATTTCCCTTACCATTTCTGGCGAGTACCTCTTTATTTTTACACAAGATTGAGGAGGATAACATATGCTTGTTGATGTAAGCTCATCCTTAGGATGAGTCCCTCGGAGTACATTTAACGAACCCTAGGAAGGAGTGGTTTGGTCCCATAAGGGCCTTTCGATGTTTGTTTAACGAGTCCAAAGATAGAAAAATCAGGGGTTTTTCATGTTTTGAGAGTCTGAAAAACACTTAAAGAGAACTCTCCTAGTTCCTTTTTCATAAATTAGTTCGACGAGACCAAAAAAGTTGTAAATAATCTCTCATCGAACATTTTCTTCAAATACTTTTACTAGCATGAAAAGAACAAGATCGCTAGACAATCTTTTCATTTTTATGAAGCATGAAAAGAGCTTAAAGGATACTCCCTTTTTTTCATTTTTCCGTGTTACCATGACGAGTATGAAAAGATGAGAAAAGTATACTCGATTTTGTTCTCATGTATTTTCGAGCGCGAGAACGAATGAAGACTGAGCTCGAGGTTTTTCCTACAAAACCCTAAAAAAGGTATTCGTACATGTGAAGAAAAAAGGAAAAAATACTCGTACACCATCATTCGGGCTTCTAGGTCATCTATCTGCGAAAAAACATACTCACAAGGCCATTAGGGTATTAGGTTTTTAAGCAAAATAATATAAATAATATAAAAATCAATGAGAAATAGTAAAAAAGTTAATAAATATGGGTGAAAAGCCCTTTTTACCATTTCATTGTTACTTTGTCAAAAACTTGTCCAACACACCTCTTTTTTCCCAAATTTCTTCGCTCGATTGTAGGAGGTACAAGAGGTCATTCGACAAATGGTTTTGGACAATGAGGTAATCTCCTGATTATTCAACTTTTTCGTGGATTAAAATTGATTTTTCTTGGCAAATTTTGGTGTTTGAGTCCATTTTGGGGCCAGTAGGTGCGCTCAGGAATTCTCGTAGGTGGGACACTTGGGACCTACAAAAACCTAAGGTTTTCACAGGTGGGCTTCAGTGCACCTATGAGAATCTCATGCTGTGTGAAAGCTTCACCTGCGAGGGCCGAAAATTGGATTTTCATGCATGTTTTTTCTCAATAAAAATTTATTCAAGAGGTTAAAACGAGTTGTTAACTTCCTTCTCATGGATCCATTGTAGGTATTGATCATCACAATGTTGGAATGGAGGGAAAGAGAACATGAGGAGGATGATTCCATTTCCAGAAATGATCCAGGTACACTTGTTTCCCTTCGGGAATGTGGGATCTTAAAAATTTTCAAGATCCTGGACATGAGAGCCCAACTCAGGTTGTTAGAGTACCTGGTCCACATGTGGGATGTGGATCAACAGGTATTTCATGTAGGGGTCCACACGCTCACACTAGATATCGAGGATATATATTTTATGATAGGGTTTTCATGACGTGGATACCATGCGACTCTGACCAGAGGTAGATGCAGTGGACTTCCTATGAGCAAGTATGTTCACCAGTATTGTGTTCCCGAGGCAGAGAGAAGCAAGGGTAAATTTTCCATATGGGGGGTCTAGGATCTGACCTTACAGACTATTGTGTTTACCATTGCATGCATGGTTGGGAGTGCATCTCCCCACATGGCTCTCCAGAGCTATTTCCAGTATGCAATAGAGTGCACATAGCCTTAGGTTTTCAACTAGTCAGACGTGGTTCTCTACAGTATGAATAGGCAACTGACAAAGTGCAGAAGGGGTAACCTGAAACAGTTAGGGTACGGGTCAATTTTGGTGTCATTCTTCCTTGATAGGGTCCCACTACTGTGTCTATAGGTAGATTGGGGTTTACCGGCCCCATAGGATCCGAGGATGATGAGGTGGTGTAACCTCATGACTCGGCATGTAGCAGGCCCTATAATCAAATATAACGATTCAGTTTTTGACTAGTTGAGGCCCCAAATGCTGATGATAGATGACTATGCATATGTTAGCTTGGATTTCCAAGGAGATATGGATTTGGTTCTCCCTGAGGGTTCTCAGTGGGGTGACTTACGTAAGAAGTACACATTTTGTTCTTTTTTAATGTTTTTTGCAAATTTTATTATGTAAAATGTTTTTATGTCTTTGATCCAAGGAATAATCAGAAATTTCTTTTGACGACACAGATGTGGGGCCGTATCGACCTCCAGGAACATATCCCATTCATAGATGAAGAGAAGTGGCTCAATTGACAAGATGGGATGATGAGGAATACGAGGAAATTTAACATAACTTAGAGGGACTATTCACAGATGTCCCAGACATCGCTATTGGGAAGATCCCAAGGCTCTATCAGCTCCATACTGTGGGCATGTCTGAGTCTCTTAGTCGACTACTCCATAGGGTATCCTGAGTAGTTGTATGTTACCATGAGCATCATCCATGATGCTAATTTGTAGAAGTTGTGGGCTTCATATATTTTGATATTTTGGTCTTTGGACAAAAACTTTTTGTAAATTTTTTTATCGTTATATATATATATGCGGCTTCTACCGACTTATTTTTTTTTGTATAATACATGTGATGTGTGATTGGTTTTATAAAAGTCTCATATGTCTATCTAACACATAATTATCTAAAGCATCAGTTAATGTATTTAGACATCTAGGAATGTGTTGATATTCGATATAATCAAAATAACATTCCAAGAGGAAAATTTGTAGATATACCCACAATAAAGTAGGACTTTGGATAGCATAGACATTACTTAATTGTAGAACTACTACCTGCAAATCAAGTCATATAACCAGGTGGCAGATACCAAGAGAAATAACATTAGTCAACAATTCAATGATGACGCTATATTCTGCTATATTATTGGTCGCACAATCGAGGAAAACACCTCGTAGACTGATAAGTTCATTTGTAGGTGCATAAATTTCCCATGCATCATAAGAAAGGTTCTGAGTACTATGAATAGAACCATCGGTGAAGCCAATGTGGGGTAGTGAAGACTCCTACCTCTGAAAGCCAAGCACAATGTAAGGTAAGCGATCGAGGGTAGAAACCAGATAATGAAAAAACACACTAAATTAACACAAAAAAGTATGATACAATAAAATGCAAGCACTCATGCACATATGACCTAAGAATACAACTTCTTTAAGTAAATCCCATTCTAGGTTCACTCAAAGGGATACCATCGTAGTCCACTAACTCGTAGGCTCCTTTCTCCAACACTCGTCTGACGATATAAGGACCTCGCCACATAGCCTCAAATTTTCCAGCTCCTATCAAATCTCAATCTTGTTCATAAAGGAGAACTAGATCACCTTCAGATAAAACATGTGGATTGACATGTTTGTCGTATTGGGATTTGACGTGTTTCTTCTAGGTTTCTATAACTAGGGTGGCATCATGACGGGTTTCGTCTAGTTGCATAAGATACAACAGACGTTCTTCTTCAGCAAAAGTGTTTGGGAGAATTTCAACGGCTAGCTTTAGAGACGGTATCTCACATTCAATTGAAAATATGGCTTCGAGACCATAAACTAACTAGAAAGGTGTAAACCCGGTAGTAGACTTGATGGATGTATGGTAAGTCCACAATGCTGAAAACAACATCATGTGCCAACTAGTTTTGTGAATCCCTATCATTTGTCAAAGCATGGTAATGAGGACTTTGTTTATTGCTTCAACCTGTCCATTGGCCTATGGGTAATAGGGTGTTGAGATTTCATGGCGAAGACCCAAATTTTTGGTGATATCTGACATCATGACATATCTAAAGTGGCTACTGTGATCAGTAATGATAGCTTGAGGAACACCAAACAAAGCAATGATGTGATTGAATATGAATAGTGCTGTAGTCTTTCCAGTATTGTCAAATGTAGGCATCACCTCAGCCCATTTCATAAGGTAATCTACGGCTACAATATTGTATCCATGCCCCTCGACTGAGTGAGGGTGACATTTCATGAAATCAATAACCCATTTCACAAAAGGTCCAATAGAGACTACAAGGTGTAGAGCAGGGTGTGATCATATTTTTTTGTTATATGTTTGGCAAGCATGGCATTTTTGGACAGCGATAATACAATCGTTGAATAAAGAAGGCCAAAAATACCCAGCTCGTAAGATCTTTTGGGAAGTAGCATATCCATACATGTGACCACCACATGCTCCAGAATGGTATTCATTCAAGGCTTTCTCGACTTCGTCAAAAGTGAGGCATTGACGAAAAATGGAGTCAGTCCCACGACGATAAAGAGTATCACTGAGGATAATATACTAAGGATCTTGGTAAGGTATTCGACAACGGTCAGTGCTAGACAAATTGGGTCGAAAAGTCCGAGTCTAGAGATATATAATGATATCCCCATACCAAAGGTCATCAAAACTGATCAGAAAAATGGATTCATCAGGTAATGAATCCTTTGCTACATTTTCTGTCTCAGAATAGGGAAGGTCACATATCAATTTGGCAAACACCAAGGATTTCTTGGACTTAGCACGTTCGAATTCTAAGTCAAACTCCTAGAGCATTACGATCCATTTGGAGTATTTCCCCCCTATCAATTGGCGTGTAAGAATGTGCTGCATAGGGTTGTAATTGGAAATCACAGTAGTCTTGCGTAAAAGGATATAGTGCCGGAAACATTGAATAGCTTGGACGGAAGCCAAGGCCAGTTTTTCAACATGTAAATACTTGGTTTCGGTAGTCGTGAGACTCCGACTCAAATAATAAATGACATGTTCGTCATGAGAATCATCCTCTTAGACTAGAACCATAGCAATGGTGTAGTCCGAGGCTGCGAGATACAGGAAATAATAGCGACTGTAATCGGGTGGGAAAAGTAGTGGGGTACGGGTTAAAGTCAGTTTAAAAGATTCAAAATATTTGTTGGCAGGGGTATCCCATACAACCATAGAACCTTTCTTGAGCAGTTGCGTAAATCTGAGGGTTAACTTAGCATAGTTTGGGATGAAACGATGTAGAAATTTTGCCTTCCCTTGCAAACTTTGTAGTTGGCTAAGTGAGGAAGGAGGAGGGAGATTGAGAATCCCCTCGACCTTCAAAGTATCTACCTTGATCCCTTGACATGAAAAAATAAAGCACAGAAGTCAGTCAGATTCTACACAAAAAAAACACGTGTGCGGGTTTAAGCGTATACGGTAAAACTAACATCGGACGAAAATGACTCGGAGGTGTGTTGGATGATCGAAACAGTGCATGGAATGAGTCGTAGGTCATTGAGATATGGTTGGACAATGTGCTTTATATCATGAAATGAATAAGACATAGTACGTTGAAAAGTCACGCCAACATTCTTTAAACCAAAGGGTAGTTTCTGGTAGGCAAAAGTTCCCCAAGGACAAATAAAAGCAGTCTTGTGTTGGTCGACGGGTAAGATATTGATTTGATTATATTCGGAGAAACCATCCATCAAAGAGAATATTTCACTGCTGACACAATCGTTGATGATCTAATCAATGAAGGGGGTGGGAAAGTTGTCTTTAGGACAAGCTTTGTTAATATCCCTATAATCAATGCACACACAGATCATACCTTGTTTCTTGTTAACCGGAACAAGATTGGAAACCCAGTCAGTTAGAGCCACAGGGTAAATAAATCCATCTTTAAGAAGTTTCTCAAATTCAAGCTTGATAGTAGCTTCTTTACGTGGGTGGTCTGGCTGAAGTCATTTCCGGACGGGTTTAGCACCCAGGTAGGTCTTAATCTCATGTACAACAATGTCGGGGTCAATACCCGATAATTCTTCATAGCTCCACATGAAGACGTGACATAATTCTTGAAAAAGAGATTTGTAGGTGACAACTTCGTCATTGGAACATGAAGCTTCGATATGCACATTTTCGAAAACTCCAGGTTTAATGGATATGTCGAGGGGGATGGTGGGTGAGATATTACTTAAGTTCCCATTGTAGAACATATCGTGTGGAGACTCGGGAATGGTAGAAATGATGACAATGGTTGACGGAGTCGAGATCCATTGGTAATTCTCAATGGTGTGTTGTTCCAGGAAGAGAATGGAACGATGATGTCCATCGTCCCAAGGGGTATCTTCTATGGACATAACAGACATAGTCATCTCATCTGTAGGAAAAATGGCACGAAATGGATCCGGTGATCCAGAATCAGATCCAGAAGCCTGACAAGGCTCAAAAAGGCTCAAAAATGAAAGTGCTCGAAATCTAACGAAACCAGCGCCATTGCATCCATCTCGTCTTCTTGATTCCAGCCATATATTTACTTTATCAAATGGGCTCTGTATGCGCACGATATCACCTTCTTTCCGAAAACCCAAACAGGCAAAAAAAAGGGGATGACTGTACAGTCCCATGTGGCAGGCTGACTGTACAGGCCATACAACTGATGTGGAAGCTCCTGGAGATGACATGTGGCAGGTGATGTGGCGTACAGTAGACAACTGGACCAATCTATGGGTGACACATGTCACCACTATAAGGGTGACACGTGGCACAGGATGACGTCAGCAAGTGACTGGGCAGGTACGGTGGCAGGGTACGTGGCAGACACATGGAGCATTCGACATTTGACACTTGGCAGTTTTTGGTTGGTTGTTGATGTGCCACGTGGCCCAGTCATGGGCTTCCATGTGGCACCCTATGGTTGGTTCATGGTTTATGTAAAATTATTTGGTTTTATTGTGGGTCGAACCCCCGACCTCTCCTCCGCGCAACGGACTGGCAAGACCAGGCTAACCACCCGGGCCACTGTTGGTGCTTATTAACCATATGACAATAAATGTATTTAAGTTTGTTGCAATGTATAGTTGGGCGTGGAAAGGGCTGGGGCTTAGCCCCAGCCCATGGTTTCAATCGTGGCCATACACCCGAGGGCGCGGGCAACCAAATGCATGGAGTTTGGATAGGTCCTAGCTCCTGGACTTCAGCGCCACCATATAACCACTGCCAACGGAACTGGGGCTATCCACCATTTTGGGCACATGGTTAAGTTAATATGTCGTGGTCCTATGACCACGCCCAATGACCAGGAGCTAGCAAGGGGGGGGCCAGCGCACAAACGGTTGAACGCCCGCCCACATGGCCGCCTCCCATATGACCAAGAGCGCGCGCGTTTTTGGGGATGTACCTATTATTATAAGGAAGCGGTTTTTTTGCCAATTTTTTGGGATTTTTAATTGATTTTAATGGATTTTCTCCATTTTTGGGAGATATTGGGCATTTTTGGAGCCCAAATTTTGGGAGGAAGTTGGAGATGGATAGCCAACTTTAGATCTATATAAACCAGGCCTGTTTGAGGCCATGGAGGATAGTCAGAGCAGAGTTATGCTGAAGGGAAGCCAAGCCAAAGCCATTTTTATGCAGGGAAGCTATTGAGGAGCAGACGCTTGCAGGCCATTTCTGGGAGCTCCGGACGTCCGTTTTGCATGCTGTTTTCTTTGCAAGGTTCTAGAGATCTGGAAGAACATGACCAGATCAGTCTTATAGCCAATTGGCACTGCTATGATGTATTTTTTATATTTTGAACAGAAATAAAGAAGCCTCCCCCACAGAGACAAAGGCCCGGAGATGTAGGCAAAAGTTGTGCCGAACTCCGTTATCAATTCTCGTGTTATGGTTTGTTGTCTATTACTTCATTTCAGATCTGCATATGTGTATATGTATGTTATAATTCCTCTCTTTTCCTCATTCTTTCATTAAGCTTCTCAATTGGATAATTAACGCATGCAAAATTAAAACTCAACCATAGTCATTAAAAGATCCTACGGATCAAGTGGTATCAGAGCTAGTTGACGTTTGGATTTGAGTTTTGCATGTTAACTAGGGAAAAGCTACAACGTGGTGAAGGTGAGCTTGTTGCAGAGAATCCATTAATTGGATTAAGAAAGAGAGATTATCATAGTGAGAAGATGGCATCGAAAGAAGGGATTTATCAAGATGAGAAAGAGTTTCGGAAAACATTCCTTGCTATGTCGGAGATGGTGAAAGTTTTGTACGAGGATTACTTGGAACGAAAGAGACCAGTTTTGGGTGAATCTTCAAAAGGAAAAAGTGAAGAGGAAGAGGACCATCCTCAGATTCCTCCTTCACCTCCATCAACACCTCCTTCTTCTCCTTCTTCTTCAAGTTCAAGTTCTAAATCTAATGGAAAGAAAAATGTTCATAAGAATAAAAATGAAATGTCATTGTTAAAACTTGATGTCAAATTTGAGTTTCCCATATATGATGGTGAAGTAAATGCAGAAAAACTTGACAATTGGATCAGGTAGATGGAGGTATACTGAAGTGTGCAATAGATCAAAGATGAGGCCACACAAATCAAGTTGGCATCTTTGAGACTTGCATGTACAACTCTCATTTGGTGGCAAAGCAAGCTGCAAAAGGGAACACAACAAGTGGGTAATGTATTTCCATCATGGAAGAGTTTCATTTCTGCACTTAGGAAACAATTCTATCCTTTGGATTATAAATAAAAAACATTAATTGAATGGCAATCTTTAAAACTAAGAAAAGGACAAACAATGCAAGAATACACTGATGGATTTCGAAAAATGACATTAATGTTAGACATCCCTTTACAAACACAAGAAACTCTTATGAAGTATATAGGAGGTTTACCTGCGCATATTAGAAACACTGTTTTCATGTTTGGATCCACTAACCTTGATGAGGTTTCTGTTCAAGATACGTATATTGAAGCAGGGAAAGTAGGTGTGTAAGGGGAATCATCGTCTTCAAAGAAAGAAGACAAGAGGAAAAGGCATGGCAAGAATGAAAATGCAGTGATGAGGAAGGAAGGAAAGCCATCTTGCAAGCATTGCAAGAAAGAGGGACATGATGAGGACAAATGTCGGCAGTTGCATCCCGAGAAGAGGCCAAAGTGGTTCAAAGAAAATAAGGCAACGCAAACAGTGGCAACGAAAACAAAACCCACAGACTTGGGATCGGATTTAGGTGATGAATCAAAGATCTCATTGGTTGGTATGACAGGTAAAATTGGTGAAGACATTGATTGTAGAAGTAAGTTGTTTCATATAAGGGTAATCATGTGACACACTAAGATAGACACATTAATCGTCAATGGATCTCAATCTAATCTAATCTCAGAAGAATTGGTTAAGCAATTGGGGTTAAAAACACAACTACATCATAAGCCTTACACACTTAAATGGATAAGCAACCATCATCAAATGCACATAACAAAGCAGTGCACAATCAAATTTGCAATTTCATCTAAGTATGTGGATGAAGTAACATGTGATGTAGTTCCATTAAGATAATGTGGAATGGTCTTAGGTAGTCCATACTTATATGATCATAAGGCAATCTTCTACAGGACAAAGAATCAATATCAATTCACTAAAGCAGGTCAAGATTATGTGGTTCATGCTCATCATGTTAAAGAAAATAAAACACTTCAAACAATGGAACAATTAAAGAAGGCAGTGCAATCAAGAAGCAAACCAATAATTGTTTCAAATGAAGTAATTGATCTTAAGAAAGAACAAGAAATGATTGTTGAATGGAAAATCAATCATAAGTTGCTTCAAGATAAGCTCATGTCGTGCAAATATCTAAAGTATATCAACTCATTTGAAATCGTCTTTTTGATGTTGTCATTAGTAATGATTTCTACATGGATGATAGTGGCTTCAGTAAGATGTAGCAGGGTTCAAATGGCTAACAATATACTGTCAATTGTCATGATTGTGTTACAGTTGATCTTGATGAGACAGGTGCATAGGACAGAGTTCAGAGACAGAGGACAATTTGGGTGGCCTATCCCAATCTTGTTGACTGGTCAGTAACCTTTTGGGGACCAAAAGGTCTTTTAGTGGGGAAGTGTGATCTAGAATCGGATCCAGAAGCCTGACAGGGCTAAAAAATGCTAAAAAATGAAAGTGCTCGGAATCCGACAAAACCAATGCCATTTTGTCTGTCTCGTCTTCCTGATTCCGGCCATATATTTACTTCGTCAAACGGGCCCCGTATGCACAAGATATTGTGTTCTGTCCGAAAACCCAAACAGGTAAAAAAAAGGGGATGACTGTATAGTCCGTACAATGCCACGTGGCAGGTTGGTTGTACAGGCCCTATGGTCATACAGATGACATGGTAGCTCCTGGATATGACACGTGGTAGATGATGTGGCATACGACAGACAACTGGACCAATCTATGGGTGACACATGTCACCACTGTAAGGGTGACACGTGGCACGGGATGACGTCAGCAAGTGACTGGGCAGGTACGGTGGCAGGGTACATGGCAGACACGTGGAGCATCCAGCATTTGACACTTGGTAGTTTTTGGTTGGTTTTTGATGTGCCACATGGCCCAATCACGGGCTGCCACGTGGCACCCTGTGGTTGGTTCATGGTTTATGTAAAATTATTTGGTTTTACCGTGGGTCAAACCCCCAACCTCTCCTCCATGCAATGGACTGGAAAGACCGGGCTAACCACCCAGGCCACTGTTGGTGCCTATTAACCATATGGAAATAAATGTATTTAAGTTTGTTGCAACGGATAGTTGGTCGCGGAAAGGGCCGGGGCTTAGCCCCAGCCCATGGTTTCAACCGTGGCCATACACCCGAGGGCGCGGGCAACCAAATGCACAGAGTTTGGATAGGGCCTACCCCTCGGACTTCAGCGCCACCATATAACCACTACCAATGGAACCGGGTCTATCCACCATTTTGGGTGCATGGTTAAGTTAATATTCCATGGTTCTATGACTACGCCCAATGACCAGGAGCCAGCAAGGGGGGGCTAGCGCACAAACGGTTGAGCGCCCAGCCACATGGCCGCCTCCCATATGACCAAGAGCACGCACGTTTTGGGGAATGTGCCTATTATTATACAGAAGTGGGTTTTTTGCCAATGTTTTGGGATTTTTAATTGATTTTTGCCTGATTTTAATGGATTTTCTCCATTTTTGGGAGATATTGGGCATTTTTGGAGCCCAAATTTTGGGAGGAAGTTAGAGATGGATAACCAACTTTAGATATATATAAACCAGGCCTATTTGAGGCCATGGAGAATAGTCAGAGTAGAGTTATGCTGAAGGGAATCCAAGCCAAAGCCATTTTTATGCAGGGAAGCTATTGAGGAGCAGACGCTTGCGGGCCATTTCTGGGAGCTCCGGACGTCCGTTTTGTGTGTCGTTTTCTTTGCAGGGTTCTAGAGATCTAAAATAACATGACCAAATCAATCTTGTAGCCAATTGGAACTGTTGCGATGTATTTTTGAGCTTTTGAACAAAAATAAAGAAGCCTCCCCCACATAGACAAATGCCCGGAGACGTAGGCAAAAGTTGTGCCAAACTCCGTTATCAATTCTCGTGTTATGGTTTGTTGTCTATTATTTCATTTCAGATATGAATATGTGTATATGGATGTCATAATTCCTCTCTTTTCCTCATTATTTCATTAAGCTTCTCAATTGGATAATTAACGCATGAAAAATTAAAACTCAACCATAGTCATTAAAAGATCCAACGGATCATCCGGAGATAGATCACCAAGAGAGGGGGAAGAAGGGGTTGCCGATTGAATGGCTTGATAAGCGGATTCAACTGGACTTAAAGGAATTTGGTCACCATAGAGAAGCTGATCACCAAGGTTGGGTACTATCCACGGGTCAAAAGACGCAGGGGTTTCTCGAACAAAGGTGGAAATCATGTTGATTGAGGTGACAGATGGATGTGGAATATCGGGTGGTGGAATGGGGAAAGTACCCATCAACGAGGAATATTTAATAAGACCCACACCGACATTCTCATATCCAGGGGGTGTTTTCTCAATGAAAGGTATGTTCCTGGTATGTGTATCAAAGTTAAATAAGGCCAATTGGTCCACCGTAACTACTTTTCCCTGATGTGGGAAACGTATGACATGGAAAAGAGTGGGCACAACTACACACATGGAATCAATCCATCTATGGCCAAGTATAAGGTTGTAATCGAGAGGAGCGTCAAAGACCTCAACTTCAACGTTGACCATTTTTCCTTCTAACGTAATAGGCAATGAAGGGAGGACACCGTAAGGCTTAAATCTAAAGCTATTAAAGGATTTGAGCGTGTTGTGTGATTCAGTTAAGGGAGGAGAGTTGATGTCTTTCTAGCAGGTAATAGACATGACACACGTCGATGCACCCTCATCAATAACTATTCTACAAATGTTCTTTTCGGAGACAATAACTTGTATTTGAAGTGCGAGTTGAGGGGGTTACCTTGGAATGTGATCTTCCAAGTCAAAAATTATTAAATTTGTGTCTGTAGGGTCAATTCCACCAATGGATTTCAATAGTACCTTTCGTTGTGTAGGAAAATTCTGAAGGACTTCGAGGGATGACTTCGTGGACAGTGCTTGGGCTAGATCTTCTACAATACTGTAGTTCTTGGCAGCACGTGCATGAGGATTGAAAGTAGACTTTTGAACAACACCCTTTGGGGGAGGGTGAAGAATTGTATCTAGGCTCGGTCATTCGAGATGAAGAGGACCATTGGTAGGTGGAGCCGAGAGAGATGGTTGGACCGACGAAGGAGGTATTTCATTAACCCTCTCTTTGGAGGAAGAATAATCTTTAGCTTGAGTGGTAAGTGTGACATCATTCTTCTTTGAATCACCTGTACACATTAAGACATAGGATGTAGTGGAGGGGGAAGGTTGGTCATGAATGACCAATTGGGCTTGCTACTGAGAAGGGAAGGGTTGTGACAAAACGGCCAGGGTAGACGGTTTCAGGGTCCCTTGAAGGAACTTAGTAACCTTGGCTCGTCTTGGACAATCCTTAGTGTAGTGATCATCACTATAGATAAGACAAAGGTATTGGGTTTTGCGCTTATCCTTATCATCAATAGGTTGTGTTTTGGTCTTCTCAGATTGTGTATTATTTTTATCCTCCTTATTCTTACCCTTCCCTTTTTTGGATTTATTCCTTCCGGCAGGGGTAGATTGAATAGAGTTCACCTCAGATGTCTTATCGACGGGAGGAGTAGGAGACGGAGCATGTTGAAAATTAGAAGCAACGGACTTGGGGTTGGTGGTAGAGGCTTTTGCAGAGTGGGGTTGGGCATGGAAAGTTCCAATCACACCATCAGCCACATGAGAAGTAGCAGGATCCATTGAAGTAGAAGTATTAGAAGGACGAGGTACATCAGGGATTAAACCATAAAGAGTACCCATTTGTGAGTAAACGAGGTCAAGGTATTGAGCACGAATGATTGCTTTTTCTTCTGTGACAACTCCACCCATGGCGATGTCATGAGCAATGTCATTCATGAATGATTTTGTGAACCACTCTGCTAGTAACTGATCAGGAAGCTTGAGTTTGATGAGACGTCATCTCTGTCACCACTCATGAATGTGATCATAGATATGAGTATCTTTGGTTTGTTTGAAAGAACTTAAAATTTTGGTTCCTATTTCCTAACGGATCGATAACTAGTAGTGGGTGAGGAAATCCATGGGAAGGGTGTTAAAGTTAGTGAAGAAGCCTCGTGGTAATTCTATATACCACTTCGTAGTGGAACCCATGAGAGTTCGCTGAAAAATACGTAATTGAATAGAGTCATACATCAAAGAGTTGGATGAACACCAAAGGTGGAAAGTCATTACATGATTGTTCGGGTCCTCTCTTGGTTTACCATCAAACTTAGGAATGTCGGATGATAGTTTGGCTGGTATGATGAGCTATTGAGGACAGTGATGAATAGGATCATTTAAAACTCTAGACAGATCAAGGAGGTCCAAGGTGGCTAAGAAGGGTAACAATCTATTCACGTGGGGGTACTGGTGACTTTGGGGAGGAAGTCCCGTAGGTATACCAGTAGGACTATAAGTAATTTGCATATAATGCGAAGATCCAAGTAGATTCAGTTGTTGGTGTGGAGGCATGTAATTTATAGGGTTCTATTGGTTAGGGTGGTTCCCTTGAACATGCACGTTGGGTCTAGCGTTCAAGCCCCAAATGGAATTGGACAAACCTGGATATGGTTGGCTTGTACTAGGGGGTATGAAAGAGCTATCTTGAGGCTATTTCCCCTCGGTCGATTGAGGATGATTTTGGATAATATAGTTCTAATATTGGGCCAAGCCTATAGGTATGTTCTATCTAGAGGGTGGGGTAGGTGGGGTTTTCCCTGCAATCAGAGGTTGCGTCCCAATTGGGATTTGAACTCCAAAAGGGGATTGTGTTTGGCCTCCAGGGTGAAATTGTCTACCAACAGGAATCTGGTAATTAGGTGTGAAAGACTGGGTGGTGCCACTAGGGTTGGTTCCTCCAATAGGGGATGGAAGAGACCCTCTAGAAGGGGGTCGAGGAAGTGTCAGAATAAAACCAGGAATAAGATGGTGCCCAGAAGGAGTGGAAATGCCAGGAGTCCCAAATGGGATTTGTGTAGGAACAAGAATAGAGGAATTCAACACATGATATCCAGGGGGAAGTGTCGGGGTGAATATGGGCGATAGTGGCATGCCAATGGGGGCTTGGCTAGCCACCGTATTCCCGGTGTGAAGATTCATAGTATATGGGACCATTGTATAATGGTCCATTTGAAGGGGGATAGTCAACATATGGTCGGTTGGTTGAGCATCTAAATCAGGGAAATAATAGGTAGTAGTAAAATGTATCACGTCTAGATCAGATGTTTTGGGTGGCTCAGGTGTGACAGTCATATCAACGCCTATTCTTAAGCCAAAGATATCCCATCTAAAAATTCCAGTAGTCCAAAAAGGATCCCAACCTTCAGGGCCTGTGAAAGGTCCAGTTGGTAATCCATAATACTCAACAACAATATCTCCAGATGAATTCACTCGAACAGTATGTCTCACAGATTCGGGAGGAAGTCGCAAGCCCTCTAGAGAATCTGTAATTCGAAATTGGTCTAAATAGTCAGTTATTTCCACTTGTGGAGTGGCAACATCTTGGACTTCACTCTATTGAGGAGAGCCCTCCGATGAGTTGGTAGGAAAGGGTTGAGAACCTTCCATATCTTCTGGGGGTAGTCCTTGCATTCTACATGAACGACGTGGAGGGTCAATGGTGATCGATCTAAAATCTCACGAAAGAAATTCTATTGCCAACTTATGGAAACAAACATCATGTGCTAGTAAAATCTATGAATCAAAACCAAGCAAGCAAGACCTTCCTATTCCGAGGTCACTAGTTGGTGATGAAATCCAACATCGTGATGTCAAGACAAGAATGGGTTGGGCTAGGGTGGAAAATTTACGTTGATAGCCTGCTTAACGGACTTACACCCTAGTGCAAGATTCCACACATAATCGTGGGTATACCCTCCAAGGAGCCTTAGTGAGTCTGGCCAACATCGATTCCAGGTACTGTGAAGACTTACCCCTTCACAGTCACCTTTTGTAAGACTCTAAGAAGATAGGATACTAAAGTTACCACAAACAAAAATGATGTCTGGGGAAACAGTCGACAGTCCGATCCACACGCAAGGGCAGGGTATCTAGCCCAAAATCAACTTGAGAGGCTTCCACTCATCATTGTGGGTATACCTTCAAGCGAACCCCGTAATACATGAAATATTTACATCGAGATCAATAAAGCAGGGTGAGTAACTCTGTCAATCTCAATGCGACCTTAGGTTTGACCCTTGTGTGAGAAGGGCTTCCCAGGACAAAATGTTGCAAATGGAATTTGACACTCCCTATCGCAATATACTATTGTGTGCTTTGCACTTTGGAGAGTGTGTCTCACTACCTATTCCAAAGCTCTAGCCTAACTAATGTTGGTGCAAAAGAGCCCTAGAAAATGTTACTAGTTGAATTTTAAAGTTGCACAATATTATTAAAGGTCGTTGTTTATGCAAGGGGGAGACGAAAATGAAACCAACGTTGTGTAAGACTTTGACCCAATAATGCGTAAATAGAAATGAATGATACAAACTTTCGTTCGATGAATTCTATCTACAACAGGGAAAAAGGAGTTTTCTGGAACAATGCAAACTACGATGTATGATTCTCTTTTTAAATGTAGTACAAAACAATCATTGACAATATAAATTCACTATTCGTTCTCTTTCAATATTTTAACACCAATATTTTCTGAATAAATTATTGCTTAAAAGAAAAAGAATTTAATTTTTTTTTTTAGAAACTAAAAAATAGGGATGGAGCTAAGAAAAAGTAAGAAACCAATGAAAATAAAATACTCAACAAACACCCAAATCAATCTTTCAATGGAGATAAAAAAATAAAAAATTGACAAGGAAAAGTCTCTTCAAATGCACATGGACAAAGAAATTTCCAAGCAACAAGCAATCTAAAAGGACAATTAATCCCAACTTTTAATCCAATCAAAGACTTTTGACCAAACAAGCACTCAGATCTTAGAATCAAAGATTATACCCTTGTTGATAAAAGGTCAAGAAGTAAAAACTGGGAAAAAATGATTAAGAAGAGTTTTCGATCTCCGAAAACCAATCAACCGCAAGATTTGAAGTCAATAAATAGTCAAACACTGGCAAAATAAGTTCTTCCCAGGTAAAGAAACAAATATGGGCATCGAAAAAGACAAGAATACCTAATCCAAAACTTTTACAAATGAGTTCGCAGCCTAGTACTAGGGTACAATGCGAAAATTAGGAATTCTCACAGTCTAGACAGTGGCAGGGTGTGAGAAGGTCGCACTGGACTGAATAGTAGGGTGTGAAAATCAATGGTTCTCACAGGATATAGAGAGGTACAGTGCGAGAAGGTTTGTAATCAAGGAAAATTTGGAAAAGGGACAAAAAATTTGAGTGAACTTCTAGGTCCACAGAGTCTATATGGGTCTCCTACAGACTCAGAGACTAGTTGGCAATGAAAAAAGTAGGCTAAAATAAAATGGCCAACAAAAAACCACAAAATGAGTCGTATCCCCAGCGGAGTCACTAATTTTGTTATAGGATAAATCTGTATATGCGGACATTAACAGATCTCCCTAGATCCACCTAGATCTAGAACAAAATAGGACAGGACATGACACTTCCCCTAAGTTACAATCATTGAATTTGTCATTGAAGAAGGAATAAGTGACGTACCTTTAGATATCGCTTCCTTATGTCTTTGTTGTCCCTTCTTCTCTTTGGTATCCTTGTGATATCAAATCTACAATGACGCAAATCGACTAAGGTGAAAGAAACAATAATACATTCAATGAAGACTTAAACATGTGATCAAGGAGTCATGTAATAAAATAAGAGTGATTTTATGGAAAAGGGACATGCCACTGTATTATATTAAATAAAAGTAGAATATACAACCATATTGCCTTGATGTCGCAAGCTTCCTTTCGGTGGTCCTTCGTTCCAACACACACACACTTGCTCCACGCTTGCATGAAGAAGATCCACTATGGCTTGATGGACAAATGGGGGCCTCAAGAATCAATTCCAATAGGATTCCTCACACAATTTTGAATCTGTTCTTTCATCAATTATGTATTCAATCTTGCTTAACCTCTTCCTTGAGAAACCTTTCATTATATAGGAGAATGAGAGATGGTTAAAGCAATGAGGATGATCTTGCTAAATCTGAGAAGTCAGTAGGATTCCAACCATGTGAATGAAAACTCATTTTCTAGAAGATCCTCTTCAAGAACCTTCATAACCTCTTCTCCCTTTTAATATTTGAAACAGGTTTGCACCTACTTATAGAGAAAACTGCGAACATATCGCAATCCAAGTATAGAGTAGCCTGTGAGAATCAGGGTTTCTCGCACCCTACAATACATGTATCCTGCGAACTCATCTTAAAAATATGTTTTGTAGAAGAAGACAACATTCACTTTTCTCAGGAAGAAGGTCCTTATGAGAGCCTGAACACATAACTGTAGAGACATCACCAGAGTGACCAAAATAATGTGTAACACACACAACTCGCTCGAAAATTGAAATGGAAAAACATAAAATAATCAAACAAGTATCCAAAAAGGAAACTTAAAAATCAATTTTTTGATTTTTTTTAGGAGATGTATCCTTTTAAGGCTTGGCCATTCACCGGGAGGGTGTCTGGTTTGCCTCTCAAATTTTGCAACTGATATGTTCCTACCCTAGTTTTCTCAGATACCTAGAAAGGTCTGAGCCATATATTTTGTAATTTCGAATGTTTTCCCTTAGGTTCATTTGCTCTATCCCATTTTACGACTAAGTATCCTACTTCAAAACTCTTCTCTTTAGCCTTATGGTTGTCAAACCACCTTTTAAATATATGTTGATGAGCGGTGAACTTAGATTTAGATTTCTCCCTTTCCTCTTCAAGCATGAGGAGGGTATCAATTCTTTGTTTATTAACTGATAAGGGTTGTCCTCTTGAAGCCTAATAAAGTTGTAGTGATGGAAGATACAACCCATTTGGGAGAATGGCTTCTTGTATGTATACCAGAAAGTATGGATATTTTCCTATAGCTTCCTTGGGTGTTACTCTATCTTCACATAAGGAATTATGAAGCAATCTATTCCAATTTGTCTGATTGTCTGTGACTGTTTTCTTGAAGATCCTCACTAGTTTTTTATTAGTTGATTATGCTACCCCATTTCCTTGTGGGTAGTAGTTTGTAGAGTATATTATTATGATCCTTTTGTCCAGAGTGAACTATGTTAATAGAGTAGAAGAAAAGTAGGAAACATTGTAAAAAAAGAGAATGGAAGGCATCCCAAACCTTGTTATCAGTTGTTGTTCTATGAATTGGATTACAACCTTTTCATTCACGTGAGTCAGAGGGATGGCCTCTGTCCATCTTGTGAAATAATTCATAGCAGTCAGTATATATTTATGTTGTTTTGAATAATTCAGAGTAATCTCCCCTATGATGTCTAACCCCCATTGCTCGAATGATCTGGACATGGTCATTGGATGGAGTGGGACAACTATTCTCTTTTCTCTACCAACACTCATTTGACAAGATTTACATTTTCTAGCATATTTATGAGTGTCCCTAAATAGAGTAGGCCAATAATAACCATCTCTTAATATTTTGTGCGTTTTGGCATCTCCTGCAAAGTGTCCACTTGCAGGACCATCATGGAGCTCCCTCATAACCTTTTCTACATATTCATGTTCGAGACATCTTAGGAGTAGTCCATCATAATTTATGTGGAAAATTACTTAATTTATGAGGCGATATTGTGTATATTTTATCCTGGGAGCTCTCATTTCTTTAGGGTTTAGGTTTTATGGGAAAGTTCTGTGATTTAGGAGGTAAATCAAGTTTCCATACCAATATTATTTCCCTAGGGGAATGGATAAAGCTTCACTGCACCATAGTGTTAATTCACTCTCCCACCCGACGTCTTCATTTATTAGATCTTGGGCTTCTGCGGCTAGTTTACACAATCCTTGTCCCTTAACTAATTTGGTAAGTTTTATATCTAGATAAAATTATTGGACAACTACCATACAATTTCCCCTTCTCTCTCCCATCTCTTGTTGAGTGAACATGGATTGGACTACAGGATGAAGCACGATGACTTTGGTGTGATTTTTCATGATGTAAGATCTAAAATGTTTCATTTCTTTGTATATCGCATAAGCATGTTTTTCTATAGAAGGGTAGTTCAGTTTGGCTCCCTGGATATTAGTGCTCATAAATGATATTGGTGCCTCATTGTTTTCATCATCTTTTTGGGTCAATACTATAGCCAAGGACTAGTCAGAGGTGAAAGTATAGAGGAAAAAATCTTTACTAAAATTGGGACTTTGCAACACTGAAGCTTGAGAGATTGCAATATTGATATTGTTGAAGGCATATTTTCGCTCGTAATCCCATTTAAACTCTGCATCCTTACGAATCATTTTTTGTAATGGTTTGGCAATTTCTGTGAAATTGAGCATGAACGTCCTCATAAAGTTAATTTTCCCAAAGAAGGATTGCATATCCCTTTTGTTATGGGGCAAGGACACTTGAGCTATTTCCTTTATTCATTCAGGGTTTATACGAATTCTTGCTTGAGGTATAATATGGCCTATTCATTTCCCTTCCTCTACACCAAATACAATTTTCTTAGGGTTCAAAGATATTCCATATTTCCTACACCTTTCAAAAATATGGGTTAGATGTTGGATATGGTCTTCTTTGTTCTTTGAATACACAATCACGTTGTCCAAATATACTACTACACACTTTTTAATCAATCCCCAAAAGGATACATACATGGCCCTTTAGAAGGTTTCCCTTGCATTAATCAACCCAAAGGGAATTTGTTTATAAGAAAAATTTCCCCACTTGGTTCGGAAGGTAGTATTCAATCAGTCTTCCTCTAAAACTAGGACCTGGTTATAACCTGGGAAACCATCTAGAAGGGAAAATATTTCAGAGCTAGACACGGTATGTAAGAGTTGTTCCATGGGTGGGACTGGGTAGTTATCCTTTTCTGATGCTCTGTTAAGGTTTATGAAATCTACACACAGGTGGATCTCCCCAGACGTTTTCCTAACATGAACCAAATTGGGTACCTAGGCAGAGTGTCTAACCTGAAAGATAATCTTAGAATCTAGCAATTTCTTCAGTTCTTGATACATCAAGTGTTCCTGAGATGAATGATAATTTTGTAATTTTTGTTGGAAAGGTTTTATCTCAGGTTTTAATGGGATTGTGTGTTGTATAATGCGAGTATCATATGTTATTAGTTTCTTGTAAGCCCAAACAAAGATATTTTGGTATTCCTTAAACAATTTGATATAAGATTTCCTATCTTCTTTGGATACTGTCTTATCCATGCTCACATTCTTGGGGTTCTCAAGGGTTCCTAAGTTTATAGTTTCATGTAAATGGCATGAGCTCCTTGTTTTTGCATTATTCAGCCCCTTAAAACTTTCTCTCAAGTCAAAGAAATCTTCCAAAATGGCCATCCATTTAGGTATCATGTGAAACTTGGGATGATCATCAACATGGTATTTTCCCCTGTTTTGTTGGTGAGATTCTATTTCTGCTAGTTTCTCTTGGAATACCTCATCATCAATAGCCAAATCTTTAAAATTATCTTCATTAGTTAGAAAATCTACAATTTGTTTATCTCCTTCCAAAACCTTCCAATTAGAAATATTGTTTGGTACTGATGGTTCGTATAGTATTTCCACAGTGAACTTGGAGGCTTCATAGTCTTCTAAAGGATATAACCTTGAGGATGGAGTGGCTAGGGAATCAACAAGTGTGTTTTTCACCCTGGGAACAAAGGTAATGTTGAAAGCCTAAAAATTGTCTAACAAGTTGTGTACCATCTGCCAATAACTCTTTAAGTGAGATGAATTGCAATGTATAGTATTATTTACTTTCCTAACAACGATCTCAAAATCTCCAAATACTTCCAGTTCCTTGATTTCCAAGTGAGTGGATTTCTTCAGTCCCTAGACTAGGTCTTCATACTCAACAATATTGTTGATGCATTCGAATTCTAACCTCCAGGATAAGAAATTTCATTTCCCTTTTGGGTTGTTAAGGATGCACCCTGCTCCTGATCCTTATTTTGATTTAGAGCCATCAAATTACATGGTCCACATCAGAGGTGAGGGGTTTCCTATTTATACATGGTTGATTGCTTCTTCAATTTCAACCTCCTGGGCCACTACTTTCGTCAGGAATTATTGATGGGTCATACTTTTCTCCGAGGCCACTAGCGAATCTATCTGAAAAACCATTTCATACTTTTTATTGGATGGTATATCATATTGGTAAGGAGCAAGATTACCGAAATCATAATCATAGGAATAATTACCTAATAGAGGAAAATATGTTGACGAGGGTTCATTAGACGTCTATAAATCGATGACAATAAGTTTAAGATATATCTCTCTGTCAATCATGATCATGTTTGGATGTCCTTTTATTGGAAACCAGAGGTGAGCCTAGTCGGTAGTAAAATATTCATTTAATTTCTCAGACCACTCCCGGCTAAGAAACATACCATAAGCCTTTGGGATGTCTACTATGATTATGTCAATTACTTGGAAAAACTTGGGCTGAGTAGCAATCCTTATCATGACATCTTTCAAATCCCCAATGGCCTTTACTTGGGTTATGTCAAATTGTATAACATGTTTATCACTTTTGAGAGGGGAAACATTCAATTTCTTGCATATTGATAATGACATGACATTTGAATATGCCCCTGAATCATCTAGGCAATTATGTAAATTTATGTGGAAAACCTCGAAGGTTAATAGGAAAGGAGGGACAAAAGGTCTCTCCTTTTTATCTAGGGAGAATGCATTCAGATTTGGTTTATTCATTAAATTGGCAGGGGATGACACATTCCCTTGATCAAATCCTTTCACAGGGGTATCTTTTAACTTCAAGGATTGTAACAAGAAATCCTTTTGTTGGGGGATCATGCACATGTCACTGACCGACACATTAGCCTTCAACTTCTTGAAGTATTATACTATGTTGTAGTCCAACTGAGTTGTTTCATGTGTGTGTATGTTTATAGGGTTTCGTTGGGAGACAACTGGTGCTTTCAAGTGATCAACTATTTGTTTCCCTCTCGAGGATTGAAAAGTGGTGGGATTAATTTGGACCGGTTGACCCCTACTTCGTGTTTGTACAGCCAAAACCTCAGCAGGTGGTTCCTGGAACTCAAATACATCGTCGAGAGGCATTGAAAAGTCAGGATCCCACAACAACATGGTTGTTTTCTCTGGTGGCTCAACGTCTTCTTGATTGGTGATATTTACTTTCGAGCCACTTGATTGTTCAGTAAGACAAACTTCGACTAGGAACTGATTGGACATTAAATTCATAACATGCACCCATTGGGGATAATCTCTTTCAGAATGTTTCTCTTGATGGTATGTACAAAAAGATTATGATGCTACATTCCCTAGGTCGATGTTTAAGTTGGTTGGGGGAGGTTCAATTTCTTTGAAAGGCGGGTTTATTTTTAAAAAGGGTTTATAAGGCCTTTGACCTTGGTTTCTGTTGGCATAGGGGTAGACCCAGTGTTCAACTCTACAACAATGCACTAGAAAAACCCTAACTACCAACCCTTTCGACAACACCTGTGAAGCAGATGAAGTCTCACTCGAGGTAGAGGCAGGGGTGGTTACAAGACTCAGGTGTTTGAAACCTTAGCTGGGACATAGATCTATGATTATAACACTTAATAGAGAACTTAGCATTATTAGTTCATCATTATCTAACCAATATCTACTCCATAGAGAAAACAGAGCATCGCAACATTCACGCTGACCTAATGTATATAAGAACTTAGTAAAGGAATTAGATCAGATCTAGCAGATTCAAGCACTAAGAAAGGTCATAGATGTCAGATATAGCAACCAGATTCATCATAAACACAAAGAATAAACATATCTATCTATCTATATCAAATAAATTATCACATAATGCATAAACACATCATCACATTGCACAGAGAAGAGTAACATAGTATTTATGTGGTTCACTCCCACCCCGGGGCTACATCCACTAACTCTTCTTATTTATAATCTTCCTCAATGGGTTACATGCATAGAGCCTCAAAACCCTACTCCGCATAGGACAAAATATTTGCGCAGCTTGCTAGATCCTTCTTCCTTGCGTTACAGCAGAAATCCCTCCATAGTCTCTTACAATGACTTTCACTTGGCTCTGCAAGTATTACACAGTATGCACGAAGCCTTACACTTCTTGATCACATAGTGTTGACGGGCAGAAATGAACGCTCGCCAACTGGAAGAGTGGATCCGGTCCGGGGTTGTCTAAATAACCCAATCCGTTTGGGATAACCCACCCTGACAGGTTTAGTGGCTCCATTAGCCGATCTAAGTCCTAGAAAAACAAATGAAAACTACACTAAGAAACTAATCTAAATGAAAACAATAATTAAAGCAAATTAATAAACAAATCTAAACTACAAATATACAATCTATTACCTAAATCATACAACTATAATTCTATAAAATTAAATGTTCAATTAACAACATAATCCAATTCAATTACAAATATACAATATTTACAGATTACAAATTTTAATGAAAACCTGCAAAAATCATTGGTAGACTGTCCTAAGACAACGAAACTATTATTTTTTTATTTTTATAATTTTATGAGAAAGAAATTAAATAAAAAACTATCTAATCTAAGAAAATAAAATAATAACTCTAAATAAGAATCTAAACTATATATATATCTATCTAAACTACTTAAATTATACTAACAAATTAACTATCAAATAACGAATAACAAACTGACCTAAAGTAACGCTTCAGTTTGTCCTGTATCCAGAAGTTGATTTAGTTGTTCGGTGTGAGGAAACCCGCACCGGATTATCCATGAACTTCTCGTAAACAAGAAGTCGTTGTGCTCTTCAAATATAAATGACAGGACAAACAAGACATAAAAATAACAACAATCTTCTAATATACAAATCATCGCATTAGATAAATCTGTATGCAAAGATTTGTACATAATGATTCATTTAACAAAAAAGGTAAACCTGTAATTCATTAAATTGAATTAAAGTGATTGCTATATTTTTTAAATAAGAGATATCAGATATGGACAACATATAAATCAAATCACATCAACATGCAATGAATTATGATAGCTAAAGTAGTCGATAATTAATTGCAAACTGATATGCAAAAAAACCTGAAACAAAAGTTTGATATATTGAAAGCGAAAGCTATTACAAGACATCAACTTTCATCTCAGTCTGAATCATAAATCCATAGTCTGGTTCTCTCCACATTGATGATGATGGTTCTCATTACAAAAAATAACAAGTATTTAAAGACCTCCCACAGGGTAAAACATCCCTGTGGGAATTATCAAAACAGTTTACAGAAAATCTAGAGATAATCTCCCAAGTCTGACTAAACTAACAACCTAAAAAAAAACCATATCCAAAGTATCTCCCACACTGCTACAACATGCCCAATTGATCACTGTAATTCGTATGCACCCAAAAGAAAACAAGAATAGACAATATTAGAATATATTTTATGGATAAAATTGACAAAAATCTAAATTTTAAGACTAGCTACAGAATCTTCCGATTCTGTAGTTGGTCTAAATTGAACACAGAATCGTTTTAAAACCAATTCGAATCTTAAAAAATTATATTCAAACTATTAAACCAATATTTGATTGCTAATTAGAAACCAAACGAATCATTCAAATCAAAACTTGTATGCAAATTAAAACAAAATAAATCGTGGCCAATCGAAAGGTGACAGAGATAAATGTACTCTGTTAAATTTGTTATCACCAATTCGGGTAACCAAAATTGCTTAGATAATTGGACAGCAATGAAATCACTTTCATGAACCAATTCCAATCGACACAAACTGTAACCGATTGAACAAATCATTTATGCAATCATTTATGTCACCTTATCCATTAACAAAATCATTGTCGAATCACAACGAAATCAACATGATCATTTTTCAAATTAATAGAATTGTATCAAACATATACCAATGATCATGCTAAACGTGTCAGGCAACAATCATTTACAAATCAAATCAGATAGGAAAGAATCGAAACAGTTTGGGGTCGACAAAATCGTTATGCAAAATCAACACAGCCACACGATTTTTAGCAAATAAATCTTTTGCACAGGTCAAAAGTAATCAAAACCCAAATGAGAATGTTGATTCAATACAAAATAGAGTCATCCCTAGTAAATCGAAATCAACAGATTTGTTTTGAGTCTATTAGAAACAAACAAAACTAATTGAAATCAAACAAAATTGACTATCCTAAATCAGACGAACATAATTGATTCAAAAACAAACCAATCAATTGCTTATACTAAGCTTGGCATGACAAAATCGCATAACCAAATCATAGCCACATTTGAATTTAGTAAAATGAACCTACTGTACAGGATCTATAACAAAATCGCTTTTGATGATCAAACTATAAAAGAATCATTTCAAATGTATTAAAGCAAAACCGAATCCGTTAAATTAATTCAAGAAAACTTACAGAGAAAAATTCATATTGAAATTCATACCTGGATAATTCGGTCATGATAACTTGGAATTGACGAAGGTTGTTGTCGCTTTGACATTCCTGAAGATAATCGAACCGATGGTTTTTTGTTTCTTTTCACTGGCCTGAAGCCTGTCTCTTTCTTTTGACAGCACTGTCACCCATTCCTCTAACGATTTTCTCATTGATTGTAACATGGGAACATAGGTGTAATAACGCTCTATCCAAGCATTACATTGGATACATGATTATTTCTCGAGCTTTGACATAACAGGAGAGGGTTTGTTTAAGTCACCAGAAGTTTCATTGTGCAACTTGATTCCTGGGTAGTTAGGGTTGTTTTTGAGGCACGGGGGAAAATTAGATACATAGTCATAGGGATTTGTAGAGGATAGGCCACGGGAATAGGGGTACTCTTCAGCTAGGAAACGCTCGATATCGGAGTCTGATTCCTCACTCAACACTATGGGCTTCTGGTCGATGTTTTGTTTAGGTTTTTTCCAGGCAAGTCTTGATATCAAACGAGCATTTTTCTTCCCCTTTCTATCGACAGTAGTATCACTGTTGTCTTTCTTCTTCACAGGTCTTTTGATGACCTTAATATGATCCTTAGCACACGGGTTAACCAAGGCATCAGGTAGGTCCAAATCAGGGCAAACTGAGGGTTTGACAGGGGGTAGAAGAATATGCAGTGGCACAGCTGGTCCAGTCAAAGTCTCACTAATCACAGCCTTATCGATTTGAGCAGACTCTGGGTTAGCAAAGCCATTTCTAGACAGAAAGGCTTGCCAATTATCACGATGAAGGCTCAAATGGTGGACAATGATGAGTTTAATTAAGTCGTGGTGAAACAGGCTTCTATCAACCTTCTTGCGTTTGAATCTCTTATACATCTTGTAAAGACTACGCAAGAAGTAATGCGGCATGTTCAAAGGATAGTCCATGAAATTCATCAATAACCAGAGGTGATACATAAAAACCAAGCCATACCTACCTTCATAGGTCACAAATTGTTTCATGATTACAAAAAGATCATGCCACCTGGGTTTGAGGGTAGAAATAGGCATACCTTTATCATAGGAAACAACCTTTCTTGATACGAATAGTAATGGCCACAACACCTCGTCGACTTTGGAGTTTTTAAACCATCGTTGGCCTGTAGCTGCCAGTCCTGTAGCAGAGCTTATGAACTCCTTATTGAGCTCGAGTTGTATGTCACCGACTTTATCCCTACACTCGTCAAAGGTGAGGGCGAATTGTTGGGCAACCGAAAGGTTGAAACCCTCGAACCTCTATATAAACACCAGCCAACCACTGTTTTCTAAATCCTTACGGGAATTATCGAATAGTAACAGAGCTTGGTTACCATTTGGCTCTATGCGCACCACCGGTGCCATAGACAGGAGCACACGGTGAGCAAGGTGAACAGGATAGGTTTTGAACAGAGTATACACAGGGGCAGAACGCTCACAGGCTTACCCGAAAACACCGGAGGAGACCCAGGATAGGGGAAAAACATTAATGATAGAATGTGCGAAGGTGGTGGAGCTATTTCGGCCCATGCAAAACAGTCATTTCCCATAGTACAAACGACCACGCATATAACGTTTCAAATCACTATGCACATATTAAAAACCATGCCATTCAATCTATCAATGAAACCTATGGTAAGTTCACCAAACAATGGCGCGAGCAATAGTTTTATCATAGATTTAAAACCAAACATTGAATCAAAATCAATACCAAGGGTTCGATCATATGAAAATGTGTTGTGTGATATGATTTATACCATAACGCCAATGAGTTTTCATGAAACCAATGTGTCAAGGGAATCGATCAAAGACTAGAGAAATCAAATCATCAATAAACCAATGATTGAATCACAAGCCTTAACAAGTCAATTTAAAAATTAAAGAATGCCAAATGAATAAGGATCTTGGAGTCTTGTCGACTGTATAATATAATCAAATTGGAAACACAATGGGAATATCGACAAGAATGATCACAACAATCTAGTGACGATTTCAGTGTGACTTCGAAAACAAAGTTTTCACGTTTGCAGTCGTGAAAACTAGAACCAAGGTAAGTGTGCAAATGCGCGAAATAATAGTGTTGTTTTCTTCCGAGGATTGCGACGAAAATAAAAACTAGTGTAGGCATCTTGTAAGGATAGTATAAAAATGTGAATTGGCTGCCAAAAATGGCGACACACTGGTAGAAGCAGTTATCTCTGCCAAAAGAACAAATTCAGATTAGGATAATGGGAAAAATTCTAACTCAAAAATAACAACCAGAAAATCGTGTAAACATCATCATTAATAAAATATTCCAACAGTGCTTAAACGATGAAAACCGATAACAGTCTTAAGACAAGCAAGCCACGATATTAAAGATAAAATCTCCAATACTGTTGACAGAGCCACTTCTGCCAGCAGGCGTCCATAGCCTCGACAAGGTTGCCATTTAACCCACTCTGATATCAGTATCCTGCTGTTAGCGATATTTCTTGTTAAAAGGGTTGGAACACTAAAGAAAAGGGTTTAAAACCCACTTGTCCTAAGTTTTATGCGCAAATGCATCCGAATTAAACGAGAATCAGTTCTGGACGGTTAGGATCACAGCGCCCGGATCAACGGCGCGCGTTGGATTCCGGACCCCCCTTGCCTTTCTACCTTTAAGCGGGGGGGGGGGTCCGGAATTGGGGGCGCACC